>OY540802.1:21190456-21704004 GCA_961205885.1 Ptychoptera albimana | reverse complement strand
CACCATCAGCTAATATCGCTTTAGCCAACCAGCCAGCTATTTGTTTTTATTTTTTTATTAACTTGTTGGCCGATGATTATTATTTATTCATTAATAAAATATTGATAAAAAAAAAGTTTTTATAATTAAAAACACCTTTTTAAGTGTTTGCTTATCTTACATTTAATTGCCTTTATATTGAAAATAATAAAACAAACAGAAATGAATCATCGTACCAAAAAGAGTATCTAGTTTATGACTTAAAACACTTAATTGACTTAAGAAACATTACTTTAAAAAATTCTTTACATCCAATTACCAACAATAAATAAATTTTGTCTTGTTTTTTATTCGTCTAATTTATTGTTCTTAATCAACTGACATTTCTTACGTCATCCTTACGTCCATTGTACTCAGTCCATTAATTAAAAAACGAACAAAACAGTATTTTAATTAAAAACCCCCTTATCCAAAAACAAAAAAAAAGAAAAAAAAACTTATCAATAATCCCTAAAAGTTTTTTTTCTCTTTAATTTGATTTTTGTTTTTTTTTTTACACCAATAAATAATATTCATTCATTAAATAAATAATTAAATAAAACATGAATTGAGGTCATACCAACAATACAAAAGATACAAACATACATTGAAAAGAAATTATTTTTTTCTTGTTTAATACATGAAAAACATGACTTATCATTATGATAAAAAAAAATTAAAAGAAAACAAAGAAAAACTAAATTAAATCATGAATCAAAGAAACCATCAAGCAGGCAGCAGTAAATGATTTTAATTAATGATAATAAATTGATTTATGAAACTTAATATAAAGTAAGAAATATGTTTATTTTTATTATTAAACAACTATTACTACTACTCCCTCTCATTATTATTAATTTTCCAACCAAAACAAATATGTACTTAAATTAACAAAACATGTATGACAGAATTTTATCACTGTATATGTAAGTAAGTAAGTAAAGAAAAAAAGCATCAACGACATTTATTAGAAGAAGACAATCATGCAAATTTATAACAGAATGTGTACAAAGAAACTTTGCAAAGCAAAAAAATATTTATTACTAATAATAAACAGCAAAAATGATAATAGAAAAGATAACACAGCAACAACAGTAGTAGTAGCAGCAGCAGCAGCAGTAAATACGATTTAAAGAAATAAAAAGTAAAAACCGCATTAATTATAATAATTTTTTTGCCATTACTTTCACTATAAATAATTAAATAGCAACGATTTAATTCCATATAATTAAAAAAGTGTAATTGTGGCTTTTTTATTAATTATTTAAATAAAATTATTGAAAAAACTGATTGCTGTTTGGGAGGTGGTGGGGATATTTATTAATTATGTTGGCAAACAATTTTTTTTTTTTTATTTTAAAGAGAAATCATCATTGATTGTGCAGAAGATAATTTATTAATTAATTCTCTAAAAATTAAGCCTTATTTGTGTTATTATTATGACCTGATATCATCATCACAATAAACGTAAGAGGATGACGTAAGAAATGTCAGTTGATTAAAATGAAATAATTAGACGAATAACACGCATAATGACATTTCTTAAATAATCCTCAACAATATTATGCTCAAATCATAACTTACAAACAGAATAAAAAAGAGTAAATAAACGATATTCACGAGTGACTACTGTTTACAATAAAATTTAACGTAAGGTGAATACAACTACAACAGCTGATGATGTCATTAAATTAAATTAAAATAAATAAAAAAAACAAGAAATGTTTATTCAAAACAATAAAGGTAAAAATACAAAGATAATTTCAATCAATAACAACATTTACGTATAGGTAGGTAAACAGTGGCAACAAATGTGTAAAAATAGACAACTTTGCATACACCAAAAACGAAGCTAAAACAACAAACAACCAAACCAACAACAAAGAATAATTTATTATTAGTTTTGTGTTTTGAACACACACAAAATATGCAAATTATGAATAAAGCACAGAAAAGCTCATGGTTTTTGTTTTTGCTTTTAATTTTATTAACTAATCTCCATGATGACATTTTAAGTTTTAGACTTTGTAGAAAAAAAAAATTCATTTCGTGTATTTTGCATCAAATCTTTTCTACAAAAAAAAAATATATAAATAAAGAAACTCCCTGAAATCAAATTGTGGTGAAATAGTTACATCAGGGTGTTTTCAACATAATTTAAAAAAAAATAATTCAATTATTTATTAGATGGATCCAGGTAATTTAACAAAAATTTCATTTCACTACAAAAAAGGAAGTTTTTTGTTTTGTAATCTTGAGTTTAATGACTTTGTGATTGTTACCTAATACTAATACATTAACTGTCTGCATTACGTCATTATTATTTTTGATAAAATTTACCAGACAAACTGAGTTGTTTAAACATAAACAAAAAAACCTAAAGCCTATACTATCTGTCTGATTGGAATATAAATGATTAAATAACTAAATGACTGAAACAAGTAGCTAAACTAGTCCATAGTTAGCTAACACGAAGATTTATGGTTTGTATCTTTTAGACAATACTGAGTTTCCATTACTCTATCAATTGTTTAAGTCATGCATCACAATCCTGAAAGAAACCTTAACAATTCCACCCTTTGAAACCACTTTAAAACATAAATTTTATTCAGTAAAATTTATTCCGGCATATTTTAACAGGAAAACAAAAAAAAAAATTCTTTTATTCATTCAGAGGAAACATTCTTATAGATAGCAAAAAAAAAACTATTTATTTATAATTCATTAACGTCATTGCATCATGTGAGATAATAAGAAGCAGACAAACGATGGCTGGTATGTGATGTATATTTGAATTTTTATATTCAATCTATCCTACCACCTCCTCAAAACACAACTTTTTTTTTTACCAAATAAATAATTTTTCTTGTGGGTTGATTAATTTTTATTTAGCAAGAAGCAAACAGAAGTAAAATTCATCTCATCTCATCGTTGTGATCGATCATTCACAAAATAAGAATTTTTCACTGTTTTTTTTTTTTTTTTTTTTTTTAAATCTTGTTTACAATTTCCGATAGGCAAAATTATTGTTTTCTATATTCTGACGAAAACTGGTTTCAAAAAAAAAAATTATTATTATTTCATCGGGATCATATGCATTCATATCATTATCGTCATAGAGACTTTTTAATAGTTTTTAACATATTTAAGATGGAATAATAAAATTCTTAACGATACATAATTATACTACAGATATAAATTTCTATATTGTTCCGGAAAATAAAGAAAACAAAACGTCCCATTGGTGTTAAATTTTTATTCTTTATCCAAAGCACATGAATCTAATAAGAACTAACTGCAACACCAACAACCAGAACAAACATTTCATAGCTAAGTAATAAATTTTGTTGTCCTTCAGAATAAATTAAAAATAATTAATTGACTTTTAATTAGATTTAATTACAACCAAAACACCAAATATACACAAAAAACAACAGACAATATTTTGGCTTCAATAAATAAATAAATAAATAAAAGAAGAAGAAAAAAAAACGGAAAAACAGAAAAACTTCTAAAAAAAACATGTAACAGTGATGGAAAAACATTTTTTAAATTAAAAATAAATCAGTCAGTAAGTTAGTAAAGAAAAGAAACGAAAAAAAAATAAAATTAAGTTACTTATTTAAGTCAGTTTTAATTTTTGTTTTTTGCTTTTTGATCATCAATTTAAAGTTTATTTGTAGTAACGAAAAAACATAATGTGTAAGCCAATTAAAATTTAATTATTTATGTTTTCTTTATAGCCCAGCCAGCCAACTATAATATTCCATTATAAAAACTACAAAATATTACCATATGCTGGTTATTTAATGACCATTTAAAGTCCAATTATTAACTAAACAGCAGAGATCATGTGTTTGGAGGGATCCACACGTCTTTTACCTAGAGATAACACCACAAAATATAATCAGGAAATAAAAATATTTCTTTCGCCTGACGCGCAACAACAACAACAAAAAACAAGCTAACAATCCGTGAACAAAATATTAATAAAACTATTTCTAATGCAGAATTAAAATTCCTGTATCCACGTCTAGACAGACAGACGTAAAGACAGACTAGACAAGTGTCTCTTTCGTATTTAAGCAAAAAAAAAATAAAAGCATCAGCAAAACTAACTGTTAATAGTCACAATATTCTCTTCCATCATTCTCATTAAACAACAACCAGAAGAAAATAAATCAAAATTCAATTTTTATAATAACCATGATAATGACCGAGAATTTTAATTTTCTGTCGTTTTGCAATCAATTTTTTTTTTTTTTGCTTCCGATAAATAAATTCAATAATAAAAAATCACAAAAAAAAAATAAAGAAATCAAGGAAAAATAATTTAAAGCGACAAGAGAAAAACAATTATTACAGTAGAGGCTCATATTAACTGAGTTTACTTAATCGAAATCACATTAAATCGCTTGGAATAAAAGCAACAAAAAAACGAAAATTCAGGAAAGTTAAGAATGCAGTCTAAAGTAATGAAATTTCACTTAAAAATTACCCAACAACTATTTAAAGTATTCACATAATCATAGCAGATACTGTTTGCTTGATAAAAAATTTATTGAATATCTCTGCTTACAAATAAGCAGCGAAAATTCACAAGGAAGAAAAAAAATCAGAATCTCTCCACAATACGTAATATATCAACGTATGTACGTAACAAGTAAGAAGAACGTAAAACTTGATTTATAATAAAATAATAAGAACAAAAACAAGTTGATTTGTAATTATAATTAAGCAAAAACAACAAAACACAGAGAAAAATTAATTAATTAATTGATTTTATTTATTTTTTGTCAATATGCTCAAGGAATAATTTTTCTGTTTACTTTATAATTATATAAACGCCAAGAATGTTTACTACGCAATTAAAGTCTTAACAACTCCAACATAAATCTGATTCTAATCAGTCACTTACAAACGAATCGTACAAATCAATTACAATCAGTACAAATTAATTAGCCAATTTTCATATATTTTTGAATTAATCTTCGTCTTCTAGTTGATATTCTATTTACACAACACAATTTTTATAAATTTTCCATTCAATAACTTCCACAATATACATTTAAAGCTAAAATAAATTCTAATTAATTAAATAAATTTAAAAAACTAAAAAAAAATACAAAAAAATTAATAAATTAAAAAATCTGTGCCATAAATAAAAAATAAAATTTTATATTACCTTCTAGGTCCTGAATTCGATGAATTATCCATAAATTATGCTTTTTTGTTTATTTGTGTATATAAAAAATATATATTTTTTTTTTTTTTTTCCTTAATTAATTTCTAAAATGTACATATGTGTATATAAATAAGGCTGTATTAATTAATTTTAGAATATAAAAAACACAAAAAAACACAGGAACACACTGTAAATTTCATTTCCTATAATCTCACTTGTGGTGTTTATTTTGATTTGATTTTATTGCACTTTTAATTTATAAATTTTCTTTCTTTCCTTAAACTGTATTAAAAATTTAATTAAATATAAACTGTATATGTTGTGTATACGTGTGTATGGTTGTTTGTTTAACCCATTGAACTAATTAAAAATAATAGAGAGAAGAAAAATTAATTAAATATTAATAAAAACCAATAAAAAAAACATAAATAACACACACACATAAAGGGTACAAGAAAAAAAGGAAAAAAAATGTCTACTAAACCGGAAAACATATTCAAGCGGAACCAACATTTAAAACACATCTAAATGTCATAGTAAACATTGATAATTCCTATCTTACAAATAAATAATTAGTATGCTACACGTAACGTTAATAATTATCCTCTATCCTGAAAAAAAACGTCAAATTTCACCACAAAAAGAAACCGGAAAATAATGTATCCAAGTTCAAAACCATATACACCAAAAAAATTAAAAATTCTCAAAAGAAAAACGCATTTTCTGTTCTATTCTATTTTGTATCGAAATAATCTTTATTTGTTTGTATTTCCATATAGTTTTCCCCTTTTATTCATTCTAAATACAAATAAATAAACAAAAACAATAAAAATAAAAAGAAAATTAAACAAGGCGTTGGAAAAATAGAAGAAAAACCAACATCATTCGTTTTTAACATGCGTTTTAATTAGTTTTTTTTTTGTTTTATATTTTCCTTCCTATTTTTTTTTTTAATTATATTTATAAATCCTAACAAGAAGAGAGAATAAATTTTATAAATAATTAAACCGATTGTTTAGCATTTCCTTCACATTAAATTTCGATTTTTAATGCGTTTTGTTTTCTATTCTATTCCTATTCCCTTCCGTGTTATTTTATTTTCCAATTTATTAATGAATTCAAAATTTTTGTTTCCTTGGTTTTTTTAAGACAAACAATAGAATAAGGCTTAAAAAATAATTAATTAATATTGGTAAGACACACAATTACTATAATAATCTGCACTGCACTGTACTGTACTGTATGCTACACATTATACAGTAACACCCGTTACACAAGATTAAAAAAAAAAACTCTACACACATTTACATAATTTTTTTTATTATTAACGATTTATTAAATCATAATTAAAAACTCAGTAAAACTACACAAAAATTTGTATTACATCGCAGCACAACATAACACATTTGACTATAGAAAAATAGCTTAAAGGAGGAAAATATTACCGTTTGCAGTTAAAAGGAAAATTTAATGCACATATACACGCTTGCGCTTAATAAACATTCAATTTATCATCATCGTCATTCAATTTTTACTCCAACGTCAAATAACAAAACACAACATCAAGCATTTCACAAAAATTTCTATAAAAAAAATTGAATTTAAAGAGATAGATATACATGTCTCCAACAAATTTCCCCATCTTTTTCTATTCCACATAGAATTATCTAAATTATTCCATTAACAAAAAGAAAAATTTATTTTCATTTTTTATAAATTATTGCAGCATAATGAAATGTCAAAAAACACCCAATAAATCAATTAATTAATTTCCAAAAGAAACAAAAAAAAATCTACACGTAATGGCTGGAGAGTAGGCGTAAGTCAAAACAAAAACAAAATGTTTTTAATAACCGATTTATAATCAAAGAACCGTAGAAAATATAAAAAATAATAAAAATGTAGAAGAAAGGAAGTTAGGTGCAATATGATCCTGTTCATATGCCACCACAAATAACTAATTAAAAAATAAAATTTCATCAAACAACCATAATAAAAAAAAATGACATCACTTTGCGACTTTGCTAACATATAAGGAATAAAAAAAAGCAACAAAATTGCGTCTTAGCTAATTTATTTCTTAGTTTTCGTGTGGTGTGTAGACTTTTATTTTGTGTTAAATATAAAAGCATCTTTATTGATTAAAAAAAAATTAACTTATTAATTAATATTAATCTATATTATAAAATAAATTAATAAAATAAACACACACACAGGTTTAAATTCACTTTAAAAAAAATTTAATTAACACCAACACAATCACAAATTTATTTCATTTAAGCGTTGGTTTAACACCTTTTTGCATTTTGTAATTAACTAAGAAACAAAAATAATTATTTTTATTTTTATAGCACAATTTTCGGTATTTTTTTAATCACAATAAATAAAGTCAAATAAAAAAACACACAATAAAAATAAAAATGTGTACGATGGAAAAATTGTGTTTTTCTTTCTTTAATTCAATTCATTAAAATAAATATTTATTTTTTTTATTTTCTTAATTAATTCACGCTTTGTTTTCTAAATACAAAATTAAATAAAAATAAAAAAAACTGAAGCCAAAAATGAATTTCATATCCAATACATCTACACTGTATAATTGGAGAAAATAGCGCAGTAAATACCACTGAAGACTGCGTGTTGTGCTGAGTTAAGTTGAGTTGACAAATAAAAGACGAAGAAGAAATACAAATTCCAACCACAGATGATACACAGATCTGTTTTTCCATTTTTTGTTGTTTTTAAACAACCATAAATAAGTAACCTGCGCATCCCTAAATATAACTCTGTCCAATTTGCACAATATTCATCCAAATAACACACAAAAAACAAAAGAATTCTATTGTGTGGTGTAACGTTAATTACCATTTAAATATAACTTGGTGTAAACGGATACATAAAAAAAAAATAATAGTAATAAATAAATCTTTAAAGGCACTTTTTTACATTCTTAATTTTTATTTTTTTTTATTATTATTATTATTATTTACACAATTAAAAAAGAAAAAAAAAACAATTGATATTTAAAAACAAAAATTTAAACGCGAGCAACACAAGTATAACATCCAACAAGTGTCCGCCATTTTGTTTTTCTGTCATCATTTTCATACTTCTGTTTGTCTTTCGAAATAAAAATGTATTACCAGATAAAAAAAAAAAAAATGTTTAGCTTAATTTAGCAGATTAATTATTTTTAATTAAAATAAAAAAAAAAATAGTTTTTATTTTCATTAAAGTTAAAGCTTTTATATAAATAAATTACAAATTGTTTTGTTTTTAATAAACAAAATGATGAAAATAAAAAAGTTTTTATATATATTTATAAGATACTTGTCTCCATTCAGCATATTAGCGACATCCTAGAAAGAATTTTTTTCTGTATTAGAGTGGTGCCATCTCATATATATATTTTTTTTTCTAATTACCTGAAACATAAATTTATTTTGTTTTTCTTAAGATACATTTAGGACATTTTCTACTTTTCATTATTATTTTTTAAATTTATTTTCTATTTTTTAATTAGAAAATGCATTATTATGTTTATATGTATATAAAATGTTAATGGGGGAGAATAAAATTAAGGGAGAATATGAATGAATGGAAAATAAATGTTAAAAAGTATAAAGTGCGACTATAGGCAGTCGTTTTCTTTTTTGAATATGTCGAGTTTACGACCGACCCAATCAACTTTACCAAAATTTGAGTTGTCTGAATCACTGGAATCACTAGAGTCTGTGTACGGTCCGATTCCTGGTAATATTCCTATACACTGAAGTGCACTGTATGGTGTCACATTATCAGCTTTGCTTGTCACTGTCTGCTTCTCAGTTACATTTTTTCCATTTTCTATCGACACCTGATTACCATTTGTTGCAATTTTTTTTGCATTTCCACTTTCTTTATCGTCGGTCTCGCTATGCTTGCGTTTACACACCACTGCACCGGCTAGAATGGTTTTCTGAGACGGTCTCGTCAGAGACTTTGTCACTTTTGGCTTTGATATCTCTACTTGGATTTTCTGTAAAAAAAAAATTTTTTTACTACATCTACTCACGCAATTTTATTTCATAATAAAAACCTCATCAAGGGATTTCTCTTGTAGAGTAGCGACTCGTTCACGAAAATCGTTTAACTCTTTGGTATCTTCTAGCTGTAACTTTCTTTCGGCGTTCATCTTTGAACGATCAACAATATCTAAAAATTCCACTTCATCATCGTCTAAACCACGGATCATATTTTCTAAAACAATTTTTTTTTATTAATTCTCTAGACACGGCAATAATAATTAGGAAGAAAATGTTTACTTAATTTGTGTGCTTCTTCGAATTCAAGATCTTTTTTAGCTTTTTGTTCTTTTAAACGTTCAAATAGACAGCGGCCATCGTACGGTTCCTCGGGAAGCTCTAAATAAATCGATAACGAGGTTATGTTAAGGCGACACAAAAAATAAAACAAATGGCAATAGAAATTCTATTTTACCTTCTGGTTGATCGGGATGTCGTACCTTATCCCAATCTTCTTGTCTTTTACGACGTGCCTCTGCTATTTCAGCTTCTGTTACAAATCCTGAACTCATTTTTCGTTATCTTTCTTTTATTTATTTGCACAAATTTTGTGGAAAGTTAAAAACAATTTCTAGGGAAATTCAAAATAAATAGTCGACAACAAAGTGACAGCATAAATATAGTGGTGCCAGCGTGCCACAAATTACCCCTACTAATTAACAAATTTCTTTGTTTACAATTCTCCATATTATACTACTCATTATACTCATTGGTAACTGTCAAGCAACTGTGGCCAAAACGTATTCGACAATAAATGAAAGAAAACAAAAATTTTGTTTATCGTTTTTATTCAATTTAAATATGCTTAAAAGTATTTCATTTGGTATTTAAATAGATATTTTCGCAATAATAAATCAAAGAATAAATTAACGTGTGATAAGTTCTAGATAATTCTATACAAAATTAATAAAAGTAAAACCGTGTGTGATTACTGAGAAAACATAAAATGGTTGGATTAGTGGAGGAGAGTATGATTCACTTTCCAATAAATTCACGAATAAAAGTTTATAATGATTATGGAACTGTTCGATATGTTGGCGAGGTTTGAAATAAAATTATTTTCTAAAATTCCAATGTTTAAATTATTGAAAAACTATTAATTAGGTTAAAGGGTATCAAGGGCAATGGATAGGCGTTGAGTGGGATGATCCAGAACGTGGAAAACACAATGGAACAGTGAATAATATTTCTTACTTTAAAACGGAACATCCATTATCCGGGTCAATGATACGACATTCAAAAATCAGTAGCTTTGAATCGGTAATGGAAGCAATAGAAGAACGATACAGTGATCATTTTGAGAATCCTCTCGATGAGACACTGATGCAAGAGACAAAGGAATACTTTCAGGCAGCACTCTTTGAAGTTGTTGGAATGGATAAATTAATTAAGAAACAAAGTCGTCACGAAGATTTAACCGATGTCTGCATATCAAACTCAACAATCAATAAAGCAGGAAATCTAACACAATTATCGAATTTAGTGGCATTAGATTTGTCATCAACGTTATTATGGAACTGGCAAACAATTGCCGATATTGTTAGGCAACTTAAATCACTACGAGACTTAAGTTTAGCACAAAATCGAATCCAATTACCAACAGATGCTGATATTGTTAACCTTGAACCATCATTCCGTCACTTAAAAATTATTAATTTACGTCACTGTGGACTAAGTTGTTGGTCTGACGTACAGCAGGTCGCACGTCTATTCCCATTTATCGAATCAATATCATTACAGGATAATGACTTATCTGCAATCGAAGAGATTTCTTGTGAAATAGTTTTTAAAAACTTATTGTAAGTGTGTATGTAATATAAAACGCAAATGTCGCACTAATTATTCATTTTTTGTTTGCAGAGTATTAGATTTACAACAGAATAAACTAAAAGATTTTAAAGAGATCGTTAAACTGGGCAATATACCGACACTGAAAAAATTATTACTTATGAAGAACGGTTTTGATATGATTGAATTGCCATTCTGCGAGTATAATGAACAATTGGCTATATTTCCATCGCTAATTGAATTAAATATTGGACAAAACACAATTAAGGATGAAATGCATGCTTTTAATGAACTGGATAAACTACCAAAATTAGCCTACTTCATAAAAACACCAGATGATCATAATCAAAATACATTCGATGAGATGTTCTCACGTTGTATTTCACTTATTAAAAATATAAAATTTGTAAATAAAATGGAAATAACGAGTAATCAAAGACGTGGTGCTGAATATGATTTATGGAAAAAATTAGGCCTTCAATGGTTAGAGATAACAACTGGTGACACAAATGATGAGAAACAACGCACACAATTTTTACGTAATTATCGTAATTATTACCATATAATTAATAAATTGGGTAATCCAGAATTAACAATGGTTAAACCGATAAAAAAATTAACAAATTTAATAACAATAAAAATATTTGATTCACATACAAATATTGAGATGATTAAGAAAATACCACGTAAAATCACTGTACAAACATTACAAGGGATTATTATAAAAATATTTAATGTTAATTATCAATCAAATATGCCAAAATTATATTATATTGATAATACAAATATTAATATAAAGGTATTAATGGATAATTTATCAAAAAGCTTAGATTATTATTCGATACAGGATGGTGATACGGTAATGATTGAATGGTGAATATAAGATTTAAAAAATGTATATTCAACTATTAGTAAAGACACAAAGCGCAATACTAACCACAAAAATAGTTCAAAAAAAATTTTTTTTTGTTTAAAATTAAAAATGCTTATCACATAAAATGTTAAATAATTAATTAATTAATAAATAAATAAAAAATACTCCAATAATAATATAATTATATTTATTTACGCAAAAAAAAATGAATTTTCTTTCCTTTCTCTTAATTAATTTAACGCTGGTGCAAATTGTATTAAACCATACTCGCCAGTTTCACGCCATTTCGGTTTTAACTCTTGTAATTCATCTGCACGTCCCTCTGGTAAACCACTTACAACATCCGCTTTAATTGTACGTAATGTACATACATTTGTTGGACGAAAATCTTAAAGAAGATAATTATATCAATAAGAATTATTTATAGACGGGTAAAATAAAAATGTTCAACACTAACCACGCAAAGATTCATCAAATGATTTTGTTGGCAACCAATTAATATCACCTAATAATTTTCTATAATTTAAATCACCCTTAAATATTAATAAATATGATTTTGATAAGGTTTTATATAAATTTATATCAAATGTTTTCATATCATTAAAATCATAAGATGATGTCCAAAAATTATCTTTGTCATGTAATATAAATTTCTCTGTATCTAGATAATTTTTTAAACGTTTACCAAAATTTGATAATATTGGATTAATATTATTGCATAAATGTTTAATTGTGTACGTAAAATCGTATGTTAAAACATCAGAGATAAACCAGGGAATTGTTTTCACATGGAAATTTATGGATTTTGCATAATTATGTTGCAACAGGTAATCGGCTAAGAGTAAATCAGTTAATAACTCGTAACCAGCATTATCGTTGATTATATCTATAAAGACGAAAAGTAATATTTTATAATAAAAAGGTAAAATCAAGAAACAAAATAAATCCCATCCTACCAATGACAACCGGTTCATTTGGTTGCACCAAACAATCAACAATTAACTCTGTATTATCAACTAATATAAACTCATCTAATTCTTTTAATATAACAAATGGATTATCCTTTTGATTATTATCCTGTCCGGCAGATATTGATAAATCACAACGATTACCCCATAAATTTATTTTGAATAATTTTCTTAGGAAATTATTTAAGTTTGTACGATTTTTTGTACCAGTAACATTATTCTCATAATCATTATACTGATTTATATATTCAATTAATATAATTAATATATCTAAATTATTATTTAAAGCGTTTTGTTTTTGTTTACGGAAATAATCAAAATTTCTTAATAAGTTCTCTTGTAAAAAGATCGATTTTAAACGTCGATACAAATAGCATTCAGCAATTAACCATGTTGTTGAGAAATATGAATTCTTATCACAGGGTAAATTTTTTATTAAATTATTCCATAGATCAATATCTGATTCTAAAATATAAAAAAAAATGATTAAAAGGGAAAAATGAGTGTAAAACACACAAACCATTATCATCCAATTCCAACAGTGGTTTATCCGTTTGTAATTCGTATTTTAATTTAGATATTTTTCCAACAATTTCTTTTATTTCCGTACGTGTACCCTAAAATGCAAGATAGAAAATAAAAAAATTCTTTAAATAAAAATAATAAAAACCAGGAGAAAACATTAATTGTGGCTCTATTATGCTGATAAAAAGTTACTAAAGCACAGCATGAATTATTTATATATTTAATCGCCCTAGCTACTGTTGTTTGCTATTTAATAATCAACCAAAACTAATCAATTCTTTGATTTCCGTTGTTTATTACATTAATCAAAACGCAAATTTTTATTTTTTTTTTTTGTTTTATTTTTGTCGCTAAATTACCACAAAAAAAATTCGAAGCATAAACTCACCTCACCATACTCTTTAATAATTGCATCTTTGTCCCGTGATAAATGATCAATTACTTGGGTCAAAATCACTGGCAAACGATCACGTATTGTGTAATGTGCAAACCCCCTTAAAAAAGAAGAAACGTTTTATGTTTTATAATTAGAATTTTTATTTATAATTAACAAAGCTAACAGCAGCTAATGTTACCTTCGGTAATGTGCAGAAAAGGGCACATCAAGTGGTGCCGTTTCATCGACCAGATTAAATCTTGTATCCATTTCTTCAGTCATTTATTAATTTTTCGTATATAAATAATATTAATTAATAAAAAAATTAATTAAACTAATTTTAAAAAACCAAATCTTTTCACAACAATGCAATTTGCAGACTATTTTCAATTAGCAATGTTATGATATATGTGTTTGATAAGGAAATGTCAACTTATGTTTTTTCGATTATTTTTGTGACGTCACTAATCAGATGTTACTTTTTAAAATTATTAATAATAATTAAATATATGTTATTATTGCAAAAGTTAATTATTAATTAAAATTAAACAAAACAAAAAAAAATGAATAATTAAATAAAACAAAAAAATAATTTTTTTTAATAAAAATTCATCTAAACAACATAAGCATAACCTAGGTGGTTCAATACTTAACTAATGTTGCAAAACATACATATTTTGACATTTAAAAAATAAACACAAAACGCATTGACAGTTCTTGTCAATAGCGCATAACCTTTAAAAAAAAATCTTCCTCGTGGTGTTTTGTGGTTGAATTAATTTGTGAAAATATAGTTAATTAATATATAATAAAATGCCGAAAACGCGTTCGACCACGGGTGCTCCCCGTAAACAGGGGTTTAACCGATCTGCACACTCTATGAATCCTGAAAGACCAACCGATGGCTTAAAAGGGGTTGCAAAGGTTCGTTCAAAGGGCACAATCAAGCGTCTGCAAATGTACAGAAACTTTAAAGCAAAACGTGATCCATCAGGTAAAATTATAACACCAGCTCCATTTCAAGGATGGCTAAAATCCGGCACAGTAGCCCGTGTGGAACCATCTCAGCGTTGGTTTGGGAATTCTCGTGTAATTTCACAAAATGCATTGCAAAAATTCCAAGATGAAATGGGAAAGGCTATTCGTGATCCTTACCAGGTGATAATGAAACCATCTCAATTACCAATAACCCTACTTAACGAAACCGCAAAATATGCTCGAGTTCATTTACTGGATACAGAAAGCTTCAACAGTGTCTTTGGTCCTAAACGACAACGTAAGAAGCCAAACTTAAGTGTTCGAGATCTGGAAGATATGTCGAAATCAGCAGAGGATTCTGTAACGCAGTATGACGAAAACAAAGATTATGATTTGGTGCGCGAGGAATCTGGTGAAAAGGCAGCAGTTCGTGATTGGATTTTCGGTGCTGGCCAAAGTAAACGTATCTGGAATGAATTGTACAAAGTAATTGATTCTTCAGATGTGCTTATACAAGTCCTGGATGCTCGTGATCCCATGGGAACGCGTACAAAAACTTTGGAAAAGTTCTTGCGAAAAGAGAAGCCGCATAAACATTTATTTTTTGTATTAAATAAAGTCGATTTAGTGCCAACATGGGTCACACAACGTTGGGTGGCGATACTCAGTGCTGATTATCCAACAATCGCTTTCCATGCCTCATTGACACATCCCTTTGGTAAAGGTGCGCTGATCAATTTACTGCGACAAATTGGTAAACTTCATCTGGATAAAAAGCAGATAAGTGTTGGCTTTATTGGTTACCCGAATGTAGGAAAATCGTCCATCATCAATGCATTACGTAGTAAGAAAGTTTGTGGCGTTGCACCGATAGCTGGAGAAACTAAGGTCTGGCAATACATTACCCTGATGCGCAGAATATTTCTTATAGATTGTCCCGGTGTTGTCTATCCGTCTGCTGAAACAGATACAGAAAAAGTACTAAAGGGTGCTGTTCGGGTTGAGCACGTTACAAACCCTGAGGACTATGTGGAACATGTGCTACTTCGTGTCAGGAAAGAATATCTCACAAAAACATACAAAATCGAGAGTTGGACGTCTCATTTAGATTTTATTGAGCAATTATCAAAACGAACCGGTAAACTGCTAAAAGGTGGCGAACCAGATATTTCTGTAACTTCTAGAATGATATTAAACGATTGGCAACGTGGTAAACTTCCATATTACGTGCCGCCAGAAGGTTTTGCCATTCCAAACGTGAAGGAAATAACCGACGACAAAGAAACAAAAACTGAAGTCGAGAAAACTAAATCAGATAGCGTATCTGAGTCTGGTAAAAGTGAGGCAGCATCAGTGCCTGAAGCAGTCAAAAAAGCAAAGGAACTTCAGCAACTGCAAGACTTTAGGAAAATCAAGGTGAATTTACAGTTTGAAGCAGATGAGTTACGTGAATTAGATCCAAAGGACATGGAACTGTTGGCACAGCAAAAAGCAGAACGATTACTGAAACGTAAACGAATTGCAAATCAAGAGGAGGAGGATGACAACGAGTCTAGCGGGATTAGTGATTTTTATTCAGAGGATGAATATGATGAGAGGACAGAACGTGTTGTCCATAAAAAGTCACGGCAACGTATTGAAAATGAGAAAACCGCTAGTGGCTCATTTACCGTCGAAGATGATGATGATGGTCAAACGAAAAAACAACGCGGTGGTGGTGGTAAAATACAAAATAAACAAGTGAAAACGATGACGGCAAAGGAAAAACGTGCCATCGATCGGGCTGGTAAACGCAAGAAGATTGGTAGCAACTTTTATGAAATTGCAAATGTTAAAAATCGTAATCGTAATAAGAAAAAGAATTTTTTGTAATAAATTATATCACTTATGTGTACTGAAGAAAATAAAGAAATGTTTTTTTTTTCTTACCTTAAATTTTGTGTTTTTTTTTTACTACTTCATTATTCTTAATCCTTAAAGATCCGATCCGATTATATCCAATTATTATTTTTATTCTATCTAAATTAAAAATGAAATTTTTTGTCAATATTTACAGCAGTATGTGTGATGGGAAAAAGTTTATTCATCAAGCGATAATCATTTTTCTTATTAGTATTCCTCTTCAGAGTTGTTACAAACCTTTAGAACCAATCAGAAATATTTTTGATTCCAAAAATGTCTTTGATTCCCTCGCCCAAACTATAATTAATTAAAAGATAAAAAAAAAATTGTAAATATGTAAAATAAATACAAGAAAATAAAAATTAATTAATATTTTCAATTGTTGTTTTTTTTTTTTTTATTTATAATTAATAATAAATTCTCTATCTAAAAAAAAAAAATTACAAATAATTAATTCTTTTTTTTTCTTCTTTTTATTATTTAATTAACGTTTTTTGTTCGATTTTTTTAAATTAATTAATTTATTTATAGGTGATTTTTTTATAATGAATATAATTAACAAGCACTACCCCCACATACATACTCCTCTGTTAATGTTAATTAATTAACAATTAAACAAATAAAATTATTTAATTTAGTGTGGTGTAGAATCATCTGTTTGATAAATTCGAATAGAATGCTATCGCCTGTACATATATTAATTAATTAAAGAAGTATAAAAAAGAATTTTTTAAATTAATTAATTAATTATTAAACAAACAAAAGAAAGAGAGAAAGAAAATTTTTATCCCTTAATTTGTTTTTTTTTATATGTAATTAAGTAATAATTAAAAATTGTTTTTATTTTCTCTTTTTCGTTCTAATTGTTTGTATAATTATATTATAATAATATTTATTAATTATTTAATTTATCTATTTTAATATGTATATGTATATATATATATATCATTCCTAAATATATAATCTCATGTTTTATTTTCATTTTTTTTTCTTTAATATTCAAATTGTATCCTCTTTGTGTTAAATTTTGATTTATTTAAAATTTTAATTAATTAATTAATTTAAAATTCCATTTTTATTTAATTATAAATTCCTAATAATTAGTTAATAATAATAATTTCCCATTTAATTAATTGACAAAAACAAAAATAACAAACAATTTTTTTTTTTTTTTTGTTTTCATCGTCCACACGCTTCCTTATTTTCTTCCTTCCTTCCTACATTACTATTATTATTAATTAATTAATTAAATTTATTTATAAGATATCACTTTAAATTCATATTTATTTATTTATATATATATATATATATATATTTCTATTACATTAAAAAATAAAACAATAAACAGGGGTTGGTCGGTCGGTCGGAAGGTTGATTTTTGAATTTTAATTTCAATCACTAACACACCATTCCAACCACTTTACTAGTAGCGAGAAGCTTCTTCTACTACCAAACCAACCACTTTATTAGTACAAATCAACTACCTTCTACTACCACATTAAAAACACTTCTTCACTGATGTATTTTTTCCTCTTTCTTTTTTTAAACTAAAATAATCATTTAAAACAACAAAAATATTAACGAGCAAAATTAAAAAAAAAAAACTTTAGTAACTTTTATATAAAAATAATTAATTAATTAAATTAAAAAAAAAAATCTCAATTCAATGCTTCTTTTTTCCCCTTCACAAACAAACAAACAAAAAATTGATAAATTCAGCACAATTATATATAAATGATCTGTGTATTATTATTACTTCTATAATAACTCATCATCACCTAATAATTTTTATAAATTTAAAAACAAAAAAAAAATTCTATTATTCAACAGCAAAACCACACGTTTCCTCTACGGCTTGTGTTAATTTGTCGTAAAGTAATTGATATGTTTCGTATGGTGGCAAATCAATACGATTAAAGCATGTATGGGCTTTTGGTAAGTTTTGTGTTGGTACGTCTGCGGTTAAATGTATTGTAAATAAACGTGGTCCGGATGCACCGGTACTACCCTGTAATGCACGAAAACCCTGCAATGGTACACGTGATGATCCGGTAACAAATTGTAATAAACGTGCACGCATCTCTGATGAATATGATTCAACACACTAAAAAAAATTGTTTTTTTATTAGCAAATTTATTAACAAATTCAATCAAAAGATAATAATTTACCTGCCAAAACCATAAAACCTGTGATGTATCCGGTGTACAATGTTTCAGCCGTGTATGCTGTTTCCAATCATTTACATCAATACTACTAATACCACCAATTACTAATTCCAATTCTCTTTCATCAAATGGACGTAAAAATAAATTTGGTATCAACTCACAGAAACCTTTTTGTAATGCCAAAAATTGTTGTTCAATACCACGCATAAAACGGTAATTAACATATAATTTAACATATTCCCGTTTATTTTCTTCTGTAACAAGTACATTTGAGCCGCCCGGCTTTAATTCATGCACCTTTAATGCACCAAAACTATTATTCTCAACACTGAATGTTGAATCAATTATGCCATTAATATTATTTTCACTAAAAATAAAAAAGAAAGCAGAAAACTCATAAATAAAAGGAAAAATCAAAAAAAAAAAAAACGTACAGCATCCATGTTAAACTACGATGTAGTTCCGGATCAACACTCTCAATATCATTTAAGGTAATTGGCTTATTTAATAATTGTTTATAAAATGGTGTTGTAAATCCACCATCAAGGCAATGTCCATGAAATACAGCTATACCCAGTATCCTTCCAACAAAATGAAAATATGATAAATGTTCAGGATTAACACCTATTGAATACACAAAAAATAAATTTTAATTAATAAAAAAACAAAACAAAGCAAAAAGATTTTTTTTTCTATACCAGAATCAGGATTTATCTGTAACGTATAATGATCATCACGACTATATTGAAATAGACCGTATTGGGGATTAAGCATTTCACGTGATAACAAGTGCAACCATTCACGTGCAACGCCACCATAATCAAGACCCTCTTCACCACGAAATTTAACCATTAAACGTTTACGCATATCCTTGTGACGCATTTTCATAATCAGTCTATAACTCTCTTCAAAAATTTCTGTACGTGACACTTCTAAACGACAATGGCCTGACTGTGGTTGTAATGCTTGCAATTCGGCACGTAGTGCACGTAATTTACCAACAAGATCACGTCTGTATTTTGGTAATAATTCAGCACCGTCTGGAAGTCCTTGTGGCCAATCGACGGCATGCGGTCCAGGTATATGAGGACGTGTTATAGGTTGCTGCTGTTGTACTGTTTGTGCCTCTGGTCGTCCATTTCCATTTGAAAATTCAGCTAAATGGGGTTGAACTAAATGTGGTCCACCCTACAAAACAATTTACATAAAACCATTTAATTTCCCTTATTCCTTCCTCTATACAATATACACAAATTATAATATTACTTCTGATATATGTCCATTTCCATTATCACTATCTAGGCTATGTAGTCCGCTAGCAATAATTAATCGTCCATTAAGTAAATGATGCGTTGTCATTACCTGTGACGATAATAAAAACAAAAAATGTATTTAAAAAATAATTCAAGCAAAGAGTAGACAAGTAAAACACGTACCGGTTCCGCTAATCTTATATTTCCATTAGTATTTTGTTCAGTACGATTCGGTGATAATACTGCTTGCGATGAGCTATTACTATTGTTTGAACTGGGTGATGTCGTACTACTATTACCGCCGGGCGGTACACATTGTCGACGTATTAAATTCAAAATATTTCCATTTAAACGTGGATCAGTAAATTGTGTCGTACGATTATTATGATCAACAAAGTAAACACGTCCCGATGCGGTTTTACGTTGTTCCCAACCAGACGGCAATGCACCAAATTGCTCTAATGATAAATTTTGTGTATCAAAATCACGAGGTATTCGTGGATCATGCCATGTAGATACACCGGTTGGTATGTGATAAAAATAAACTTGGCCTTGTTGTGTTGTTCGCATTTCTGTTGGCAACCAAAAAAAAGCAAAAATTATTATTGAACTTTAGTCAGGAATAAAACAAATAATTGGCTACAACAAACCATAGCCAGGTGGTAAGTCCATTGCAGGTCTTGTACCTAAGCCATTTGATCGAGTGACAGTAACCGAAGCGGGAGAATTACTGACGCCTCCACCAGCATTAGCAGCAACCGAGGCAGAAACATCACCGGCCGCTTGTCTGGAACCGCGTGATGATCTTCGACGTGCTGATTCTTCTAAATGTCTAGATGATCGTCTCGCACGTTGAGCATCTGCTGAACTAGGAGTTCCAACACTACGATTTATTTCATTTTTATTACTACTTGAAACACCATTTGTCGCCGCACAACTGTCACTTGTACTAGTTTTTGGTACATTTCTTACAGGTGACGTCGCACTATCACTAATCACTAAATTACTAATATCATTTGCAATCGTCGTTGTATTAGCCACTTGTGGTGATATCAAATGACAACCATTCGTTATAATCCCTTCTGCATTTGAATTTTGATTACAACTGCTGTTCGTGCTATTTAGAATATCCTGAACAATTGTTGTGCAGCTACTGTTTCCAGAATATGGGCCGTTTCCATTGCCACTATTGCTACTATTATTAATATTATTTGTTACTGTTGATTCACTGGGTGTTTGTGCTGCATTTGTTGTTGCTAAGACTCCTTCTTTCAATACAGCCGAAGAACGAGGAGATGTTAATTCTTGAACAATTTTCGGTGTTGTTGCTGAACTAGTAGGCGTTGGGCTCAAAGGACTTGTACCACGATTTGCTGTCGTTCCTATTGTATTATCACCACCAGAACTACATATAGGACTAACCGAATCACGTCGTTGACTTGTCATGTTATCACGTGACGGGGTACTGCAATTATCTTTGGTCAAATTAAGTAAAATCTCTGATGAATGTCGACGGTTAGAGTCCGATGCGGTTACAGCCACCGTTGACTGTGACGTTGAATTTGCTACTGTTGTGGTAGATGATGCATTAGTACTTGTCCCATTGACTAAATTGTTACTAGTTGAACGTGACGGTCCAGCAGGAGTATGATGTTCTTCATTACTTGGACTATTTCGATGATTTCCATTTATTGTCGTACTACTACTAGCAGCCGGTTTTGTTGGACGATCCCATTGTGTTGATTTCGTAATGTGATTAACAAAATAAACTCTACCAGTTGTTGTACGTCGTTCTTCCCAACCCTCTGGTAATTCTCCAATAACATTTGAACCATTTTGAGTTTGTTGTACAGCTTGTTTCTGCTGTTGTTGTTGTTGCAGCTGCTGTTGAGATTGATTATCATCACAATCAGAAGGTCCACGAACATCACCACCAGGACCAACAATTGCTAAGGGAGCACCACAGGGACCGTCACGTGAAGCTAATGATATGATTATTTGTCCACGTATTTCTGGATCATCTGGCATTGATTTACATAATTCAAGACGATGATCTACAACAAAAAAAAAATGATTAAATACTTTTAAAAAATATTTTAGTGAGAGAATAGAAATGATCTACTTACATCCAGTATCTTTTAAACATTGTACCTGTGAAGGCACTATACGTACACACCCTAAAAATCCACCACCCTCCTTTTTGTGTATCTTTTTTTGATTCCATACCGATATTGTTATACCATCGCCACGTCCCAAATATAAATCATAATGTGCATTCCATTTTGGATCGTTTGATGCCTTGTACGTTTCGGTTGAATACACCTGACCAGTACCATCGACAGATATTTTCGCAAATGGATCTGGTAAACCTTTAAATAAAAAAAATGAAAAAAAATATTTATTTTTATTTTCATTTATTAGAAAAAAAAACAAAAGAAAAAAATTAATTAAAGATAAGGAAAACAGCGAAAACAACAATGATAAAAAAATAAAATAAAAATTAACGTGGTTTAAAGAGAATTTTTTATCATGAAAACAAAAAGCCAGGTGCTGCAGTGTCGTCTCCTAATTTATTTTTTTGTTTCTTCAATCATAATCCAATAAAACGAAAAAAGTTGAAAATTGTTTTCTTAGTTTAAAAAGCTAAGTAAAAAGATAATACAGAACATACTGATTATTATTTATTATTACACATAACTGCTGTCTATTTTTCCTCTTCGTTTTATTTTAATTTTATTTCTACAAAACAAGAAAATGCTCTAAATATGCATCTTCCAAAAAAGCATAAATAATGAAAATACTTAAACTCTATCCCAATTTATTTATTAAACGAGTTGTTAAAAGAATGTGTCGACAGACCGTGAGTCCATAATTTGATATCTAATACTCTATGTTGTAATCCACCCACACGTCATCATCAGTATTAAAAAAAAAAAAAAAATTAACAAACAGGAAGAAGACAGATTCAATTTAACAACTGCTTTATTACAAGTCAAGTAATCATCATTAAATATTTAAAAAAAATAAAGAAAATCATTGATTAAACCACGCTATTATCAGATAAAACAAAAAAAAAATCCAGACACAAAAAAAAATTACTAAACCAAACCGGATGAATAACAATAATAATAATAAAATTCATTAGAATATATAAAAAAATTGTTTCCAATTATTTATCCATATAAAACCTATCAACACATTTACTTAACAAATTGCATATCAGCTTAGTACTTTAAAGTTAAGTAATAATTCCACATCAAACATAAAAAAAGAAGAAATCTCCATAAATAGCAAAGTTACAAACCAGATCAAAATTCTCCAAAACATATAATACCCAGCCCAACACAACACGCACAAAATTTATTTTTTTCCCCATTTTCATTACACTAGAATAATCATCATAAATTTTAATCAATAAATTAATTAAAAATAACAAAAATTGATTTTTTCAACATTTATTTCAAATCTTCTTCTTGTTTACACAAAAATTAAAAATGTTTTCCAAAACACACACTACTACTTTGTTGTTTTAACACACATAAATCATCATTTTTATATGTTTCCCCCCGGTGGTAGTAAATTTATGCTCCTCTTATAATAATAATAATAGTAATAAATTAATTAATTTTAATTTTAATAAATAAAAATTTTAAATAAACAAAAAAAATTCTGGCTACCTATCGTCAATCAAGACAAAAAATAAAATTTAATCAAAATAAACAAACACGTAAGTAGCAGTCTCTGTATCAGTAAAAGTTAAATGATTGTTGGTAACTAGGTATGCAAAAGATTAAAAGAATTATTTAACATAGTTTATTAGTGTTAATTACACCTGTGTGACTCACTCTAAACACCTTTAAAATCCCATAAAAATCAATGATGCTTTGATTGTTTTATCAACAAATGAATAATTCTACAAAAAACATTAATTATCAAGACAGTAAAATTGATAGTAATCATAACTTATAATAGGTAATTCACAATCAACCTTTTAAACAAGTATCCTGTGCTTACGCTACTTCCTCTTCCCAAAAAAATGGTAAAGAAACTACGCAATAATTAGTTTAATTATTATTAATAACAATCAATGAATGAATCATGAAAAAAAAAACTAATAGAGGATGTCGTACAATTAATCAGTAATCTAATACCCATGCAACATGAATTTCTGACTCTCTTCCACCACCAATATGTAATTAATAATAAAATTATCTACTATCAAAAAACGCGTTTTGTCAATTACAGAATAATCAAACCAACAATGAAATATTCATCGGCTCAGTAATTTTTTACATAATTATTGATTAAAACCATACAACATACAATGTATGCTGCTTACTTAAACTTAGAAAGAGAATTAAATATGTTTTTACAACACATGAATAATGGAATTATCAACAAAAACGTAATTATTGTAATAAACAAAACAAAACAATCAATCAACAAATTTTTTTTTAATTTTTTTCCCACCATTATTGATTATTTTATTACAAAAGAAAAATTAAAATCGATAAAGCTTTTAAGCAAACAAATATAAACCCCGCGAAAAAGTGTCATAATAATAATTTGATATAAAAACAATTTATTTTCAAAGCTGAAACCACCACGACCATCACCATCAACAACCACAATATTCTCCAACAATTAGGTAAGAAAAAAAAAACTAGGTGCAGTTAGCAGCCATCAGCAATAATAATAATTGTAAAAACAGCAATAAAATAAACCGATTGCAAGCAACAACATTTATTTCATTTATTTACCTTTTGTTACCTGCATATTATCGTTGTCATATAAATTTTACTAAACACGCAAAGACTTTTCGATTTCTATTCTTTATAAAAAAAACAATTTTGCATCATAAATGTTGATACTTTTTAACCCTCAAAGTACTTCTGTAAAATAACTAAAAAAAACTCAACCCCAACTTGATTCCATTACCATTTCCAATTCCAATACCAACCAAACTTCAAGTAAATCAAAAAATAAAAACTTTACCACTGCAGTGGCATTATTCTGTGTTTTGCGAAAAAAATCAGCGAAAAAATGATTACAAATTCTCCACCAATTTTACAACAAACAAAATTCTTTATTTTCTTAATCAACTAAATCTCCCCACACACAGCCACATATTAATTAAAATGTCCATATTCACTTCGCCCAGAATAAAGTGTTAAATAATTCACAAAAAAAAAATCAACAACAACAGCAAAACAACAACGAAAATATTTATTTATTGTTGACAAAATATAATTAAATAAATAATTAATATGTAAAAAAAATAAGAGAAAATATTTAACCAACCGGTGGCGTTAAATAAATAAATAAATAAATAAATTAAAAACCTGCATGTAGCATGTAATTAAAAACAACAAAAAAAAACTTATTGACATGTAAACAACATTAACCAACCAACCACCCACCCATCCACCAATTAATCACCACATACCAACCTTTATGAAAACCAGTGAAACAAAAACAAGAAGAAAAAAACATTTTTTTTTCAATTAATATTTAGGCAAGAGCAAAAAATTAATTAAAATCTATAAAAAAAATCAAGTCTCAAGTGTTTTTCAAAGCTTTTATTAATAAAAAGAAAAATCGTTCAACACCACAATACACCACACCATGCCATGCCACGCCACGCCAAAACACCAACCACCCACCCAGTAAAGTACTAAAACCTAGACAACAGCACAGAGCACAGCACAGCAAAGAAAAATAAATCGCAACAATAGAGATATTATTATAACATCACATCACGATAATTAAAGGGTTGTAAAAATGCTGGGATGATGTTGATGGTAATGATGGTGATTAAGTTGCCATAAAAACAGTAACAACAGCAGCAGCAGCAACAGCAACAAACAAAGAATAAGGAAGAAGAGTAAAAAAAAACACTTAATTAAAACAATAAAAAAAAAGGAAAAAGAAAAAATTTTCTAATCTGAATAATATGGTGATGGTAGTGGAAGGAACGTGCCCTATTAAAAAGGGATTTAAAAAAAAATTCCCATCACAACAAAATTAAAATTACTTCACGTACACCGTGTACTTCTATCGAACCGGTTAGAAAATTCAATTAAAAAAGAACGAACATTCTTTATCCTCATCCCTTCATATCAACAAAAAACGAAGAAAATTTAGAGACGATGATGTGGATGGAAAATGTGCAAAGATTACATTTCTCAGTTAGTAATTAATTGAAATCTGACAAAATCAACGAGTAAACGTCGATTCTATTAAAATTACTCATAACAACCGACACTCTACTGTAAATTACATATTTACCATACAATTTTACCAAACGAACCGTGTAAAACATAAATAATAAATTTTTCAGGTAAAACCTACATCGGAAATGTAGGAATAAAATCATCGATAAAAGTTATAGCAACTCTTGGACAGTAATAACAAAGAATGAAAGAAAAAAAACTAAAATTATATAAGATTCCCCCATAATTCTACACACAGGTAATACACAGGTATACACATTATACCTACATAATAAAAAAAAAAAAACAAGAAAAGAAAAAAACCAAAAGACAAGTAAATAACCCCTACAACAGCAAACCACTTACAAATCACAGAAAGACACAACAACGAGAAGGAAAAATTTCCATTTCACTACACTCAGTCAGGCAGCAATAATAAATTAAAAAATTATGAAAATGTTACTCCACATTACAAACAGACACACACACACACACACACACATTAATTTGTTTACATTTGTTTCAAACCAGCAGTAAAATAAAATAAATTAGAAAAACGCGAAAAATCCAAAAACCAAAATCAAAACCAAATAAATCGTAATAAATAGAGAAAGGTAAAAAAAAATTAAAAGTCAGTAAGGCAAAATGTCAATGAATTTATTAACAAAAAACAAACTGCGTGTGTAATAACCAATAATTTAACGATTTAATAAATAATTTCGCTCGCATTATTATTATTATTATTATTATTATTTAACCAATTGACGTGGTCGTTCGTTCGTTGTCATCGTTATACTTTGTTGCTGCTGTTATTGCTGTTTGTTGTCATTAATTATTCGAATTAAATATGCCTAGCCAAGTAAAAACAAAAAACAAAGTAAAAATTAATCCACCAGACAAGCCGCCAGACATGAGAAGTAGACGGTTATTCACTGTTACACACTAAAGTGAAATCAATAGTTTATTTAAAAAAAAAAATACGCAGTAATATGCTGCAAGTAAATTTAAAAGAGAAGAATCAAGAATTGACAAATCCTATCAAATTACCTGCATGAGATTAAAATAAAGAATTTTTAAGTAACCACAATCCATGTGTGTATTGAAAAGTATCACAAAAAGGGTTCCACATTCAACACGCATCATAAATTACTTGATTCAGATACCTTTAACAAGAAGGAAGTGTGCTAAGTTGTTTTTAGTAACACTGATAACTAGCATACAGTGACTGTCTGCTGAACCAAAGTAAATTTTTCATAACACTGCACACAAAGACTCATAAAAACAATACAATTCAAAAAAAAACCCTCCATATTACAACACAATAAATAAAATTTAAAAACTCTGGAAAGTGTGTACATGGCACGTAACAACGAATCAAGATTAATAATCGTCACACCACAAAACAATGAAAATAATTTTTTATTGTGAATAGCAAGTGTTTCGCTAATAATTCCACAAGAATAACATTATACAACGGTAGGTAGGTAGGTTGCACTTCCTGTCCAAAGTCTATACCAAGCAATCAACAACGCCATACACAATATAAAAAAACACAAACGAGCCGGCACGCTGGTAACGTAATTTCATAAAATTAATCCATGTTAAGTCACTAATTATTATGTTTTTCGTTTCTCTACCTTTTCGGAAATAAAACGTGATGACTTTGTAATTTTATTTGATGTATTAAGAATCATTTAGGTAGAGCTATGTATATAGAAATCAACGACGACATACGACAGTAGGTCACAAACATACAGCTCTCCTTGGAAAATACTTATTATACTCTAATTGAGTTGAATTGTTTATCATAAATTAAATGATTCCGTCATCTTTTATGTTATTACAACATAAATTTAAATTAAAAATATTAATTAACAAATTTGATCTAATTGAAAAAATAATAATAGAACTGGGGGCCATTCCACTCCACATAACTAATTTTTAATCATAAATCGCCTTGTATGTATGGTATGCATGGGTACTGGTGATGATTATTTGTGTTTTTATTAGAGAAATAAATCAACCAACTAAGCCACCACAGTCTCAACTCAATTTTAAGGCAAATTACGTCAAAATACCGCAAAGAGAAAATTGGCTACAGCTTATCCAGTTTTTTACATAACCAAAAGGTCTATCTAGCCTATAATAAACCATAAACTTCCATAACGAAATATTACGTAACAAAAATAGTTTTCGCTGTCAGGCATTTCCTGAATTAATTTCCAACTAAACAACCAACCAGCTACAATTGACATAGAGATAATACGCGTTGTCACAATTACCTGATACAAAATCATATACAAAAACAATTTACTTTCACTTTTATCCAAAGTTTAAAAAGAAAAACGTGTTTAAAACACATCAGTTTAATATACAGAGAGATAAATAATTCCATGTTTTTATTACAATTCCAAAATTAAAACCTGATTTATGACTACAATTCACTCAATTCTAAATGTTTCTCAGTAAACTCAATCAAAATCATCGGTCATCATTTAATAAATTTACATCAAAAAATGGTAAACAGACGGAATTTTAACAAACAATACAGCAAAACATTAAAATGAATGCAGAAGAAACAACAACGAAAACAGCGGCAGCATTGGCAGCAACCACTTCTAAAACAATATCCGGATAATTTACATAATTTTATTGTTTTAAAAAAAATAAAAATAAATAATTTTTAGCATTCAAAAAAAACTTTTTTATTATCATTTATCATCGAAACATTTTTCGATGATAAACAAAATAAAGCATCAAACGGCGGCGGCGACAATATAATTACTCGACTATCTATCTATCTACCTTTTGTGTGTTAGGTGAGTTTAATGTTTATTCAATAAACACCACAAACAACAACAAGAAATTTCAAAATTAAATCAACACACGTCGATGTTGTTGTCGTACGTTCGTCATTGGATTTAAATTTAAATTTCTAATCAAGAAAACAAAAAAATATTTGGATAAACAATTTTTAATTAAATCAGTGCAGCAGTTAATTTTGGCAAATTAATAAATCAGTAGAGACAAAGACAAGACACACGCTGTCAATCACATGAATGACATCATTAGTTGGTAAAACGCATCTTCATTGCTAATCACTAATAACAAATCAACAAACAAACAAACAAAATTTTTGTGTCAATTCACCAAATTCTGATCAAAAACAACAACGAAATTATCCACTTCCACAGTATTTCAATGTTTAATGAATTGACTTGTCTGTGTTTCACTTCTTCTTTTTTTTTGCATAAATCAATTAAAGGTAAACAATTTTCCAATATAATCAATGCGAAACACGTCGGTGATTAATTTTTTTTTTTTTTCTTCAATAAAATTTTGAGAATAGACTAGAGAATAGTTTTGAAAATAGTTTAGACGAAATTTTTTTTTTTTATCCAACATTTTTAATAATAATTAAAATAGAAAAATACAAAACACAGAATGACGTAACACAACAAACAAACGTAAAAAAAAAAAATTATATCATTTTTCGCATCGTTGATTTAAGTGCAAAAAAACGCGATGCAAAAAAAATGAAGAAAAAAAATCTACAAGGCAGGCAGGCGCAACATACAAATAACAAACGAAAAAAAAAGCAGAAGCATGGTACCAAAAAACACTTTATAGTAAAAAAAAATTCATTAATCCAATCATCAGAACACGCGAATGAGAAGTTTTATGAATAAATCCATCCAATATAACCATAAAAATGCTTTGCAAAATATTGCAAAAAAAAACAATTATTTTTATCCTTAAAATACAAACGTTTTATGTAATCACCACCATCACCACAACAAAACACACACCCACCCACCCACCAAACAACAACGTGTTATAATCAAAACAAAATATTCAACAACAGAAGTAATAGCAGCAGTACGTCACTAATGAAAACTCTTTCATCTCGTCTACCCTCTTTCCATATTTTTTTTTTTCTATAAAAAACGATCAATGTTTAATAACAGCATCAGCAGCAACAAATACATTAATGAGGAGAAAATACAAATCAGTCTCGACATCAACAAAATAATAATTAAAAATTCACAAAGTAAAGTATTTTTTAAATTGGGGGGATATGTTGTAATGTATGCATCATATGCATCACATACACCATGCATTATGCAACATAAAATTCATTTTTTGCTTTGCTCTTATATAATGACTGACTTTGGCTTTGACTCAAGTTGTAACTCCAATACATAAATAATAATCATCTTTAATGTGTAAAATACCAGAAAAATATCCACTTTAAACACAACGAAACTGAATTTTTGTACGTAGTTTCCCATTTGCGAATTAATCAAAAGAAACGACTACTGGTTACTACTGTTGGTAAACATTGGAATATTGAATTATTAAAGATATAATATAGTAAAGAAGAGCATAATCTATTGAATAATAATACCATGGTAATACAACAACACCAACTACTAGTAAACAAAAAATAAAACAAAATGTTTATGTGGCTTAGACAAATCATAAGCCATCATAACTTTCATTTTTCATCATCATCTACATAATCATCACCATCTCCATCACCATAACAAGTCAATAAATAATAAAGAAGCAATAAAAATAACGAAGCATATCCAACCCAGTCAACCAACTATCCAATTAATTTTTCTTTATAAATTTTCTTCGGATTTTTTTCTTTTTTTTTTTCACTCTTCTTTCCTATTGTTAACCAGTAAATAAATAGCCAAAATAACCGTCATGTTAACAGTTGAGTCGCAAGTCATAATACAGATCCAACATCAACTAACTTATAATGAAATGTCGTCACGATATTATTAGCGATTTATGTAATTAAAATTCTTTAATATGTCCGTTTAATTGGTTCTTCTTTAACACTGTGTATTCGACACGTTTTCAGATAGGCCTACGGGGATCTATCTGACCAATTTTAATACAGTTTCAACAATTATCCATATTAAACCCACCGCAAACAACTAAAAAGAATTTTAAAAAAACATAAAATTTAAAATCAAAACTTTATTTGACATTTAAAACGTCAAATTTCCACCATCATCAGAAGATTCTAATTAATTTTCCATATGCAATTGAACCACGTTCTCATTATCGAATTATTACAGAATAAAGAAAAAAATGGCAAACAAACGTAATAAAAATAAAACAAAAGTAATCGAGAAAAAAAAATGATTCAAAAATACTTACGAAACAGAACCTTTCTGACAAGACTTCTGGCTGCCAAAACTGTAAAGAAAAGAAAAGAAAAACGAAAATTAATTTGTTTACAATAAAACAAAATTTTAAATTAAAAAAAAACATTTCAGGTAGTAAAAATAAAAAAAAAAAAGTTCCCGGAAATAAATTCATATAGAGCCATATAAACAACTTGTTACACCAAAGCAAACAAAATACAAAATAAAAATGTTTTTCGAATCTATTTTCTCCTATAATCTTTTCGGTGTACTGGTAATCAATACTCCAAGTAACCTAATTTGATCTTGAATACAAAATAATTCTCCAATCGTTTTGTAGGTGGTGAAAAAGAATATTACATTAAAATTAAATGTCACAAGAAAAAATAATACAAATTCTTCAGTAAAAATGCATTACTGTCATCATAAGGAAGTAAATAATTCCAATACAGTATTCCAACACATCACTTCGTAATTTCTTTATTATTCTCTTATTGTGCTTGTTCATATTCTTCTAATTTATTATTGTTATTGGTATTGTTATTCCCATTGCTATATTGATAAGCATTAATTAACTTTAATTGATTCAAGTAATTTAAATAACAGAAATGAAAACAACAAATTAAAGAGTAACGACGACGACGACGACATAAATAGATTTTTTTTTTTTTTTTTTATTAATTTTTATTATTTTATTTATTTTATTTTAAATTCGCAATTAGACAACACACATAATAAATAAATGAATAAATATTTATGACTTCCAGAAACATTTTTCTCATTTTTTATTATGTTTCCAAACATTGGCTAAAGACATAGAATAATTCTAAAGGATGTCAGTCATTCACACAAGTTGAAACAACAACGAAATTTGCGGAAAGATGTACCCATTAGCAAAAAACCCGGAATAAATAAAAACAAATAAATAGGCCAGGTAAACAGATTACAAATCAAATTTAAAATCCACTAATCACTTTAAAATTAAAAATTGAAAAAAAAAATGATTTTTTAATGAATAAACGAAAATTACATAAAATGCTAAAAAAAATATTTAATGTTTTTAGACCGAAACACATCCACAGTTATAATAATTATGCTTTTAAACCAAAAAACCGCAGAAAAAGCACAAAAACGAAACGATTTAAAATCAGATAATCAGATAATTTGGGTGATCCACAATGATAACTAGAGCAACGAGATTAACTATATGAGAAATGTTTCAAGGAATCGGATCCTCATTTTATTCTTTCAGATTAAATTAATAAACAAAAAAAAGGCAAATATCTACTTCCAGTGTATCCAGTATCATCCAGTGTGCACTTGTTAACTTGTGTGCACTAATTCATACAACCAGAGACAGTGTGTGGTATATTTTTTTCAATTGTGGTTTGAATCTCTCAATTCGCACAACATACAGCATTAATTATGCAATTGTTATGCCATTTTTTCACGTAAAATTCTTCGTTTTAGATTTCATTAATCATCAACTGTACTACATTGGTGTTTGTAGGTACATAAATTACATTTATTATTATGTTACAATTATTATGATTAAAATTTTGACAGGAGCTTTTGTAAACACAAACACACCCACACACACGGAGGGAGAGAGAGAGATTTAAATTAATTAATTAATTAATCGAATTTACTTACTTGTTATCCGTATTTTTTGTGTGCCATTTCGACGTGAATATTCCGATTTGTTCATAATTTAAATTAAAAATATTTTTTTTACACTTGCAAATAATCATTTATTGGATTTTTAATTCGGTTTTTCATAAAAAATAAAAAAAAATAATTTTTTTTTTTTTTATTGATTGTATGCGTTTTTCTTGTCGTCTGTCTGTGGTTTTTTTTAATGCAAATTATTATAGAAACAATAAAACAAAACAAATTTCACTTAATTAACAGTTAATTATTATTGCTTTTGTCTTATTTTAATAATTTATTAATTAAATAAGACGATGATGATTTTGTATCAAAGCACACAGATAACGATAGAACAGAAATTGATGGATAAACTTTATGAAACACTTTTAATTAATTTCCTTAATACGATTGGGACGGAATGGCTTTTTTGATGTAGTTTTTCAATTAATAATCAATTTAAAAAAAAAAGGGAAAAAAATCTAAATGATGTGGTGTGGTCTCTCCTGTTGTCGTTGTTTTTATTGCTGTTGTTGTTTTGATGATCACCTTGCGTTTTCAGCTTGTTGTTACCATATACGCTGTTTGTTGTTGTTTATTATTATTATTTATGTTTGTAGATTGGCAGTGAGATAAATCTAATTTATTTAACAAAATAAATTAATTTAAAACACCACAATTATTTCTGCCTTTTTTTTCTTTCTACTTTGTTTTTAGAAAATAATTTTTTCAACTGCACCACACACCACACAATTTTGTTACTTTAAAGAAAATGAAAAAAATACCACATGAAACATTCTTTTTTATCCTTATTTTTCTTATCAAATTTTTTACACCGTATCTAATATTATTTTTTTAAATTGTTTTTAAGTTACACACAAGTAAATTAGATTAATTTTTTATTTTCACGTTCTAAACGTATTGTTAACAGAGAAATTTTTTGTGTTTCTGGTTTGAAAAGAAGTAATTAGACGACCATTTTGATAAATTTTTTTTTGTAACATATATTTTTTTTTTGGAATTTTTGTAGACTTTTTTTTGTGTGGCAGTACTTTTGTGCAATTTTTTGGAGACATAAAATATCATCTTTGTGCAATATGCGCCTAATGTGGTTCATAATATTACTTTCTATAGGCAGTTTTATGTAGCGCGCAAAATTTAAATTGAATTATTTTTTTATAAATGAATATTTTGTTATTGCTGGCGCGTTAAATGACAGTTTTATTAAACAGTGCGTATTTAATCGATAACATTTGTAAATAAATAATTATTTTAATAATTAAAACGTAAAAATGTCAATTCATTTGCATTTAAAAGAATCAAAACCAGAAAAAGATATTGATACTTTGAAACTGCATTACATACCGGCTTCAATTGAAGGAAATGGTACCGCTTATGTAGATAAATATTTTGAAAATTACACAGAAACGGAAAATAATGGTTAGGTCAGTCAAATAATAATAATTCACTCAATATAAATAAAAATCTTTTCAGTTCTTATAAATTCATTTCGAGGATATCCTTTAAAGGGTTGTAATTATAATGTTCCTCCAAAACATACCGGATTTGTGTTACATGAAGCACAAAAACCGCTGTCTGAAATATCTGAAAGAGATTTTAAAACTCAGGGAAATTTCAAGGAATTCACATACTGGAACTGGGATAAAAACCCAAGTGTAAATGATGCTTTGACACAAGCCATGGAGTGGATAGATATCGCCGAAGTTGTGAGTAAATTAAATGAACATAAATAATGACCGTGAAGTCAATTTTTCAATTTTAGCTTCACAGTGCAATTGATTCAGACGAGGAAACAGAACCAGAAGAAGCAAAAGATATAAAACCTAAAGTAATTAAATAAAAAACGATCATTTTACAAATAAATTTCTTTTATTCTTTATTCAATATTATATTTTACGTCATCCTCTTATCATAATAAAAAATATCTCTAGAATATACTTATTTTGTCTGTTTATACTTTTTTTATTTTAACAACTTAGTACACTCCGCTTCGGTACTAACTAAAAAATTATAAATCTTCAAAACTGACTTCAATTTTCTTCGACAGTTTTTCCATCAAAAATTAAAATAGAAAAAAAAAAATTCACAAAAATGATAAATGGAGGAAAGAAACAATAAATCTTAAGAGCTATCAACTAAAATGATAAAAGTTTATCCAATATTTTTCGCTGGTGGCCTAAATATGCCCACCACAACAGCGTGGTCTCTTTCGTAAGGTTCTAGTGTGATTTGTTCTTGTGGTTTCAGTTTGTCTGCCTGTAATTTCTTCACTTCAGCTGCAAACACTGCTTCTGGCTGCGCCGTTGAATCTATGCAGGATGCTTTTATTGATATCACAAAATGTCCACCGTTTTTCAAGAAATGCAGCGCATTCAGTGAGACTATTCTGGCTTGATCGGGCTGTGCTACATCGGCGAATATTGTGTCCACCATGCCGACAAGCATTCTGTATTTGTGTGGATGTCTGGCGTCTTCGATTATTGGAATAATATTTGTTCGTTTCTTTGCAACATTTATTAAGTCACGGCCGGATCGATGAGAGAATTCTACTGCATAAACAAGACCCTCGGGACCGACAATGTCAGATACATGAGATACTGTCGTGCCAGATGCTGCTCCCAAATACAATACTTTGGAACCTGGAGGCATCCAAATTTGGTCGACACCACCTAAAACAGCTGCTGCCAATTTTGATCGGAAAGGATTCCAAACTCTGTACTCAACTTTCTCCCCATCAGTCTGAAACAATTAAAAGAAAAAATAAAAATTAATTTCTGTATTCTAGAATCTTACATAGAAAATTAAATTTGATTTATTTAATCAGATAGCGCTTATTCAGATCACAGTGCACCAAATATCTTCGCCTCAGGCGTCAATTTGCGTACAAAGTTCTCCGCCGGCCACATGTAACCGATTCTGTACCCCTACACGGTTCATCATTTTAATTAAATCAAATAAACTTTTGACGAATTTCTATATTCACTTACTTCAACTGAAATCCTCTTTTCACCGTACACTTCGGCGCCGGGAACAAAATTTCTTGTGACTAGAGCATCTTCTTTGCCCCTGGCAATAAAGATTCCTTCATGTCTATGTGGTTCAATTATAACTGTTTTGCCACCTTTAAATCCGCCACCACCACCACCTCCGCCGCCGCGGCCGCCCCTACCGCCACGGCCACCTCCTCTATCGCCAAAACCGCCTCTACCTCCACGGCCTCGATCGCCAAATCCTCCACGACCGCCACCTCCACCTCTTCCTCCAAATCCACCGCCACCTCTACCTCCGCCACCTCTACCACCAAATCCACCGCCACCTCCACGGTCGCCCCCGCCACGACCTCCACCTCCTCTGCCACCGCCACCTCGGCCTCCGTCTCGTGGTGAAAAGCCTAAAAATTATTTTAGGTTAATTTCGTTTTTTTTTTAGGTTATCAACAGATAAATGTTATTAAAATTATTGTTTCAATCTCATAACATTTATTCATTTAATTAAATGATATGTTATCAATAAACAATAACAAAAAAATTCAATTAAACAATAATATTAAGGAAAACATAAATCTTCCTTAAAATGTCAATGTGATGCGGTTAAAGCATGTGAAGCCATTATCACATACATTTTGTTTTTTACAAAGAATATAATATATTAAATAAATAACACTCACCAGGACGACCCATTATTATATATTAAATACTGTTAATACAAAATTATTATTAAAACTATATATTTTTTTATTTAACAATTTTATTATTAGTGGTCTTGTCTTCTGTTTTTCTTTTTACTTTAAACGCACAGTAAAAGCACGTGTTGACAAATACACAGCGTTGAGACTTCTTTCATATGTTTAGTGTTTTATGGTACCCATTCAAAAAAATCCCTTTACAGCACACCATAATATCTCTCCACCTATATTAATTTAAATTAACTAAATTAACAACCATTTTGCTTTATACCAATTATAAATTTCTGACACTGCTTTCGACCATTAAAAAAAAGTTTTTTTATTAACACACAACCACACAAAAATAAAAAATAAAATTAAAAAAAAAAAACAAATAATCAAAATATAACAATCGGTATAATAATAAATAAAAATAATTTTTTTTTGAATCTCACAAAAAATAAATACAAAAAAACGCAAAAACCATCGAAAAATATTAATCAATAAATAAAATAAAGAACATAGGAGATACAATAATAAATTTGCAATAATAATAATAAAAGAGGAAAAAACCAATAAATTAAAAAAATGGTGATTATTGGACCGATGCAATCACCTGAACAAGGTGTTCTCTTTCAATCCGATGATATTAAATTAAAAATTGATCATTTGCAATTGGATAAAGGCACTTTATATGTAACTGAAAGGTTTGCCGGATTTTTCTTAATTAATTAACAAAAAGATTATGAATTGAGAAAAAATAATGTGACAGCTAATGTGTTTTTTTTCCTTTAATAGCGCACTCTGCTGGAAGCCGGACGGTCGTGATGACGGCATATCGATACCATGGAAGAAAATATGCTTGCACGCAATTAGTAATAATACAGAAAGTAAATGTGTTTTTATATTATTAGACATAAATTTAATATGGCCAGGAATATATGAAGGTAAACAAAAGAATCAGAATGGTTTAGAGAATGGTGACGGTCAAGAGAATAATCATGAGAATGATGAAGAAAATGACGAAGGAAATGAATCTGGTAAATAAACTATTTTTATTATTATTTTCCTTTATCTTTATATTATTATTATTTGATTTAGATGCATCAGATTCTGAAATGACAGAACTATGGTTAGAGCCGATTGATCAAAACATTGTTGAGCAAATATTTAACGCAATGAAGCATGGTCAAGGTCTGAATCCTGATTCAGCTGATAGTATCTCAGAAGATGATGGTAATTATGATAAAATTATATTTTTTAGAAAGAGAATAAAATTAAATTTTATTTATTAGATAATTTTATGGAGGCACAAGACGATGAATTTGAAGAAGTCGGGCAAGGTGATATGAGAAATTTACATATTGATGGTAAGAAGCTTTGCTAAAAAAAACTTTCTTGCAACGTCTAACATTTTTTATGTGTTTTCAGATGATGAAAAGTATGCAGACGCTGAGGAATAATAATAATAGTTTAATAATTAAATGAATATAAAAAACAAAACGTAACATAAAATAATATTTAAAAAAAACTGCTTTATGTTTCAATGTTATAAAAAAATAATTCCACGCTCTGGCTGATAAATAAGAATAAAAAAAAAATTTAATCTTTATGAAAGGAAACAAAACCAACAACCAAAATCTCTTTATAAAAAAATGATCAATATTTTGTATTTGCTTTTAAATTATTAATTATAATTAATAATTCTTTATTTTATTATTTATTTATCTTGTAAAAAAAACAAACAAAATTATTTAATAAAATGCGTCGAACGTAGTTTATAAATTTAATTAAAAAAAATTCATTTTGTTTTATTGGTATAATTTGCTGGTAAAACATGCGATTTTTATATTTATTGTTAATGTACAAAGATGTCGCTTTTTCTAAACACCTATGACATGTTATTTTTGCGGGCTAATTCTGTTATTTGAAAAAAACCAAAACAAAAGAAAATTTTGTGTCTTTTTTTTATGTGATTTTCTAGACAAAGAAAAGATTTAATTAATTAATTGTTTTTAAGTAATTATTTAAAACATGGATGAAAGCAAATTAATATTACAATTAATGCAAAAACTTAGTCTGGGTACAGATGAAAATGTTTTACAGTAAATACTAAAAAAAATTCCGTTTTTAAATTAACCTTAAATATGAAATTTTTTTTTTTATGTTTACAGAAAATCAACAGAATTATTAAGACTTTTACAATTAAAATCAATTGGGGCATTAGGTGATTATGCTAAAGCTGTTATTTGTATTGATTTAGCATCAGGACTATATGCATTAGAATTTGATTCTGTAAGTATTTTAATTGATTTAAACAAAGCAGTAATTTACAGTAAAAAATTGTTCCTGTTTTTTTATTTTTAAAGGAAGCCGGGTTAAAATTATCTGGATTAAAAAAATCAATTTATCAAAATTACAAACGGATAATAGAGAAATTACTTGATTTAAATAAAACATTAGGTGTTTATGAGATCTGTGTACAATTAGGTGTTAATGAAGTACAGGAATTATCGAAAAAACTATTAGACAAATATCGTAATCTTACAACAAATGATGTTGATATAAATCATCCACAATACTCAGCAATGGCCGTGTATCAAGGATGTAAAATACAGAACGTAAAAGTCTCGAAAAAGAATTTAATAAATTTTAGTCACTTAAAACCGGCACAATGGATTTTATTAGAGAAGGCATGGGAAAAACTATTAACACCTGATGAGTTAAAGAATTTAAATAATAAAAATGAAATATTTGAGGATGCTACTACCAAGGGGTTAAAAGATTATAATCCATTGGATATAAGTAAATTAAATATAAAAAAAGATTGTGATGAAAAGTTAACAGAAAGCTATGACATATGGAAGGATAGGATATTAAAAAAAGCAAATAAAGCTTTAGAGGATGAGTTAGTATCCTAGTGATTCATTAATCACTAATTATTCATTAAATAAATAAAAAATGCATCACGTTTTCAGCAATATTCATCTTTCTTTTAATCATTATAATTTTTCTTTTCTTGTATAAACAATGCTCACATTAATTAATAAAAAAGAAACAAAAATCTTAGTTAGTAAAAAATACAAAATTTTACCTTTTCTTTTCATTTCTTTTTTTTTTAATATAATAAAAACGTGTTTTTACTAATTGTGTGCATCTAAATTAATTAAAGAAAAAAATAATCTTTTTGTTAATTAATTAAATTATTAACTACAAATTGCCAAATTAAAATTATTTGTGGGTTATTTTTTTTCTTTCTGTGCATAAATGTTGTCGCTTTTTTTTTAATTAATTAAATACTGGTGGATAAATCAATCATAATCCAATCAAATAACATCAAACAAAATAAAAACTTTGAATTCAGAAAAAGTTTTCTTTGTACATCTAATAATAATCTGGGCAATGGGAAAAACTTTTTAGCCTTTATTTTTTTTTTACAACATTTATACGAAAACATAAATTTCAAATTCTTAATTCAATAATGCACTATAATTAATTAATTAATTTTATTTTATTATATTTATTTACTATAATTAATGAAAAATAATAGAAAAAAAAAACTTAAATCAACCTTAAAACAACGATTGAAAAACAATAAACTCTCGTCTATTGTGTTCCATACTCATCAATCAATCATAATTAAACATTTTTCTTCTTCTAATCATTAGAGAAAAATTTTCTTTTTTTTTAATTAATTATTTTTGCTTTAGTAAAAAATATATATTTTTTTCTTTATCATTTTCTTTTAGTTTTTTATATATATATAATTGAAACTAAAAAAAAAAAATATCATTTTCTTCTGTTATCTATACACATTTGCATCGTGTAAGTTTTCTTTTCTTTTTTTTTTTAAATATAAATTTTCTATATATTGTGGTAACATTATTGGTTTATTATTTATTTATTTATTTTTATCTGTTTTTTTTTTTTTACAAATATCATACTCTATTTTGACCATTTATTTATTTGTTAATTAATTAACTTAATTATTTATTTTATTGTAAAATGAAAAAAAAATGAATAATGAAAATATTAAGAAAACATAATTATTTACACATTTATTATTAATTAATTGTTTTTACTAAAAAAAAAAAAACTTAAAAATTGATTTTTTTTTATTTATAAAAATAAAATGATAAACACAACAAATAATAATAATAATAAAAAATGTTTTTAATTAATTAATTAATTAATCTACATCGGATTTAATAATAATAATAATTAAAATGAAAAAAAAAATATCTATCCGGTATTACAATTACACAAAGATTATGTGAAAGAGTGTGAATAAAATCACAGACCTTACCCATAAAATCCATATAAAATTAATGCCCTTAACTCTTTATTAATTTAATAATAAACAAAAGAAAATTTAATATCCGTCTGTCTTGTCTAGAATTATTATTAAAAAAAAATAAAAATTTAAGTAAAACAAAAAACAACTCGGATCTCCATTCCAAAAGTATAAAAAAAAAAACTTGAGTCACTTAAACAAACAATATAACAATCGAGGAAAAAGAAATAAAATTTTTATTAAATAACCAGACGTAAAACACTGTAGGAAATAATTCTTAGTTGTTTCTCTCTGTATTCATCTTTTCTTCTTTTTTTTATTATAAATCCAGGTATATATATAAATCAGTTAAAATTGGTTTTTAAACAGAATTTTTTTTTGTTTAATTTATTTATTATTTTTATTATATTATTTTATAATAAATCTCTTCTTTAGTAGTCTAAAAAAAAAAAAAAACGAAAAGAAACAAAAAAACATTTGATTAGCTGATATCAATGATTTAATTCAATGCAATCAAACAAAAAAAAATTCACAAAGGTGGTATTTTCATGCAACGTACAATAATCATGCATCAACATTTATTTTCCAAATGCATATAAAAAAAAATAAAAACAATCGGGAATACTCATCCGGAAAAAACAACCGATAACGAGAATATTTAATAAACAAAAAAATCAATGAATAAACAACAAAAATAATAAAAAAAAAACATTCGTAAATAAATATTTATTTAAACCCGAGAATATTTTAGCTTTTAAATTATTTCCAAGATAATTAAGGATTTAAATAAATGAACGTCAATTGATTAATGAATTAATTAATAAACAAAACTAATTAATAATAATTACAAACAAAAAAATAATTAACATTAAGAAAAAAACAATCAACCTTCCCGTTTAATTGAGCCAGGAGTTTCAGCTAAACCTTTCACTTTAAGTCTGTCTGCAGTTTTCAAAAAAGCAGGTAATTGTTCCTGTGAAACATTTACTTCACCAGCATACATAAATTCTAATATAGCTTGCAAATGAGTATATGATACATCTTTTAATATAATTATTGGATGTTTTGATGGATTCTCCTAAAAAAAAAACAATGAAATAAATCTTATTCGATTAAATTAATTAAAACAAATAAATTACCTCTAATAATGATTTAAAATAAGGACTGCACGCTGATAAAACCATTTTATGGGCTTTACAGGTTTGTCCTTCACATGCTAAAGTTACCTGTAAACAAAAAAAAAAAAATTTCAAGGAAATCAATAATAAATAAAAACTATATAAAAAAAAATTCTCCCTGAACATACATCTGTAAAACTTTTTTCATCCCTTAAATGCCTAAAGGATGTAACCATATTTGTTTGAAAATCATTCCATTTTAAGAAAAATTGTTGATCAGCCATTTTTGCTATTTTTTTGGGTTCTTTTCTTTAATTAATTTTATTTTTTTTTAATATGAAAAATGAACGTCAATTTAGCCTTTTTAACCTAAAAATAAATAAAAGGAAACTTTAATGAATAAAATATTTAAAACAATATAAATAATTAAATAGGTATTTTATATAGTTTTTATTATTATTATTAGAAAATAATCAATAAATTTTTAATTGCATTGATGCGTGGTGGTGACTTTATAAAATAACAACAACAGTGGTGGTGGGTGACCGAGTTTTTTTTTCTCTCTATTCTCCAAAAAAAAAAAAAAAACAAACAAACAAACATTCACATGTTTGCAAACAAACAAATCAATCAATAATTAAAAATAAGAGAATAATTCTTATATAAAAAAAACAATAAATATGATAATTTTTTAAAATTATTTAAGGAATAATGAACAAACAAACAAACAGCCCACACAACATAAACATGTTATTTTATCTAATAATGCTGTTAACCGTCATGAGACGCCACTGTCTTCAGAGAGAGATTGTGTAACATAGAAAAAAATGTTTTTTCATTCACGTTTTCTTTCTTTCTTTTTCCTCTATTTATTTATTTGATTTACAAAAAAAAAAAAGTATATTAAGAATGAAAATTAATTTTATTTATTTATCACTTACTGCATTGAAAATGTAAATAAATAAATATTGTAAAAGCATAATTTTAAAAGAGAAAAAAAATTTGATAAAACTTTTTTAATTATTGCACAATTTTTTTTTTTTTTGTATTTTTATTTAATTTTATAATAGAAAACACATCATCGCATTTTTACTAACAAACAAAATTACGAAATATGTAACGCAAAGTTTATTTTTTTTTAGAGGAAAGAAAAGTAAAGTAATGAGAGAAGAAAAAGAAAATGTCACTTCATATATTTGATGACAAGTAATAAACCTGCTGTAATAATAATTTACAAATATCCCCCACAATAATCTAACTATGTTTAAAACATTAATTAAATATTTACAGGAAAAACAGTACAATAAATATCTTTATTTTTACCTTTAATACGTTTTATAAAATTTGTATTTTCTTTAACACAAATAAGCGAATATTAAAAACAAAAAACAATCAATGCACAAAAAAAATTCTTTTTCTGTTGTTTTGTTTTGTGGAGAGAAAACACGCACACACTTTTAGGTTTTTTGTTTTTTTTTTGCTATAAACAAGTATAAATAAAGTAAATAATATTTTATTTTATTTATTTTTTATGAAATATAAATAAAATACAAAACAAAAAATAATAATAATAATAGATTTTATTTGTAAAATGCACCACTTCACAGTATAACACAAGATACGAGGAAAAATGTGAAATATATAAAACAACTCAGCTCAAAAAAACACAATCAAATAGCCAACACCATATATACTATTTCCGAAGGTATAGTAAAAACAGCGTGAGAAAGCAAGTCAATACTATATCTTGTTTTACAAAAATTGTATTGTGGGAAATTTTTTTTAATTTGGAGACATTTATTTTTATCCCAAAATAACACTTTCAACATTTAAATTAATTATAACCTAATCAATTACAACAAATAAAATATAAATAATAAATTTTTCTTTATAAATTAATTTAAAATAAGAAAAAATTTATATTTTTAATTTCGAATATAGAAAAATCCACAGGTAAAATGACTTAATAAATTAGGTCATTTTCCGATTAATTTATTTCATTTTAAATGCAATTTCTACACAAAAAAAACAAATTGTTTGCCAAAAAAATAAACCGGCTGCCGGACGCAACGAAAAGTATAAGCAAGGAGACAAAATAATTTCCCGAATGTCAAAAAACGTCAAGTAAAAGCTAAAAATCACAAAAAACTCCATTTATCAGAAGGCGAAAATTATTTGTTTCTTTATTTATTTACTTTTTTTTTCTTTCTCTACTTGAAAATACATATTAATCATAGAATAATATAGATTAAATATAGAGACAAAGATTTAAACATAATTTAAGATGAGTTTAGAATTAATTGAATCGTTAAATGTTGTGGGGTAAGTGTGGCTTTTTTTTTTGTATTTTCTTTTATTGTTTGGGCAGTTAATTAAACTGAATAATAATTAAAATATATTTCACAATTTTTTGTAATAGTTATAATGGTAAACTACTTGATCTACAAACATTTGATAATGTGATTAGTGACGGTCCCAAGACAGATGAATTTCGTAATTTAATAGCATGGTTAACAAATGAAATTCGTATATTGGGTGATATTGAGGAGCAAGTATCCAAGGATGATGATTATAATACATTTATGATTGAATTATCTGGTTTTTTAAAAGAAATGCGTTGCCCATATACTGTTTTGGTAAGCGGGCACTTGAATGATCGCCTGACAACAATTGACTCACGTTTATTCCTAATTGATTACCTAATTAATGAATTAATGACATTTAAAATGTATATAGCAAATAAGCCACAGGATAAAAGTAATGTCATAACAATTGTAAGTCTTTTACGCAGTTTATTTGCAATGAATCCCGTATTTTATAATTAAACAAAATATTATTTCACAGTATGAGACACCAACAGCAGCTGCCCTTAAAGTGTTAGCGATATCACTAAGTATGCCACCGCCACCAAATAATACAACCACAAAGATATTATTCGATAAATTATGTTCACGTTTAAATGATGTTATACAAAAGGTTGATCCGCTACGTCTTGGTAAATCATTATATAATCCGTCCAAGAATTTAACTGATGAACAGTGGAGAAAATTAGAAATTATACAAAAGGACTTGGATATTGAATATAATTTAAGGCGACAAATGTTAGTGACACGTCTGGACTGTACAATACAATCATTTCAATGGTCAGATAAATTAAAGAATAAAGATGATGAGTTATCAAAAAATTTCCAAAAGAAACGTGAACAATTGGAAACGTTTATTGTTGGTGGTGAAAGTACTGATATACCGGCGTTACTTAGTGCACGTGAAAATCTCGCTATATTAGAGAAGACGAGCAGCTCGAATGTACGGAAAAATACAAAAAGTAAAATTCAACGTCATATAATTGGACATGTGAGTGTGAACCATCATCGGGAAGTCAATTCAATGTTATTGTGAACAAAAATTTTGTTTTGTTTGTTTAAGGTACCGGATAGAGGTGGTCGTGCCAATGAGTATGCAACACCAGCACCAGAAATGCCCTCATGGCAACAGAAACGTTCAACTGGTGGTGATCGTGGTGGACGTGTAAGTAGACAAAAGCATGCAAAAAACAGACAACAAAAATAAATGTGTAGATTGAAAAAAAAAATTTTTTTCTAATTATTTTTCCTTTTTGTTAATTAATTATAATAAATGTATCCCGTAGAGAGAATTTGTGTTATTGTTTTTTTTTTAATTTACGTTTTATTTAATTAATAATTTCTAATCTATATAAAATATTCAGGGTGGTCGTGGCGGTAATCGTGGTGGTTACAATCAACAAAATTATCATCAACAAAGTGGTGGCTATGGTCAACATAATTATCAACAACAACAACAATCAGCAAATTACCAGGGGACACAACAGCAGAACTATCAATCACAGTCACAATATACACAAGGACAAAATTACCAAGGTGGTAGTGGTTTTACATTAGGTGTGCCACAGGCGCAACAACATTCGTCAAGACAAAACTATGATAATCGAGAGAATCGTAGTCGTGTACAAGGTGGCTGGTCCCAAAAGGGTAGTCAAGACGGTAATCGATATGGATCGTCTAATGATTACAATTCTTCACGTGGTGGTGACAGTGGTTACTCATCACGCAGTGATTATTACTATGATCAACAGCAACAACAGCCAAAACAACAGTCTCAGAGTGAATATTACAACACTTCCAGTAATCGTGGCGGCGGCAGTGGTGGTGGAGCAGGTGGTTTTCATCAGGCCAGTCGTGGTGGAGGTGGTAGTGGCGGCCGTGGTCGTTCTAATTATAATCGTGGCGGAAGACGCTAGTCATAATAAATGTATTTTTTTTTCCATATAAAAATCTTATTTCCTTTCTGTTTTTCTTTTTTTTTTCGTTATTTACATTTTGAATGAATGAATGAATCTCTCTATCTGAATTCTCTTCTATAACTTTTTTTTCTTCCGTTTTTTAAATGTTTATTTATCTAAATCGAATTTAATGTTGTTTATATATTATTATTATTAACTTTTGTTTTCTTGAAATAAAAAATTAATAAAAGAAAAAATAAAAGCAAAACAAAAAAACGTTTTTCTTATCTTTTATTTTCCACGCAAAACATTCTTATCATTTGTTGATTGTTTCATAAGAAAAAGAGGAGATTTCACCATAATTTGAAAGAGAATAAAAATAAAAAAATAAGCGTGGGGAAACTAGAATTTCAATTTCATTTATTTTATGATTGTAAAAAAAAACAAATTTTCCTAATTATTACATATCTTCTGTGCTGTATCGGTAGGCCTCTTCCTGAATCGATTTTTTATTGCTTAACATCTCAAAGTAACGTTTCTCATAGCCATTCGATCGGTCAACACCGTCCCAGCGATAACCAGGTCGAATACTAAATCGATTATCTGGAAACGTGTCTTTGTAGATTGGACGTATAATTTCTCCAGCATTTTTGCGACGTTTTTGATCCTTTTCCCTCATATACTCGAGCATTGGATCACCATCTCTTTCGCGTACTTTTAATAACGAATCTAAATCTTCATCGTCCGCGTACCGTGCAACAGGTTTACTCATTTCGTGAATAGCATCTGCTAATTGAGCATTTTGCTGGTCAACTTGTTTTACACCTTTTCCCCATCGATCATAAACTGCTTTTCGGGCATCTGCCTTTTTCTCCTTTTCTCGTTCAATTACTGCTTCCTGTTCAAAGTCACGACGTTTACCTGTTTTACGATCGCGTACAACCACTTCTGCATTCTTACCAGACACCTCTTCAGATAATGATTTAAAAATTTCTTCTTCGCGCTGACGAAATTTATCGTTTTCTAGACGAAGATCTTTTGCATTTTGAAGTCCTGCAACTTTTCCCTCTAAAGTTTTGGTCATTCGTTTTGCTTCTCCGGGTGGTGAAGGACTTTTTTTGGTAGCAAAACGACTAGGAGAATTTTCTAGTGATTTACTACTTCGTTGGTATAACGGAGGTGATTCCCATCTACTTTTTGTATGTTTTTCTGTTCGTCTACGTGGAGGCGACTTATTCGGCGATTGACCTCTTCGTTTTGGCGATGAATCATAAGTTCGTTGCTTGCGACGAATGGGTGACTGATCTGGAGACCTTTTTCTATTGTTACTCGATGATTGTCGTGGAGGTGAATTACGTGAATACCGTTGTCTACTTCTATCATTATAATTACTTTGATTACTAAGAGTCGGACTTGCACGTCGCCTTGGCGGAGATATATCTCTTCTATTCCTTGAAGGAGACAGATCTAAATCATGAATTCTTCTCGGTGTAATATTAGGTGATCTCGAACGATTTCGTTTAGGGGATAAATCTGAGCTTTTTTGACCCCTTCTTAGCGGTGAAATGTCAGGGGTAAGTTTGTTTCTTTTTCTAGGCGGTGAAGCATCCGGCGTTGTTTTATTTCTTCTTCTTGGTGGTGAAGCATCTGGTGTGAGACTTGCTCGACGTCTGGAAATAACATTCTTTGGTGAGTTTTGGGTTCTTTTTCTTGGCGGACTAATATCTCCATCGCTGTCACATTTAACTATTTGCTTTCTATCCGGACTTAAATCAACATCACGCACTCTATCCATCTTTATTTTACCATCCTTATCCATTTGATGCACCGTTAGTGAGCTTTCAAAGCCATCGTCATGGCTTATAACTTTCCATTTGGTGCTATTTTGAAAATCTTCAACAGCCCGCAGTTCTGGAGGTCTTTCATCAACTACACCGACAATTTGCGGAGCATCTTCTCCTGTTCCGTACATTTCCACCTCATTATCATGTATTCTCTGCAATTGTGATAGATCAAGATCATCATCAATTATTTTAACACTTAAAAAAAAATCAAAAATTAGGATCATAACCACAATTTACTACATTAACATAAAAACATAGCACTACCTGCTCTTTGTTACTGATTTATGGGATTTCTTTTTTTTCTTCTTGTCACCTCCAACATCTGAGGATAAATATTTTTTTAAATATTCCTTTTGATTTATTTTTGAAGTCATTTATTTTATCCTTTTTGCTAAATTAATCTTTATACGATTTATCTACGTCAAATATTTGGTTATTTTTATTCTACACAAATAACAAAAACATACATTTTTGACATTTTTTAATATTCACCACTTTTCGAAAATTTAAAAATGTGGAGACCACTTTAAAAATTTTATCGCACATAATATCATTGGACATTTTTATTATATAACATTAATTTCAAAATTCAAACGTTAAATATTGTGAAAAATTAAATAAGTAAAATAAAAATGAGTAAAACAAAAATTTTAAATGTAGACGATAATGGTAAATGAAAAAGAAAATATTTTTATTAATTTTAAGTTTTTTGTAAATTTGTTTATCTTTTAGTTTCAGAATTTATAAACGACATAAAAAATATTCCTACGTTATATGATGCATCGAGTACAAACTATGTAAGAAGCGATATACAATCTCGTGCTTGGAGGGATTTAGGACTCAAATATGGATTAACAGGTAACGTAAATTTATATTTGTGACTTAATTTATATAATTATCTGTTAAATACATTAGCTTATGCATGCCAACGACAATGGAAAATTTTACGTGTTCGATATTTAAAAGAAAAAAAGAAAATTGAGAATAGCTGTTCTGGTAATAAATTATGGAAACATTATAACAACATGTCTTTTATAAATCAATATGCAAAAAGATGGTAATTAAACGTATATCTTTTCGATGATTTATATTTATTTACATTGAATTCTATAAAATGTATTTATTCACAGTAAAAGAGACATGAAGCCAAAATCAACATCGAGTGCCGATTCAATTAAAAGTAATCATTTAAATGTAGAGCCTAAAAAATCTGATTCATCATTAAAGCAACGGACTGCATTAATGCTCAATAATTATATTGAAAGTCCTAAGGAAGAAATTATATACAAAAAATCATCAACACAATCTATTTCTCCGACCTCAAGTATTCTTTCGACATTTTATAGTAAAACATCTGATAATAAAAATAAAGAAGTAGAAGATGATGCTGAAGAAGCAATTGAAATTGATGAAGAACAAGAAGAAGAAGAAGATAATGGATCTGTAGATGAAGAAGAGGAGATAGGAGTAATAGATAATAAAACAATACACAAAGAATTGTCTGTGATAAAAGAGGAGCTTTCAGTAAATGTTTTCATGGAAAATGCTGAGAAAAATTATACAGATATGATCGTTAATATTATACAAACACTTCCTGAGGAGATTAGAAATCAAACAAAATTGGAAATATTAACATTAGTAGCAAAATTACAAATTTATTTTGTAAACAAATTAAAGGATGCACAGTAATTTTAAGTTTTCTTTTTTATTAATTATGGAATATATGTATTAAAAAAAAAAATGCGGTAGCTTGATTATTCCACAAAAAAAAAGGAAAAAAATAAAAATAATTAAACGACATTTCACTAATCACAATTTATTTTATTTCGGTCACAACAATTTACAAAATTATTATTTTTATTATTTACTATGGATAGAGGTAATTTCTTTATTTATATATTTTGAATATTTTATAGAATGAATAATTTTTAATTTATTTTATTTAGAATCATCTTTTATAGAAGACATAAAAAATATGCCTGTTTTATATGACACAAGAAGGAATGACTATCGAAATCCAAAATTAACAAAAATTGCATGGTGTAATATCGCAGACAAATATGGAGTACAAAGTATATTTATGATTTAATTTTAAACGTAATAAATATTAAAATGAGTGAACAATTAATTAACAGTTCATAACAGTCAAAGAAGATGGGCTACCCTATGTGATGAGTATATGATTGAAAGGCAAAAATATGAAAAAAATCCATTGTACTGTACAAATTGGAGATATTACAAGAATATGTGTTTTATGCGAATCCATTTATTACCAAAAAGACAAAAGTTACCTTCATTCAAATTGTATTATTATGTTATTAAAAAAAACTATTTGTTATTTTTTAATTTTTAGTACAACAGAAACACCTCGCAATTTACCATTACTAATGCGTTCTTCACGATCTGTATCACGATCTGGATCACAAAATCCACAGGGAACACCACAATTACTTAAAATACCATCCAAATCAAAACATCAAAAAATTAATTTAAAAAATTTAAGTGGTTATCCAAAATTACTTCAAAGGGCAAAAAATATAATTAATGGTTATATTAATAAAACTCCTGCAACCTATAGAACAATGTCATCAAAATTATTATATAAGAAATGTGCTACTAAAATTGAAACAGAAGATATTATATATTCAGATATGATAAATGCGATGCTTAAACGTTTACCAACTGATATAAAAAATGAAGCTAAATTAGATATATTAAATTTAGTTAAAAAGAAACAAATTAAAGTTACGGATTATTAATAAAATTGTTAAATTTTGATTTATTTTCTCTTTAAGAACAAATTTGTTTTAATTATTAAAAAAAAAAGATCTTTAGATAGAAATTTAGCCTTTAAAACATTTTTATCTAATCATGGCAATCTTTGATGGGAAAATGTTTTTTTTTAAATTTTTTTTATTAGTTTTAAATGTCATTTTTTTTGTATAACAATTGGTAACTATACTGATAAATGTTACATTTCGGCACTTAATTTCAAATTTTAGGCAGTTAACAAAAAAAAATAAAAAATAATAAAAACAAAAAATAAATTAATATTTATGGAAAATGTGTAGTTATAATTATATTACAAATGAATTAGGTAATACATTTTTTTAGTTAATTAAGTTTTGTAAAGGTAAAATAATTTATTTATAATATAGAGTTACCATTTATAAATGACATCAAAAATAATCCGGTTTTATATAATTGTACACATGAAGATCATTCAAATAATGAAGTGCTTATACCCCTTTGGAAACGTTTATCAAACAATTATTCGTTATCAGGTTTTTATATGCAATATAATTATTTAAATAATTAAAAAAAAAAAAAATTATATAATAAATATTAATAATATTTTGTTTGGTATTAGTTGATGAATTACGACAATCATGGATAAGTTTACGTGTGAAATATTTAAAAGAGAAAAGGAAAATGGACGATCCATTTTTTAATGGTAAAGAATGGCCACTTTATCAGCATATGCGTTTTTTAGATGATTATTTAACACCAAAAAAAAGGTTTTATTTGTTAAATAAATATTACTTTATTTTATTTTAATATATTTTTCTATATAGGGAAAAAAGATCATTTTATGAAATAAAAATATGTGAATTAGATAATGTTAATGTTGATATGATGGATAAAAAATCTAAAAAAGTAAATAAGAAACTAATGTGTCCACACTGTGGTAGATCAACTCGTGACCGTGTAAAAGACTCAATAAAAGAACCAACAATAAATAAAAATGATGAAGTAAATAAAAAAAAAAATCCTAATAAGGATAATTCTAAAAATGATTTAAAAAACGATTCTAAAAATGATTTTGATAATGACTCATACAATAATGATCCTAAAAATAATTCGAAAAATAATTCCAAAAATAAATCCAAAAAAAATTTCAAAAAAGATTCGAAAAATGATTTAAAAAAGGATTCTAAAAATGATTTTGATAATGATTCATACAAAAATGATCCTAAAAATAATTCAAAAAATAAATCTAAAAATAAATCCAAAAAAAATTTCAAAAAAGATTCGAAAAATGATTTAAAAAAGAATTCCAAAAATGATTTTGAAAATGTTTCGAAAAATGATTCGAAATTTAATTTTACAAATAAATCGAAAAATAATTCCAAAAAGGATTCTAAAAATGATTTAAAAAATGATTCTAAAAATAATTTTGAAAATGATCCTAAAAATATTTACACAAATAAATCCAATAATAATCATAAAATGGATTCTGAAATTGATTTTAAAAACTATTTCAAAAATGATTCGAACAATAATTCGAAAATTAATTTCACAAATAAATCGAAAAATAATTATAAAAAGGATTCTAAAAATGATTTAAAAAACGATTCCAAAAATGAATTAAAAAATAGTTCGTATGATTTCAATAATATTTTTAAAAATCATTCCAAAAAGGATTCGAAAAATTATTTTAAAAACGATTCAAAAAATGATTTAAAAAATAGTTCCTATAATGATTCCAATAATGATTTAAATACTGGTTCCAAAAATGATTTTAAAAATAAAATGATAAATAAATTCAAAATGAATTCCAAAAATGATTTAAAAAATAGTTCCTATAATGATTCCAATAATGATTCCAAAAATGATTCGAAAATTGATGATACAAATGATTTTGATAATGATTCGAAAAATGATTTAAAAAGTGGTTCCACAAAAAAATTCAAAAATAAATCCAAAAATGATTCTAAAAAAAAATCTAAAAAGGATTCTAAAAATGATTTATTAAACGATTCCAAAAATGATTCTAGTTATGATTTAAAAAATAATTCCAAAAATGGTTTAAAAAATAAAATCAAAAATAAAATCAAAAATAAAATAAAAAATAAATTCAATAATTCCAAAAATGATTTAAATGACGATTCCAAAAATGAATCCTATAATGATTCGAATAATGATTTAAAAAATGATTCAAATAATGATTTAAAAAATAGTTCCAAAAATGATTTAAAAAATAAAAACAAAAATAAAATAAAAAATAAATTCAAAAATAATTCCAAAAATGATTTAAATGACGATTCCAAAAATGAATCCTATAATGATTCGAATAATGATTTAAAAAATGATTCAAATAATGATTTAAAAAATAGTTCCAAAAATGATTTAAAAAATAAAAACAAAAATAAAATAAAAAATAAATTCAAAAATAATTCCAAAAATGATTTAAATAACGATTCCAAAAATGAATCCTATAATGATTCGAATAATGATTTAAATAATGATTCGAAAAATGGTTCCAAAAATAATTCCAAAAATGATTTAAAAAATAAAATCAAAAATAAAATAAAAAATAAATTCAAAAATAATTCCAAAAATGATTTAAATAACGATTCCAAAAATGAATCCAATAATTATTCCAATAATGATTTAAATAATGATTCGAAAAATGGTTCCAAGAATGATTCCAAAAATGATTTAAAAAATAAAATAAAAAATAAAATAAAAAATAAATTCAAAAATAACTCCAAAAATAATTCCAAAAATAATTCCAAAAATAATTCCAAAAGTAATTCCAAATATAATTCCAAAAGTGATATAAATAATGATTCCAAAAATGATGATACAAATGATGAAAAAAAACCATTAATTACATCATGTGTAGCAAAAATGCGTAAATGCAGCAGTAATATTGCAAATAAAATAAAAAAAAAAATAAAATCAATTGGAAAGTCAGATACGGAAATACAAAAAGATCCATCAAAAGGATCCATTAAAACTAACCATGATAATAAAGAAAAAACACCATCAAAACATGACGGAAAAGGTCGTAAAGGAAGAGATCATAATAATGCACCAGGCAGTAGAAATAGTAGTTCAGAAATTGGAAGTTATAGTAGAAATGGAAGTGAAATGGAAGAGCGTTTTAAAAAAAAGGATACATATGACAGATCTAATGATTCTTATTCAAATGATCATAAAGATGATGATGATGAAAGGAAAAACAAGAAAAAAAACGTAATAGGATCAGATAATAATATAAAAAATAAAAAAAAGGGACATATGGTATCCGATAGTAGCGCAGATAGTGTTAATATTGAACCAAGCCATGGAAAGAGCAAAAATAGTAGAAATAAAAAAAATGATAGAAGCAGTGATGGTGAACAAAAAAAAAACGGAAGTCATAAAACTTACAGCACAAGAAACGGTAATGAATCCCCTAACTATGATGATAAGACGATAGGTAATAATAGAAATAAATTACCAAGAAGTGGTAATGATACGGTAAGCAACATAAGTAATAATAATAAGAATAGGATCCCAATAAGTGGTAGTGAAAGGATTCACAATGGAACTAGAAAAAATAGTATTAATTCTATTCCAAGAAGTAGCAGTGTAAAGATTAAAAAAGGAAAAATGGATTATAATAAAAATAAGAATTCAGATAGTGATACTGAAATAAATAACAGAGGAAATAATATTGGAAATGATAAGAATTCGATTCAAATAAGTAGCAGTGAAAGGGTTACACAGTTAATGATGGATTATAATAAAAATAAGGAACCAGATAGAGATCATGAAAAAGATAAAAGAAGAAATAATATTGAAAAAAATAAGAAATCTAACTCAAGAAGTAGCAGTGAAAAGATTAACAACGGAATGAAGGATTATAATAAGAATAAGGAACCAGATAGAGATCATGAAAGAAATAACAGAGGAAATAATGAAAATGATAAGAAATCTAATCCAAGAAGCAGCAGTGAAAAGATTAACAAAGGAATGAAGGATTATAATAAAAGTATTGAATCAGATATTGATACTGAAAGAAATAATATTGAAAATGATAGAAATTTTATTCCAAGAAGTAGCAGTGATAGGGTCAATCAATTAATGGCTGATTATAATAAAAATAAGAAACCAAGAAGTGATACTGAAAGAAATAATATTGAAAGTGATAGTAATTCTATTCCAAGAAGTGGTACTGAAAAGAATAACAACGGAATGATGTATTATAATAAAAATAAGGAAACAGATAGTGACCCTGAAAGAAATAACAGGGGAAATAATATTGAAAATGATAAGAATTCTATACCCAGAAGTGGTACTGAAAAAAATAACGGAATGAGGGATTATAATAAAAATAAGGAACCAGATAGAGATCATGAAAGAAATAACAGAGGAAATAATATTGAAAATGATAAGAATTCTATTCCCAGAAGTGGTACTGAAAAAAATAACGGAATGATGGACTATAATAAAAATAAGGAACCAGATAGAGATCATGAAAGAAATAACAGAGGAAATAATATTGAAAATGATAAGAATTCTATTCCCAGAAGTGGTACTGAAAAAAATAACGGAATGATGGATTATAATAAAAATAAGGAATCAGATAGAGATCATGAAAGAAATAACAGGGGAAATAATATTGAAAATGATAAGAATTCTATTCCCAGAAGTGATAATGAAAGGATTAACATAGGAAGAATGAATGAAAAACCACGAAATGATGGATATAGAAATGACAAGATACCTAGAGCAGATAATGATAATTTTAGTAACGTATTAAATGATAAAACAGAAAGAGGAAATACAAATATTGATAATGGAAATATAAATAATGATAGAAATAATATTCCAGGAAGTAGTAGCGAAAAGAATAGAAATAGATTGAATGATAATGATAAAAATAACGTTACAAAAAATGGTACAGAAAGATCTAATAATCGATTTTTGGGTAATGATAACAAAGGAACTATTAGCAATGAAAGGAATAGTATACCAAGAAATGGTATTGACAGATCTTATAGTAAAATAAGTGATATTGCAAGAAATAGCATATATTCGCAAAATGATGGATTCTACTCCCCGAAAAATGGTTATGGAAATAATAAAAAAGGTATTAAAAGCAACGATAAGAATAACAATGCTAAAGGTGTTTATGAAAAGCCTAGTTACGTAGCACCCAATAATGATAGAAGTAATATTCAAAGAAATGCTAATGATATGGGTAACAATGGTGGTATGGGTAATGATATAAATAGCATCTTAAAAAATGGTAATTATGGAAATATACCTGAAAAGAAAAATAATTTGGATAATAACCTTTCAGATGCAACAAGTAGTGTTTCTGGAAAACCATCGAAAATTGATTCTACGAAGAGTAGTGTTGTCATTAAAGCTCCTGACAATAAAAAGACTAAAGAAAACAGTGTACAAAACAGTGAACAAAGCATTAATCCAGTGAAAATAGTTTCTGACCAAAAAGTTTCAGAACCAAGTATTAATTTGAGAAGTCGTGCTGGTGGAAAAAGCAACATGCTATGTAGTCGTTCATGTACTCGTTCAGGAAAAAACAAATCTTGTCATAATAATATAAATAAAACAGCAGAGTATGGAAAAAGTGTGGAAATAAAGGAAAAAAGGAGCTTTTTGGAGTATAAAACAAAAGCGGAGGATATAGAGGAGAATAGAATTACAGATGAAATAAATCATAATAATGGTGGAAAAGGTCTTTTGCCAAAACCGAAGAGTGTAAGTAGTTTAAAGAAGAAATCGTCAAAAAAGTCTTTTTCAGATATACAGGAAATAGAGGATACAAATTTTGTTGGTGCAATAATGTGTGTCCTAAAACGCTTTCCATTGGAAAGTAAAAACGTGACCAAATTAGATATACTCAAAATTTTATTAAAAAAAAAGAAAAAGAAATTTTGCTGTAGCAAATTTTAGAATTTTTACTACTGTTTTCTATTTATAATTATTTAATTTTTTATTATAATTATAAATTACATTAAGATATAAAAAAAACAAACAAATTGTTTTTATTTAAATTTTTTTTTTTTTTAAAACAAATTTTTAATGTTCGCCATTTTGACAGTTTAATTTTCACACATTTTTCTGTCAGTTGTAAAGAACAAAAAAATATATATTTGGCATTTTCTTTAGTAAAAAATTTTCTTTTAATATGTTTTGTTATCTTTTTTTATTAAGAATTAATTAATTATTATGAATAAATTTTAAATAATCATTTATTATCAATAAACAAATAAATAAATAATAAAAATCTGAAGAGAAAATCAAAAATAATTTACGTAGAATATTGGAATATAACATGGGATCTTTAGATGTTCCTGATTTAAACAGTAAGTTAATATAATTTTATTTGATTTTAAATGTATTTCTTGATATGTTCTGAATTCAATTCTTTCAGTAATTTCTTTTATTGAGGATGTAAAAAAAAGGCCAGAATTAATAAATGATACATCAAATTTAAGTGAAAATGAAAAAACTGCGATATGGGCAAGTCTTGGTAAAAAACATGGATTACCATGTAAATATAACCAAAAATAAATAAATAAATTATTATTATTTGTTATTTAAAAAATTAAAATTAAGTTCATTTTAAGGTACGCTGTGTCAAAAAACGTGGGAGTATTTGTATGAAAATTATTTAAATGATAAAAATAGAATTGAAGCAGTAGCAGGAAGTAATATTAATTGGCCAGTCTTTTGTGCAATGACAAAAGTAACCGGAACAAATATGGATCATAGTAAAAAGTTAGTTAATTAACGTAAAATTAATTTGTAATAATTAAAAGTTTATTTATTCATTAAAAGTAATTCTTATGAGAAGACACAAGATAAAATAAATGATAATTCAGAAGATAAATTACATGAGGTATTACAAAGTAAAAATGAAGTAAATAATCATGAAAAGGAAAACGAAATACAAGCAATCTGCACAAAAATTGCAAATACTGAAACAGAATTATCTTGCGATGATGATTTAATGAAATGTATTGATGTAATTACAAAAAAGTATCCATTTAAACTAGTTACTGATAAGGAAAGACTTGAACAATTAAAAGAAAATACAACAAGAATAGATACGCCTGTACAATGTTCTGGATTTGATTGTCTGTCAGCACAATCTAAAGATAGCACAACAACATCAGCTGAAGACCAATTATACGGTGAAGTATTACACTCAATGCTCAAGAATTTACCAATAAAACAAAGAAACGAAGCTAAATTAGATATATTTTTATTGGTCACTAAATTACAATGTAAACATTTAAGCTAAACTCATATTAATGTAAAATTATATTTTTTTCTTTTTATTTTAATTAGCCCAATTAAATAAATATTCGATTTGTAATTTGTTTGTAAATTTGGTTTGTATAGTTTAAATCATCTGATATCCTGCTGACTATTAATATTATAGTTGTGTCTGATTATCACTGATGTAAAATTGAAGGACTTACTTCAATTTCTTTAGAAAGAGAAAAAGTCTTTTCTTATTTATATTATGATATACTAAAATATAATTTGTCCTAACTTCTTATCTCTGTGACTAGGCAACCAATTGAGACAGAACAAATTTATTTTTACATATAGAGAAAGATATATTGTTATATAAACCAGGAACACATAAAGATGCTAATAAAAGCGTAATATATATATATATATAAATATATATATTTATATATATAAAATACCATACATAAATTATTTAAAACTTTGTTTAATATCTACAGGTTGTTTACGAAATATTCTAAATCGGCTTACATAAGTTGTGATAAGAATATAGGGCGTCGTTTTTTGCCACCCATTTATTCGGTTTTCATACAGAATCATTATACTATATAACACCAACAATGACATCTGGGCATGAGTAGCGTTTTAAACAGAAATATAAGCATACATTTAATTTTTTTTAATTAATATAAAAAATAGCAGCGAATATGTTTAAAAAAAAATTTCATTCATAAATCAGTTGATAAATAAATCACGTCACATATTTTAATTTATTTATTAATTTGCATAAATAAAGAAACAAAGAAGAAGGAGAAGAAAAAGAAATTCTTTGCTGCATCTTGCAAGAGTGCAATGATGAAGAAAGTTGCATTAGAAGTTGTAGAAAATATCAAAAATAGGATTTTATTTTAGAATAGCTGAACGCATTAACTATTATTAACAGCTGCAAAATAATTTTAATTAAAAGTTAAACATTTTTATTTTAGTTGAAGTAACAACACACAGTATGGAACTTTATGAAGAATCGAAAAAAAACATTTTTTTTTATTTTAACGGAGTGACTAGGGGTTGGTTGGAAATAACAACAAAAAAGCAAGAAGGACGTCACAGAATATGTTGTTTACGTCATTTTGTCTCGATTATGGGAGACTTGTTACGTGCACAGATGCGGCTCGACCATCTATTTAATGAGTATCGGCAACCGGTCATCGGTTTTATTTATTTATTTTAAATCTAAAATCACTTTTTTATGCTTATTAAAAAACAAACAAGAACAATTTCTTTTTTTTTAGCTCTAGTTCTGGTAGCAACTAAGGGGAAAAGATTTGTTTTCAAATCAATTTCTGTTTATTAAGAGGAAAATTTAAATATAAAAAAACGTACAGAATGGACAATATTGTGTAAGCTTCGCTGATGGCAACAAGTTATAATTGGAATCATGCATGCGTGCAAGTAAACAAAAAAAACATTTTCATTAGATTTTATTTAAAATTTGAATCTATGCCACAACGTAGTACTGACCACAATTAATTAAATATTTATGATTAATTTCTCTATTCTATGTTTATTTTCATAATAACTGTGTGTTGTTACATGGATTTTTGTAATAATAATCGATTATTTACGTTTTGCATTTATTGATAATTTTTCTCATGTGGATTTTATTCGTTATTTACTCAAAAAAAAAAAAAATAATTTCCATAATTTCTTATTAAATTTTTAAGTATTTATGATCTCAATCTACCCAGTGATATCGTTTTCATTTGCGTCATATTGTGGTCGTCAGGTTTTTTTTTCTTTGCCTTGTTTTTTCTTTTTTATTTAAATAATTTTAAAAGCTTTTTTCACTTTTCAAAGTCACCAATAGAATTAATTGAGTTTAAGCTTTTAAAAGAAATTTTTTCTTTTTTTTTTGTTTTGTTGTTATTTTAAATTTAACTAAACAACGCAATAAAAACTGATTAAATAAGAGAATAAAATAAATTTGTTGCTAGATGATTTATCAAAACTAATTTAAAACATCCGGCCGTTGATCTTATTATTATTATTATTTTTTTATTGTTTTTTTTTTTGTAAATTCATTCATACAAGACAATTTGCATTCATTACTTTACTTTACTTGACGTGACATTACTTGGCTTGACTTAAAATTAATTAAATTACAAACGAGAATAATAAGTAAAGTAAAGTAAAATGCAAAAAATAAATGAGTGACTGATTTAAAATAATTAAATTAGTTAGAGAAAAGCAGCTGGGTTTGAATGTTATGCCGCAGAAATTTCCGTTTAATATTTCTTTTTTGTTTTTGGAGGGCTAAAATGCCGTTTTTGTTTGAATAAAAACGCTTAAATGATGTCACAATAATGATGGTGATTTGTGTACATCAGACTGACATTTACATGTTGTTGTGGGTGGTATATACTGTTCTCATAGTTTCTCTGAAACATATTTTTCTGTTTTCTGTTTTTTTTGCTTCTGTAAATGTTCATGTAATGTGTGGAGATGTATAGAATTCGCAAGCGCACATGCCAAAATCTCTGTAGTAAAAAACAAAAAAAAATATTTTGGTTTTAGTTTTATTTAATTAAAAGAGATAAAAGGCAGCAGAAGCAGCAGCAGCAATAGCAGTAGTAGCATCAGAGATGAGAAAATGAAAACAACAAAATATGTTGACTGTTGAGTAAAGTTAGTAAAAAAAAGCAACAAACAGAAAACGAATGTTAAATATAATTAAATAAATAAAAAGGAAAAAAAAAAAAATAACGAAAGACATTTTGACGGTATAACGACATATCTGAACAGAAGCCAAATAATAAATAAAAGAAGCAAAAAAAAAAAAATAACTAAAAAAGCATTTTGTAGTAGCAACACAACAACGATATTGATGATGATGATGATGATGAACGGTGTTTACAATACATGGTTAACGTGTTTATTAATTAAATTTTTTGTTTTAATTAAATTAAATTTTCACCTACAAAAGCAAATTTTTTTTTTATTAATTAATTAATAAAGAAGAAAACAGCGCAACGTCAAAAACAATTTTTGCTGATCGAAAGAGTGTAGAGCGCAGCGCACCCGTTCATTGTCTCATACTTAACCGTTGTGTCTGCGCAACAACAAATCTCATCATGAAATTAAAATTTATCAGCTAAAATCCAGCTTCTTTTCCTTCTTTTTTAATTAATTAATTAATTATTTAAAAATGATTTTTCTTAGTTTTTAAAAAACCGAAACTATTTTGCTGTTGTTGGTTGTATTGATTGTAAAAAGGAAGGAAGGAAAATCGTTGTGTGTATATATAGGCGACGAGACAAAGATCAAAAAAATATTTTGTTTTGCTTTTGTTTCATTTCATCTTCATTATCTTCTTCTGTTTTTTTTTGTAAATAATAATTAAAATAAATAATAATAATGATTGTATGATTGTGTGAGGATGTTATCCTCGTCGTTGTCACCGATGTTGTATTTTCGGAACAAAACAAAAACGTAAAAAAGCAGATGAATTTTCTCTTTTTTTTAGCTGAGCAACAGAAAAAAAAAAGTAGCAGCAGCAACATCATCATCTCTTGTAAGAGTTTGCTAGCTACGAACATAAACCAGCCAGCATCAGTCAGTAGACAGCAGAAGTACAAGAAGGAAACATATAGTGTGTGTGTTGTAAAAAATAAAAAACAGATAAAAACATAAAAAAAAGAGAAAAATTATGAACATTCTTGTAAATTATTGGAAATTGTTGAAATTCCAAAGGACTTTTTAACATAACAAATTTTTTTCAAGTTTTCGTTTAAGTTTTCTTTGATTTATTTTTATCTTTTTTCAAAAATTAATGAAACAAACCCAATAACTGTGTGCTTTGGTGCTGGAACAATAAAAAAAATTTTTTTTCAACAAAAAAATCGATTTTCTGTGGAATTGATTAAAACAGAAAAAAAACAGGAGTTTAAAGTGTCTAAAACGGAATTTAAGTGATAATGTGGTAATAAAGTGTTTTCATCTCTGTTAATTTTGTTATTCGTTGTGTTTTTCTAGCCTGGATTAATATTTTATGTGTGTTTGTTGTGTGTTTTATGCTGAAAAAAAGTTTTTTTTTGGGTTTTAAAGGGTTTTTCGGGGTTGTTAGATATTGCATATCTTCGGCGCCATCAAAAGCCATCATTATCATAATTAAAAAGCACAAAAAAATTATTCTTGTCGATTCTGAATTTTTTTTTTTTTAATAGAAAAATTCCATCATAAAATGGTTTTTTGTCTGTATAAATGGGAATTAAATTTTTCCTGAGTAATTAGAGGATTTTTTTTATTGGGAAAATTCATCTTTTATGTAATAATTTTTCTGTCTTCTTTAACTTGATGTAAGTTTTTGTACGGGTGGTACTTTGTATATTTTGTGGTATTTTGAGTACCCACGAAGAAGATAGCGAAAAAGAAGAAAAAAATGGGTGTTGTTCCGTTAAAAATAAAAACGAAAAAAAAAGTAGAAGATGAAACAAAAAAATCGTCTCTTAACAACGTAGTCTCGTATTATCTCCCAATTTTAATATTGTTGGCTGGTGTAATTTATGCTTTTTTAATGGTTTTTTTTTTAATAAATAAACTTTGGTGGTAATACAACCAACAACAGCAACAACAAAAAAGGTTAATTAATTCTTTAATGGTGTTTTACCTGTCGCTGTTTTTATTTCTGTTTGTTTGTTGCCGATGGTACTCAGTTATTTCTTTTTTTTTGTTGTTGCACCTTTAAAGAATGCTCCTTCTGTTTTCTTTCTTTTCGTTTTTTTACTTTTACTATCGGATAACAAAATTAAGGAGAAAATAAAAAAAAAAAAATTAATAATAAATCAATTTCCGTTTTAAATTTGCTTGTTAAAGGAAATCTTTCTTTCCTTTATTTAATTTTTTTCTTTTCTTGTAAAAAGCAAGGAAAATTGCAAGACAAAAATAAAAGAAAAACGAATTTGCTATAAAACCGGAAGTTAACGAAGAAAAAAAAATGTTTTTTTTCTTTAGAGATATTGGGGTAAAAATTAGCATCCACCCACGCTTTAACGAAATATAAAATGCAGACGAAGAAGAAAAATTCTCTTTTGTGAGTTTAAAAAAAAAAAAAAAAATTTTTCTTTACATTTACATTTGCTTCTTACATTTACATGACTACTACGACTTTACACTTTTTTTTCTTTTCTTTTTTGGTTACATGTAATGGAAAAGGGCGATTTTAATGTTTTGTTGTAACTGGGGAAATTTTAAGCAGCATCAGCAGCAGCGGTTGTAGTTGTAGTAGTAGTAGTAGCAGCAGTAACGATAACAGCTTGGCATATCTTTACCATTTCTGGGCGCAATATTTTATTTATTAGTTTTTTTTATTTTTCCTTCTATTTGATAGACTTTATTTCGTTATCTTATCTTTCGCCTTTCTGATTGTTTAGTAGAAAAAATAAAAAAAAAACAAGAACAGGATCACAACCACTAGAGCTAAAGCAACAATTTTGTTTTGTATCTTTGGTTTCTTTCTCGTTTTTTAGCTTTTGTGTAGGAATTGAAATGACAACTGTAGAAAAGATATTGTTGGAATTTTTTTTTTGTTAAAGATTCCTTGTGACATTTTTTTATAGAAAAAATAAAGAATTATTTAGTGAGACATTACAACAGTGGTGATTTTGCACTTGAATTAAATTCACTAAATTCAGCATCTGTCGCTGATAAGTTTTTAATAAAAAATGTTTTTGTTTTAAAAATAATTCACCCAATACAAATCTTTAAAATTTATTTATTACCATTTAACATTTGATTTGTGGTTTTCCACCTACACGTAAATTTTCATTTTTTTTTTTTGTACACCGCTTCTACGAATGTAACATTTTGAAATAATTTTTTTTTATAAGGGCAACTGATAGGCGATTATAAGTGTTTTTTTAATTTTTAATTAAATTATTTCTATTCTATTTGAATTAATCATTTTTTGCCTGTACATTGGTGTGGAAAGTATGGATTTTCTTAATGCAAGTGGAGGCGCCTAATTAGTTTTAAGATTTTTTTTTTTTCATTTAAAATGTGTCTTGGCTATAATAATGTTGAGAGAAATTTTTTTTCACCTTTTTCTTAATTAAATCGATGATTTCTTTTTTTTTTACACAGATTTTTATTTATTAATTAAAAGGAAATGATTTTCACTATTTTTCATCTGAAATTTATTTGCTAATAATAACGATTTGTCGTATTTTTGTTAAATAAAAATGATAGAAAATTTTATTTTTAGTTAATCAGGAAAATGGTTTTGTTTTATTTTCTTTTCTTTTCTTATGTGTGTACTGTATAACGTCAAGGTCATTTCAGTATTAAAATATTTTACACCGTCTACGAAAATTATGCTAATAAATTATGAAATATTTTTTTTTATAAATATATGTTAACCTGTGGTGGCAGGACAGTAAGTTTCGGATGTTAGTTATTAAAAAAGAAATTTTTTTTTGTGTTTTTATTTAACGTGTTAAAAACACACAAGCATAGCAGACCAATTGACGCACTTGAAGCAAAAAAAAGTTTTTTTTTTACTTGTAGTTTAATAAATAATTTTTTTTTGTATAGAATTGATGTAAATTAAATGAAATTAAATAAAAAAACGAGAGATAATCGCGTAATGTGTGCATTACTTTTTTTTAAAATAAATTCATCTCAAAGCAGATTTATAATTTGTGTATTGCGTTTTCGTTTTTAACTCGGTATTTCGTATTCTTATTTAATAAAACTAAATGGATATTGGGTAAAGCTTTGAGCTTTTACATTTGTAACAATTGTAACTGGAATAATTTTGTATAAAAATCAACCGCTGATTGCTTCAAATTATCTATAAACGTTGTAACTACTGTACCGGAAAAACTAGATCCAATTATCTAATGTAAACGATTTAATTTTACACAATAAAAATGAAATCAAGTAAAATGATATTTGCGATTATTTTTTTTTTATAATTCTTGAGAAAAGAAAATTCCACAACAAAATAAAAAATAAAATTGTCACAAGAGTACAGTAAAGATAATAAAATAGACAACTCAAAGCCAGACTGTCTGCTTTTATTTTTATGAGTATTTAGTGTTTTCTTTGCATTTCAATAATTATTTCTCATGAAAAAAGTAACGATACAAATTGATTTTTATGTGGCTTAATTCATGTGATACTTTGTGGCTTTAAAGCAAGTACAGTAGACAAATTAACTAGCTAATGTTGTATGAAATGTACGTCGTAAACTTATTAAAGCATTTTTTCTTGTATGCAAAATAAAAAACAAAATAAATTTCCCACCGTTTATATATCACACTGATACTTATATTTTATTTTTCTGTCAGTTGATGTTTTTATTGTATTGTATTTTTGTTACTATATTCTTTAAATAAAAATTCACTGTTTGTAAATATATAAAAATACAACAGTCAAAAGCAAAAAGCAAAATAAAGCAAAAAAAAAAAATTGTAGAAAACACTCGAATATGCTACGCAGTAAAAAACAATCATATCACAGGCACAGCATGATGCCAAAAAAATTTAATAAAAAAAGAAAAATATTATTAATAAAATAAATAAGGAAAATAAAATGAATAGAAAACTAAACATTATATAAATAAATAAATAAATGGGTTATAATGGGTTCAATGGGAAAATGTGTCGAGTTTATTTTGTTTGGTGTTTATGTTACGTCAGACGTCAAGTATTGTTATAGAAAAAATAAAAAAAATTATTACAAGCATAATAGTATTAATAATAAATAAAAACAAAAAAAAAATTAATTAATTAGCAAAACGTATAAGAAAACATTTTTTATTTAAATTTATAACAATGCAGCAAATTAATTTTCTACTTTTAATAATGTAGTGACATCTATTTTTAACTAGTTGTTTTATTAATAGTTTAATCCTTTTTTTTACTAAATTGCGAGCTTTTATTGTATTTTTTCTTTATTTTTAATTTAATTTGATTTCATTTTTTTATTTCACATACTTATTCTATGTCATTTCAATGTTAAATTGATGTAAATAACGATGTGAGCTGGTTGCAAGTACTTTAGAAAAAAAATTGTATTTCCTTTGTTATTATTGTTGTTTAAATTAATATTAAAAAAGAAATGAGAAGAAAATAATTTAAATTCAATTTCTTAGTACGCATATAAATAATAAATAAAAAAAAAACGCAGAAATAAAATGTAATAAATAAAAATCGGGCGTTAATATAAGCAAGTGGAGGCGCCACATAATATCTAATATCAAAATCAATTAAAATCATACAAGTTCATCAAATTATTTATTTTTCGTTTACATATTTCAATATTGGTTAGTATAATTATAAACAAAACTAATTAAATTATAATAAAGTAGACTAGTGTATAGCACGCATAAGAAAAAAACAAGAAAAAAAGTTAAAAAAAGCTTCGATTAAACTGTTGATAAAATAAATTTATTATTAATTATGGTTGAGAGAAAATAAAAGAAGAAAAGCTACCACCATCACCTCGAACAAAAATGCGTGTCTACCTCATTAATTTTTCATTTAGACAAATAGACGGTATATATGTATATGACGGTGATGCGGTATTATTTACGTTATGCATAAATTAATAACAATTATTAAGCTTTCTACTAATCTCCTTGAGGATTAATTCATCAATTTTTCTTCTTTTTTTTTGTTTTGTTTTTGTTTAAAATCAAATCATCCCATTGGATCATTCAGATTAACACGTTTCATCTGTTTTACTATTAAATTTTTTTTTTACTCACATTGTTTACGTTAATTTTCTGTTTATTCTATTTTATTTATCGACTACTTGCTTTCATTATTTATTTATTTAATTAATTATTTTTTGTTTGTTCGTTAAGTCAGTTAATTAAAACCGAATATTTTCAGTTGTTTACTAATGCTTTCGTTTTAACGTGTTTAACGTTTATGGATTTTAATGGATTTTTTTTGTCTTTTTATTTACGAGCATATAAATTTCTCAAGTAATTGAAGAATAATTATTTATTGTTTTAAGAAATTTAATTTTTCTGTATGTATGTACCTAACGTGTGGCACAGGGTGTAATGCCTAATGCACTAACAATTAATTGAAGGAAAAACAATTTTTCTTTTTAAGTTCTTCTTGATAAAAAATGAAAAACAGATAAAGAAGGGATCGTAAAACATAGACAACCTACACAAGAATTTTTTTATCACATTTTCTGTTTTAGTGCCCAGATGCTGTGCATAAAAAATAAGAAAAAAAAAGCAATTTTTTAAATTCTATCCTTAAAACAGAAATTGTTTTTTTTTTATTTATATTTGGTTGTTATGACTGTACCGCTACTGGTGCTACTATTTACTATGGATATTGCTCTGGAAGCTTTTTTTTACTTAAAAATATATTTTACTCTCTTGCTAATACTTTTACCGTTGCTACTGGTTGTTTTGTGCTGCTGCTGCTGCTGCTGCTGGTTTTTTTGCTATTCTGCTTTATTTTTGGAGAATCAAATGTCATGCGCCCCATTTTCTGCTAACTTTCGTTTTTGTTTTTTTTTGGTTTTTTGATGTAATAAAATTATTTCACCACAAATTTTCATCATCATCTCAAGTTTACTTTATGTTTTGTGTTGTTGTTGTTGTTAGTGTTCTCTGTGTGCTTCTTTAATAATAACAGAAACAACAACCAACATCACCAATACCAGTAGCAACAACAATAACGATGTTTGTTCGTTCTGCGGTAGATTTTCCCTTGCAGTTATATTTAGTAAATTAATTACTTGAAAATCGGTAAATGTTATAGAAATTTTGTTATTATGTTTAGAATAGTAATTCTGAGGAAATTCTATGAAATGAAATTCTGACTAAGTTTTGCCCTTTTTTTTTTCAAATCACCTTTAGAGAAATATTTCCAGATACAGGGTATTAAATTCATGGAAAGTTGAGTCCTCGTTAAATATTAATTTTGCTGTTACTGCTGCTATTTTTACAGGAATATAAAGTTGGGCTAGAAAATCTCAGTGAATTTAAATGAAAGGGCAAGAAATGAAAAATTGTTGCATAAATGGCTTGTCTGGAAAATTATTTCCCCCAATTAGTTACTCAATTTAAGTAACTGGATTTAGAAATTGTTTAAAACCAGCATAAAATAAATGATTTTTACTGTAAAAGACAACGAAACTTTTGGAAGGATATAAATAAAAGTGGGTGTAATGTGTTTTTTAAGTTTTCAAATGTGAAATTATTTACATGAAAGTTCTGTATAATTACTGCTTTACTTAATATGTGAAGAAAGTAATAATGTGATGGAAAAAAACTTCTTTGCTTGCTAGTTATTAAACGACTGTTTAAACCAAAATGTAATAAATCCAATCGTAATCTGTTTAGCAAAATTCTTTTAATTCTTCTCGTTTCCTTAAAGTCCATGATTAAATTATTCAAGTTTTAGCCCCAAAATAGAAAAATAAACAAAAACTCACTTGACATGATGATTTAACATGAGATTCTCTTAAGTACGGAAGTAATTTCACAACTATTACCCTTTTTACTGTGTTCTCCACCAATAAAACATCCATACGTCTGGCTTTTTTTCAAGTGTAAAACTTAAAATATGACCGCAAAGAAACATTAAAACTTTTGTACAACACGAAGCTTTACTTTAGTTTGTATTCCATTGAAATCAAATTGGGTTGTGATGCTGCTGGTAAAGTTATTAGCTTGTGGTTTTCAACAAACTTTTCAGCCAGCTTTTTTATTTTAATTAATTGTTTGTGGTATTTTTGTGAAATTTTAATTAAAAGACTTTTTTTCTCCTGTGTGTTTCTTTACAGATTTAAATAAAATAACCAAAAAAACCATGGATGCACTTTAAACAAATTGTTAAACTAAGGAAATGTGGATGGAAAATGATTTAATGTAATTGACCACGGTCAAGGAATTACCCCATAAGAAATGTATAAACAACAATTAAGGTGTTAATAGGAGATTTATTAATGAAACCAGAATGTGTATTGTGATTTTGTGTATATAGTTTTGAGGGCGTTTTTGTCTGTAAACACTCTCCGGCTCTGACTTACAGACTTTAATTCGATTGTTTTTGTATTTAGTGAAAGTTTTTCTTCTTTATTTTATCATTTTTATTAAAACGAAAATTGAAAATGGATAATATTCAATGAATTTAGTTAAGAAAAGAAAGAAAATTTAATAAAACCACTGTGGATTACTAATTAATTCTGTGGATAAAATAAAAAACGTTAAAACGGTGAGGTAACATAGCGACTGAGTGGTCATAACCTCAGTAATAATTTGTAAAGAAAAACTAAAAAAACCCATCAGTGGCCAACCATCAACATTAGTCCCACCATTTAGCGATGACACAGTTATTATGTGGTGACTTTATAATAAAAAAGTTTTTTTTTTTATTTACCATCTACAATCGCACTTTTTACGTTGCATCATTTAAAATAAATAATAAGGAAGAATAATGTAAAAATATAAAAAAGAAATAAAAAATAATTAAAAAATATATAAAATAATAATAATAATAATAATTAATTTAAGAAATACGCAGGGGGGAAATTAAAAAATTTAAATAAAGCAAAAAAAAAGGAGAAAAAATGAAAAGAAATTTAAAGAAAAACAAAATGAGAGAAGCATATTGTTGCTTCAACAGGAGTCAACAAATGGAACATTTAATTGTTTTGTCATTATTTTTGATGGTGTCATTAGCACCAGGTGGTGGTGTAGCACAACGACCTTTGACAAATACAAATTCATCGGCATCATCATCAGCAGTAGCATCGTCCTCGTCTGGCTTTGCTGTTGGAATATCATTAGGAAGTAGTTCAACATCAACTACAACAACCACAACAACTACTACTACTACTACTGAAGCACCAACGACGACGACGACAACAACAACTACAGCTGCAACAACTCCGACAACAACAACGACAGCAGCTTCACCATTATCGTATTATAATGGAAATACAGGATACAGACGTAATAGTATCACAGCAATAGATGTGGGAAATGTTGTTGATAACTATGGTCAAATGTCTGCAACGGGCATACCAGCAACAGGATACTATAATCCTCACTTAATTGGTTATCAACAAACGCGACCGCGTGGTCGTTTACCTAATCGTATGAATGAGCTTCGAAAGAATTTGAATAATTCCCAGTATGGTCGTAATAATAATGTGGTGCCAGGTGCTGGCGGTGGTGGTAGTACTGGTGGCCTAGGCGCCGCCATGAATCAAAATAATTTCAATTATGAACATCGGATATCATATCGACCGGGTAGCAGTTCAAATTCAAGTGATAGTGGCTGGACAGGTGATCGGCAAGGTGATGATCCTGCATACATTGCCGGTGCTGCAGGGAATCCAAAGGATCCCGTACGAATGTTAAAGCTTAAATTTCGTAATGAGGTGAGTCGCATAAATTCCCTTAAAACACTTCAAATGTCATGGTGCGATAACGAATAAAATTAACACAATGAGCGAATAATACGTAGAGCGAAAGTAATTTTTTTATATCGTTAATAACATTTAATATGTTTTTCACTAGGCGTTTAATAGGCGTGCTGTGCTATGTGCTATACGACGCCTACTAATTTGATACAAATAAAATATAAAAGAAGCAAAAAAACAATTTTTGTTTTCTCTTGTTTTTAATATTTCCTAGCTGTGTAATTGCATGCGACCACTATTATGCCATGTTACTAGTTCTAAAGTAACCACACTTTGTAGCACTAACAACAGTAGCAGCATCTTGTTATGGTTTAAACTGCAAAAAGGACACAAAAATCTTCTTTTCTTTTTTTTTAATAATATTTATTTTTCATAATCATAATAATAGTAATAAAAAATCGAATACTGTTGTCATGTATGGGGAGCTGCGTCAAAAAGCTCATTAGATTTATTAGATAGGGTTCAGAAACGTGCCGTGCGGTTGATAAACGATACTGAAATTACAAACAAATTAGATTCGCTAAAACATCGACGAGACGTGGCTGATCTTACTATTTTTTATAAATATAGCTCAGGACACTGCTCAAAGGAGGTTGCGGAAATCATGCCTCCTCGCGAAAAGCGGTTACGCGCTACAAGGGCTGGAACAGCTGCTCACAGCCGAACTGTGACTATTGATAAAATTAGAACCGCTAAATATCAAAACGACTTTTTTAATAGAACCGCGATAAAATGGAACGCCTTACCATCGGTCGTGTTTCCCTCCAAATTTAACATACAATCCTTTAAAACCAATGTCCACAAATACCTGAAAACCAATCCTTTAAATTCCAATGCTAATTGACATGGTAGCTTAGGCTATTCATAGGTCTACTTTAAGTTATAAAGCCTAAACATGTCAATTCAATAACATAAAAAAAAAAAAAAAAAAAAAAAAACCGCCTTCGCAATTATTAAATTTATTAATACAAAAAAATCGGATTCTTCGGATAAATATATCGGTGCTTTCCTGCTGTTAATTCACCTTACACACCATCAAGAAAAGCTCATTTAAAGGTTATCACGTTAATTTAATAATTTATATACTTAGCATTTTAATAAATTAAAAAAAAAAAAAAACTTCCGAAAAAAGCCCACATTGTGTAATAAATTATTTAAAGGTTCTCAGGCTTTTTTTTTCTTCTGCTGTTTTCTTTCTCATCTCTCTGTACACTTTAATTACTGTGACGTTCTGCGACTCCTTATCAGAATTATTAATTAAATATTTTTCGCTGTTTATTTGCTTTATTATTATTAGAAAATTTAAATAAATTCTTCGTAGACTGTTGTCACTAATGTCCCATTTGTGTAGAGTTTAATTGTCTTTTGGAACAATAATTATCTATGTTTTGGTAGTGTGTTAATGTTATTCGTAAAAGCAAAAGAGAAAGTTTTTTTTTATTATTAATGAACATCTAAATGGGGATATATATAAAGGGCAACATAGATTATGTAAACACGCAGCAATATTCTCTTTTTGTTTTTGTTTTATTTAATCTTTCTCCTTGTAATTTTACTTCGTTACTTTTGCTTAACGGTTACAGGATAAATGTCAAATAGTCATCTATGCGGCTATGTTTGGTTCCTTTTTTTACTTTGTTGTTTATTTAATCCATGGTTAAACATACATTTATACCTTGTTTCGTTTAGAGAATACAAAAAAAAACTCAAAACAGATCCAATTCTTGGTTTGTGTCTATACTTACTTTGCTTGTAAATTATTTACAAAAATTCTTTTTTTTCTTGCTTGAAATCCTCTGTAAACCAACTGTAGTCGTTAATGATTATTAAAAAAAAGAAAAGAAGACGACGACTTTAGACAATAAAAAGATTCTAGAGATACTAAAGAACTTCTCTTTTCATCATAGACAACTAAAAAATGAAAAACGAAAAAACAAAAGCAAATTTTTGTGTGTTAAATGTCAAAATTAGGGCGTTTTTTTCCATTAACAAAGTACTACATGCTCTTTTAATACTTTGATTAGATACTTTTCTCTGATAAGAAGATAATATCGCTTTAATATTTATTCATTATTCTTGTTTTATGTTCTTTGTTTTGCAGCAAATGCAACGACCACAACAGGAGACATCCGAAATGGATGATATGCTAGGTGTTAAATGTTCATTTGAGACAAAATGTGCATGGTCATGGGATGCAAATACAGTTGATGGTTTCCAAGTTGTGACTGGACTAAATCTTACGGAATCAAATCGTACCGGTATGATGCCTGGACCGCATGTTGATTTCCTTAGTAATGCAAATGGTAAGTATAGGCGTCTGGATTTATCTGTTAGCAAGGACATAAGATAATTGAATTTCTTTCATTTTAGGTCATTTTTTGCATTTGCGATTACAACCTACTACTGGTATACGTATTCTACGTTCGCCTACATACAGTTCAACACTAGAGAATTGTTACTTAGAAGTGTTTTTACATCAAAGCTCAATGGGACATGGGAGTATTAGAATTGTGATAGAACCGAATGGTTCTCAAGAATCTCCTTGGGTTTCTACAGAAATTGTAGGCGATGATTTACGTCGGTGGCAGCTGCACATGTTTCGTATTGATCGTGTGTCAAAGGATTTTCAAATATTATTTGAGATTTCCCCAAATGGGTTGGGTGGCCGACCACGTGGTCATGTTAGTATTGACAATTTGAAGATGCGTCACTGTTTTCCTGAAGTGATTGCAAATGACTCGTGTTCGGCACCACAAGTTCGTTGTAACGCTAATAAGGCTGATGTGTGCATTCGGACACCGCGAATTTGCGATATAAACGTCGACTGTGATGATAGCGAGGATGAATTGTTAAATTGCGATAAGATACCAAATGGTGGGAAATGTGATTTTGAAAATGGTTGGTGTGGCTGGCAAAATAGTGGCAAAGCGATTTTGTCCTGGCAGCGACACTCGGGACCAACTCCAACAGAGAAAACAGGACCGGATTCGGATCACACGCATATGAACTCCAATGTGACGGGACACTACATGTATGTCAACATGAATCAGCACGCGAATGATGCGGAGAAACGAAAAGTGGTTGGATTTGCTAGTAATGCTGTGATGAATAGTGTCATCTTCAATCCGCCACCTTCAGTGCATGCAAATGCCAGTTCGCCATTTCGTAATTCATGCATTGTGCGCTTTTATGTTCATCAATATGGCATGAATTCGGGGAGCATAAATTTATCAATCGTAGAAATGAAGGAGAACAAGGAAAACGTGACGACCACCTTGTGGTGGAGTTCAAAGAATCAAGGCGAAGACTGGGTTCGAGTAGAAGTGATTTTGCAGAATATTACATCGAAATTTCTGCTACAATTCGAAGCGAGAATGGGAATGAGAATCTATTCAGATGTTGCCGTTGATGATTTCTCGCTAAGTCCTGAGTGTTTCGGTTTAAATATTCCAGAGGATCATCTAAATGGCTATAACTACTGGGATCCACGGATAGGGGCGAAGAAAAAACCGCATGCAGATTTTGTGGGTCGGTCGTATGTCGAATTAACGACTTGCGGAGCACGTGGAATATATGGTCCTACAGCCGCAGAGTGTACTGAGGCGTACAATAATACAGATGCCCTGCACAGTGTGCGTGTTATAGAGCGGCCCCCTCACAAGGGAACACAAGTATGGCGAGTGCCACGAGAAGGCTATTATACGGTAATTGCCAAAGGAGCAGGCGGTGGTTTGGGATCAGGCGGTGTCGGTTCATCACGTGGCGCAGTTGTTACCAGTGTACTCGAGCTTCACAAGGACGAAGACATTTATGTGCTCGTAGGACAAAGCGGCGAGCATGCCTGCATCAAAGTGAGTTAGACACATTTTTAATGATCCCATTTTATTATTTAAGTTTAATCACTTTTATAATGCTTCTTACTTTGTTTTGTTTTGTTTTGATTATAGTCGATGGGTTACCGTGATGAAAACTGTGAGCCACGAGTTGATGAGTCGGTACCAGCTGTCGAAAATGTTTTTAAATCAAAAACGCACAAGGTGAAGACAATTGTTATTGAGGATGGCGCTGGAGGTGGAGGCGGTGGAACATTTGTGTTTTTACTGAACGCTGCAAACACAGCAGTTCCACTGGCTGTAGCAGGTGGTGGCGGTGGATTAGGTATTGGACGTTATTTGGATGATGATCTTCAGCATGGGCGTGGCGAGCTTCCTGGTCGTAAAGAGGTAACTGGACAGGTTCATGGTGATCCAACACGTGCCGCTGGACCTGGTGGGGGATGGCGAGCTAATGAAGATGCTGCACTTGGTCCTCTTGTGGGAGCAGCTCTTCTTGAAGGAGGACGTGGTGGTATTCCTTGCTATGCTCCACGAGGGATTCATGGTCAAGGTGGTTTTGGCGGTGGCGGTGGTGGATGCCATCGTGGTGGCGGCGGAGGAGGATATTCAGGTGGAGATACATTAGTTAACTCAACAAATGGAGAAGGTGGTAGTTCTTTGGTCGGATTACGTCGAAGTATTCAAGATTTGGCTGCCATTTACCCAGGTGAAAATAGTGGGCCAGGAAGTGTCATCATAATACCGGCTATTCAAGGGTGCGGTTGTGATTACCGGTGTATTGCTCTCGATGAATTTCGCTCGACTATTGCATGCATTTGTCCAGAAGGGTGGCGTTTAAAGCGAGACAATTTCACGACATGTGAATGTAAATTAAAAAAAATTGTTTTTAGTTTTCTTCTAATGAATTTTCTTTCTTTTTAGTGATAATAATGCCGGACATGCCCTTGCAATATTTGATAGTTTTCTTCGCTGTCACCGTAATTCTGTTAGTTGCTGCCCTTACCGGACTCATTTTTATGCTTTGTAAGATTTTATTCCCTGATTCCAAGTTGTATTGTGAATAAACATTTGTTTGCTTTTAGATAATCGTTATCAGAGGAAGAAGCAGGCAGCATTGCGTCATAAAATGCTTCTAGAGCAGGACTTGCAATTAAGCAGGCTTCGCAATACAGCCGATGACTCGGCATTGACCAATTTTAATCCAAACTATGGTTGTGATGGAATACTGAATGGTAATATTGATGTTAAAAGCTTACCACAGGTCGCTCGAGAAAGTCTTCGCTTGGTCAAGTAAGATATTGCAAATCCAATATTTTCCTTTAACGAATCATTTTGATTTAATTCAATTTTATAGAGCGTTGGGCCAGGGTGCATTCGGTGAAGTTTATCAAGGATTGTATAGGCATCGAGATGGTGATGCTGTTGAGATGCCGGTTGCTGTAAAAACATTACCAGAAATGTCAACTGGGCAGGCTGAAGCAGATTTTCTGATGGAAGCTGCAATTATGGCGAAATTTAATCATCCAAATATCGTTCATCTGATTGGGGTATGCTTTGATCGTCATCCACGCTTTATAGTGTTGGAATTACTTGCTGGCGGTGATTTAAAGAATTTTCTAAGAGAAGGGCGCAACAAGCCTGAGCGACCTTCACCATTAACGATGAAAGATTTAGTGTTTTGTGCATTAGATGTGGCAAAGGGATGTCGATACATGGAGAGCAAGAGATTTATTCATCGAGACATTGCAGCTCGTAATTGTTTATTAAGTAGTAAGGGACCAGGACGGGTGGTTAAGATTGCCGACTTTGGAATGGCACGTGATATATATCGTAGTGATTACTATAGAAAGGGTGGAAAGGCAATGTTGCCAATAAAATGGATGCCACCGGAAGCCTTTCTTGATGGTATTTTCACATCAAAGACAGATGTGTGGTCATTTGGTGTATTACTGTGGGAGGTTTTCTCATTGGGTTTAATGCCATACACTGGACTGCCAAACAGAGACGTTATGCAGCTGGTGACAGGAGGTGGTCGTTTAGACGCACCGCCTGGCTGTCCACCTGCGATTTATCGCATAATGGCAGACTGTTGGAATCCAACACCAGAAGAACGACCTTCGTTCAGCACAATTTTAGACAGACTGACGACATGCACTCAAGTAAATTGATTGAATAAAATGTGGAGTCATCTTAAATATAATTATTTTTTTTATTTTTTATTGTGTACAGGATCCAGAGGTAATGAATGCTCCATTACCAAGCTTCTTCCGCCCGCCATCTTCAGAACGTGATCAAACAATAATGCGACCACCAGGGAATGATGACTTTTGTCTACAAGTACCCAATTCATCGGATTACTTAATTCCGATATCAGAGCCACGTAGTGCTGCTGAACGATTACTGAGCGAAGCGACTGGTGTCACCATGTCGGAGACAATAACAACTTGTGCCGCTCCAAAAATGGCCTCGCCCGCTGCACCAAAATTACATCATCATCACATGATTGATACGTCTATACCCTCACTTCAATCTGGTAAAACGTGGGAGACTTCTTTCATGATGCCGCACTCGAAATCAGATCAACCACTTCTCATGCCAGACGGAGCTAGCATGGATAGTTTAGATGTACTCGATAATGGACCGCCGGTATGTATAAAATTATGAAATCTAATCACAAATGTCTAATAAAAACTTTAAAATGATTGATTAGGTTGACAAGCTGATCAGTTTAGACACCCCTCAGCAAACGCCAACCACGATTAAGCCGCCTATATCATTCGGCGGACCGTTACCTGAGAGTTGTACAGTGCAAACAACAACGGCGCCATCGTTGGGAAGCCAAACATCATGCACAGTAATGGTGACGCCTGCTTTAACACTTGATCCAGCATCATTAGCAAAGCAAGGAAGTATTACCAGTTCTAATGGCACATCCTACGCAAATATTCATATGATGAATCATTTGAAAAACAATCTCCACATTATACCACCACCCCCCACAATGGCCGACAATGATATACCGCTAACAACGATGTCAACTACAACAACTTCAATAGGGAAACATGTGCCAAATTGCAATAACAACATACCAAACGGTCCATTAGTGAAGACATTACCAGATAAACAACCGCAACCATTTACAATACAAGGGTTCAGTGAACGATTTGGTAGCAATAATGGAAGTGGCGGCGGTGGTGGTGGTGTCGGCAGCGGTTGTGGTCCAAGTGCGGAAAATCATTCAGAAATCAGTTGTTAATTTCAGAAATTTTTATTTTCTAATCTCTAAATGTTCTAAATTATACATTGGACTGTAATGTATGTAAAAAAAAAATTAAGATGAATAATGGTTGTGAACGTAATTTAATTAAAAAAAAAATTATCACGAAACTAATAATGATAAACAAAATGGAGGCAGAGAACAGCACATGTAACACGAGTTTCTTTTAAATTTATTTTAAAAAAGAAAAATTCTTACCTTGTCTGTTACTTCCGTATAAACTGTTCCTTACAATTTCGCTGTATATTTCCTCTAATAAAAAATTAAACGAGAAATTACTCTACGTTTGGATATTTCTCTAGTGAAATAATTGTGCTGTGGTGTAATAAAGATTCTAGAACAATCAAATGTTTTTCTTGTTTAAAACAAAGTATTTTTGTTTAAATTAATTAATAGTTTTTAAAAAATCGTTAATTTGTAATTATTTTTTGTAGTAAAAAGAAAATGAATAGGAAAAACCATTTTATTAAAAAAAAGAAAAGTAGGAAAGAAGAAAGAAAGAAAAAACCAATAAAAACCCCATAAAATATATAACATTTAAAAAATTAATATTAATTATAAATAAAAAACCAATTTAAATAATTAATAATTAAAATTAAAATTTTAAAAAATATCGAAATTGTATACTAAAGTAATAAAAAATTAAAAAGAATAAGAAATGTGAGATGATTAATGGGTAAATGTACATAGTAAAGAATAAAATTAATATAAATGTAAATAAAATTAATTAATCTAAATCTATTCAAATCTAACTCATCTTATAACTGATTCTCATAATTACTTACGAATTAATTAACACACAGAAACTCCTGAGAGCAAAAACCTATTATCCATTTTCTACCAAATTTTCATTTGTATAAAAACTAAAAAAAAAAACTACATAAACGTAAATTAAATGAAAACTTAATAAATAAAAAGTAATTAATTAAAACACAAGAATAAAATAGTAAAAAAAAAACACGTAAACAAAAAAAACCCACTTATACGTAATTTATGAATAAATAATTAAAGAAAATAAAAGAATTACTTATAATTTTCTTTAATTATTAATTAATTGATTAATTAAGCGTTTGTTGTGCTATTTTGTGCTTTAATTAATTGTTTTTTCTTTAATTCACAACAAACCCATTAGAATATCACAATAAAAAAATTGTTTTCGTTTTTAATTCAATTAATTAATAAAAAAATAGTAATAATAATTATTAAAAGTACAAAATCACAACAAATAAATAAATAAATAATGAATGAAAGCTAGAAAGAAAAATTTTTTCTAAATAATTTATACAAATGGAAAAGGAAAAGAAAAACTCAATAAACCCAACCATATAAGACAAAACAGTAAGTAAAATACAGCAGCATAAATAATTTATATTTTATTAATAATAATAATAAATAATTAATTAATTAAGTAAAATTAAAGAAAAATTTAAATTAATAATTTTAATTAATAAATAAATGGTGAGATCACACTAAAAAAAGTATTTCGTAACGAAAAATTATAGTAAAACCAAACAAAAAATGAAAAAAAAAAATTGAATATAATTAAGGAATAATAATAATATATTATAAAATTAATTAATGAATTAAAAAAAAAAATATTTATATAGAATTATAAAAAATTAAATGAATTAACACGAATAAACAAAAACAAAAACTCTCTCTTGATTTCTATTAGTAAATTATATAGGAAAATTAATTTCTTTATTTAATTAAATTACTAACTAATTATCTCTTGTTATTAATTAATATTTGTTATATTTTTAAATTAATTTATTTATTTATTTATGAAAAGCGAATTTAAGTTTTCGTCTATTACTTTGTTTTTCCCTGTATTTTTCCAGATATGTTTTTAAAAAAATTATTAAAATTGCTCAAAAATAACGTCCGTATCAGCTCAAGATTTGTTCTAATTATGAAGAGTTTTAAAAAGAAATTTAAGTAATAAACCACCAAAAAATACTTACAAAGCGGTAATAAAGCTATAATAAATATGTCAAAGAAGGTAACAAAAATTAGAAAAGGAATAACACTTTGTTCTGTTTTTTTTTCTCCTCTCCTACACTTTTGTTAAATTTTTTAATGTGTAAATATGTTTTAATTAATTAACTGCAAACCGGTTATTTGTTTGATTGTTTCCAAACATCAACATCATATATATGTAAATAAAATTTTATTTATTATTATTTTGTAATTAAAATAGAAAATTTATTTATTTATATAATAGAAAAGAAAATTATTTATTTTAATTAATTAATTAAAAATTAAAAAATATTCCACGTGCCATATAAATAAATAATTTTTGTTATCGTTAAATTATTATTTATTAAATTAAATTTGTTTTTATCATTTAAACTAATATCGTAACGTAGTGAATAATTTTAATCAAACAATTAATTTAATTTAATTAATTATTAAAGAAAAGCTTTAAACAAAACAAATTAAGAGAAAAATCACAATTTTTGGCAACGAATAAAAATAAAAAAACAATTTTTTTTTTGATTAATTTTGTTGATTATTTATTAATAGAAACACAACAAGGATTATATATTTATTAATTTATGAGATAATTGTGTAATTAAAACATACTTTTTTTTTATTTAAATTTTTGATTAATTAAAATTTATAATTATAACAAAAGGAGGATGAATTGATGAATAATAAATTCTCTTCATTATATTTGTTAAGAATTTTTAATTTACAAAAATAAATAAATAAACATGTTAATGTTTTATATATATATATAAAAGATAATAAATAAATAAATAAAGAATAATAATAAATTTAAAAATTAATTAATTAAATAATGAATAAAAGCATTAAAGTTAATTAAAGGAGGAGATAAAGTGAAAGAACATTTTTTTTTCGTTATTTGTTTGTTGGTTTTATTGATTGTAAAAAGTATTTTATAAATAATATAATGTTTTTTTATTATTTAATTTTGATTTTATTATAAAATAAATTAAAATATTTCCTGTAATTATTATTCTTTGATCATTTTTTAAATAATTAATTAATTTAATTAAAAAAATAAATTTTTTCCTTATTATTCGTTAATTTTTCTTAGTACTAGCGACATCTCTTATTATTTATATTAGATATTTTTTTATTCTTTTTTTTATTTTTCGTTTTTAAAAATTAAACTATTAATTAACAAAAGGGTTTATGCAATCATTTTTTGTCTACAGTTTATGTTTATTAATTTTTTTAACGTTTATTACGGTGGTATTGTGTTCCCTAAATACAAACAGTCAACATATCGTTTTAACATCACTATTAGCAAAACAATTTTTTTTTCCTTGTTTTAAAAGTAAATTTTTAGTAAAAAAAAACAGCTGCAAAGGACAGTCAACTTTTACATTAAAGTAATTAAAAAACAATAATAAAAAAAAAGATTGTCTATGCCAATAAAATGTCACTAAAGTAAACTTGACTCTTAATGTCTTAATTGTCCTTAAAATATTTCGAATAGCTTCAATAAATAAAGAGAAAATATTTAATTAATTCACAAGAAACACATTTTTTATATTGATTACTGCTTTAATTAGGATAGATTAATTAAATTTTAACGTGTTGAAGGAAAAAAATTATTTTTTAACGATATCCAAGACACATTTTATTCTTTTGTATCAAAGACACATTATTCAGGACACAATTGTATTGCTAATACTGACTTTCAGAAATCATTTTCACTTTGTTTTAATTTCATTTCATTACTTAATTAACTTTAATGAATTTTTTTTTATTATTAAATTAATAAATAAAAAATAAGTAAATTAAAAAATAAAACATCAAATAGTGATTAAAATAAATGAATAAGGAGGCCCTCATTGAGTGTGAATAAAAAAATTTTTTTTTTCTTTTGTAATTAATTTAAATTTAATTCTAATAAATAATTATATATATAAATATATATAAAGATAGATATAACAGGGTGTCACATAGATATAAAGATTAATTTTTTTTTAGTTATTTACTTTGTTTAAAAATATGAGAAGAACAAACTGAAAAATAAAAAAAGAAAAAAATAAATAAAATAAAAATGCTTTAACTAATTAATATTATAAATATTAATTAACAGAATAATTATAAAAAAAAACTCTATCATCCTTAATTATTAATTTATTTAAAAAATTCGTTTTTTTGTTGTTTTTTTAATTATATAAAATCGTATTGAAGAGGAAGGAATTATTATCCAGTTTTGTGTGGTGTAATTAAACCTTTAACAGGGTGATTTATATCGAAATGTATTTTATTGCTCTTTAAGAAGATATATATTTTATAAAAAGGCAAAACAAATTTATTAACTTTAAGAAAAGTGTATTATTCGGTAAGGAAGAGATGAATGAAGAACATTTAGCTAATAAAAATATAAATTAAATTAATTAAACACATAAACAGAAACATCTACACATATTATTATTAATTAATTAATTAATGAAAGAAAAAACAATAAGTAAATAAATAAATGTTATTATGAAATATATATATAAATAAATAAATTAAAAAAAGATGAAAATAAATAAAAAATTAAATTTATAATGATTTATGTTTTAGATTACCACGATCTTAATGTAAAAGACGACTCTGTATTTATTAACTCCTGAAGTATTTTAATCTCTTACTGTAAGTATTCTACATTTTATTATTGGTTTTGTGTCTCAAAAATAAAGAAAAGGATTTCTGGTTATCTGTTTAAATAAAAATCTAATTTATTGTGTTAATTACATCAAAAATTTATTATTTTTTACTAGATTACTAACCGAACCACAATATTGTTGACTGATAAATGGTATGTGTTAATAAGGATTAACTCAGCACTGTCGTTTATACAGTTATTAAACAAACTAACCGAAAAACTTTATAAATAAAACAATTATCAGCTGGTTTATTAATTTTACTACATTTTTAATGATAAAAAACTACCGACTATAATAAAACAAACAGAAGAAGATGAAACTTTTTAATTTAGATTATACAGGATTTTTAGTTTTTGTTTTCTTTATTTGAAAATACAAAAAAATTTCCTAGATGTGAAAATACAATCGGTAAGTAAAATATCTTTTCTCATATAAATAAATAAATAAGTAAATAAAAAGAATTTATGTTTGTGTTGTAGTAGAGATAGATAGGTAGTTATATGTCCCATCATCTGGTCAGATCAGTTCTGTATTTAAACGCTATTTATAACACATTTTCAACTGTACTTATTATACTATAAGCACATTAACATTAATATTTATATAGAATTATATCTATATAATGTTAATATTTTGAAGACTAGAATGATTACAGGAATTTAAAAAAAAGAATTTAACTCTGAATGTTACGTTACGTTTAGTAAAAAAATTAGTTCACAGTGAAAGTGAATTTTTAAATGCACAGTGCATGTTAAAGATTAATTAAATCCAAGAAGAAAAAAAGAAGGATTTTTCTCTCACATTTTTATATATAATTAATTAATTAATTAATCTAAAGTTATTTTAATTTTATCCTATTTTTATAAGACAACACACTGAGATTTTAATTTAATTAATGAAAATAAAAATTTTAAATAACCTAGAACTATAAACATAATGAAAATACATAGATAAAACCAATGATTTAATTTTTTTTTTTAATTTAATTAAAGATTTTATCTGTTTTGGTTTTTCTTTTTATTTTCTTTTTTATTTGCTATTATTACGATTGATATTCAAGGTGTATGAACATTTAAACATTGAAACAACGAAATTTTTTTATAAAACTATTTGTTCAAAAAACGATAGCATAGTCTATAAAGTATCTTAAACTGTGCAAAGGAAGACGAATAGAAGAAAACCACATAGAAATTAATTTCATATTAATAAACCGTGTGATGAAAATTTGCATCATTCTGATGAAGACCGAAAATTGTCAGTACATCGTATTGTATTAATACCAAGTGAACTGTTTTGTTTTAAGATTCATAATTGTTTTATCTTTTTAATTACCACAAACTATTAAATATTTGTTTAAACGTAATTAACGTAATTACGAAGAATAATAAAGAAAATTTCAGTGAAATTACAGTTTAGTGAGTGCACGAACCAGTTTATCGATATTTTTATCGTTTTTTTTGCTGTTTTAAACAAGTGTTTTTTGGTGGTTGTTGGTAGTTTGCAGTAAAAAATGTCACTTTTAACGAATCATAACAATTTAATTACAAATAATGTTAAAAAGAATAAAAAAGTGAAGCCAATTAAACGTTTTATTGATGTTAATAAGCCGAAATATTACTATAAATACACAAAAATAACACAAGACAAGGATGGTAATGAGAAAAAAGTTTCTTTTCAAAATGGGTAAAGCACAAAAAAAAATGTTTTTTCTCGAGAGAGCATCTAATAGGTAATTTTGATTTTAGATCGTTGTGTGAGGGTAATCCAATACGCTTTGATGCTCCAATCTTTGGTATTTATAAATTTAAAACACGTGCATTACGTGGCGGTTGTACTGGATGGGGTGATGTTTTAGATCCACGTGAAACAATATTTAAGGTAATTCAAAGTTTTTGTTTTGTTTAACAATAAAAAATGAATGCTGCGAGAATAATGTCAATCTGTGGTTAATTACGTTAATCTTCTGTGTTGTTCGAATTTTTCTGTAATGCTTTTCCACTTGTATCACACGTGGCGTGATTAAAATTCCATCAAACTAAAATGATTATTTACTGCGTTTAAATATCGCAAAGGCACAGTACAGAAAAAAACCTTTTTTTTGCAACAATTAACAAAATAAAAATAAAAACACAAAAAAAAAATATTTTTGATTGCCTCCTGTGAGGATTGAACTCACGACCCCTGGTTTACAAGACCAGTGCTCTGCCACTGAGCTAAAGAGGCATGTTTATATTATTTCTTATATTCGTTTTTGTAACGACACAGTTTTTTATCGGTGAAAAACATTTTATTTTTAACAAAAAGTAATTAAAGAAAATGTTTTTTTTTTTGCGTTACTTTATTATATTAGCCGTTTCTTGTTTATTTAATTTTAGTTTATAAATTCTGAGATAATAAAAAGGAAAAAAAAATCAAATCTTCGCATGTGTTCATTTTTTTTTTTTTTGATTTGCCAGTTCTTCAAACGTTAATAAATAAACAAAGAGAAATATTTATTTGTTTATTTATGGCAAGACATTGGTCTTACAATAAACAATTAAATGTAAATTTAATTAAAATTAATAAAAAAAATTGTTTTCTATATGATTTAAATTAAATTAAAAACTCGAAAAAAAATTTAATTTTTTTTTCCATCGTGAATTGTAAACCCAGCGAATATTGTTAATAAATTTTACGAAAAAAATTTGAATCACTTTTGTGTAAAGAATGATTATTATTTCTTTTTTAAAGCTTTTAACTTTAAATCAGTATGTTAATTTCTGTCCGTTTTTCAAGTAATAAGATATGTAAAATTAATAATTTTTTAATTAATTAAAAAAAATTGGTTTTTAAGTTTTACGAGACTAACAATATACGTAATGTATTGAGGTTATCGTGTCAACGATACGTAACGTGGTTTCCTGTCAAAATAAAAGTTCTTGCGCATTTTATGTGTGTTTATGCATTGTGAACGTTTCATATTTCACTTGCTATTTGTTATTGTTTTGAACACATAATATAGGTTATGTTGAAATTGATTCCAATTGTAATTCGAGTGCCAAAATACAAACATCCATAAAGCATAATTCAGTGTAAAGGTTATACTCCTTAGTTTTATTTAATAAACAATTAATTATAATAACAAATAATTAAAAAAAATAATTAAAATTAATTTAAAAAAAATAGTTTATTTTTGTTTTTGCGTGGGTTGTGAAGTTTACAAGTGAATCGGGACAGTTACGGGAAAAACGGAACAATAAAAATGTCTAATTATCCAAAAAATTGGAATGCCAATGGTATTGGCTGGTATAATCCTCATGCAATGCAAATTGGTTTTAATATGCCAGATAATAAGAGTGTATCATCATCATCTGGTATATCATCATTATCTGGTAATTCAAATGTTTATCCATCATCACCAATATCTGGTGCAAATTTATCATATGGTTTTGCACCGGGTATAATACAAGCACAGCCAGTTCATAAACCACATCCAACATATTATCCAAATATTGGTTTTATTGGTGCATTTAATCCATCTGGTTCAATTGGACATGGATCATTACATAGTGCTGGTAGTGTTGAAACGGAAATACCAGAAACACCATTGGAAATCCCATGTGCTTCTGTTAAAGTTACTGATGCTCAAGCGTATTTTCCGTATACGGTAATTATTATGAAACAATTTTATTTATAATTCATCTAGGAATATTTATGAAGTGAATTAAAATGTTTTTTCACACTTAACGCGAGTTACTGCTATTTCCGTTCCTGAATTTCGGTTTTATTGCCTGAATTGGTTTTATTTATCCTAAAAATAAATAAATTAATTAATTCATTCATTGAAGAAATTGTGTCAACAATATTTTACTCATTATTCCGAAAAATAATTAATAAATGTGTATCGTAAACAAAATAACTTTTTTTTAATAATCAATAATAAATTTAAGAATTTTTGGATGTATGCCAATATTAATAATGCGATAAAAATTCATTGTAATAAATGGAATTAAAATGAATTTAGTTGTAATAAATGTTGAAGCAAACTCTGTATACACTGCAGTGTTACGGCGCCAGACAACCTTCCACATTTCTCTGCACTTTTACAAAACCGATTTTTCCATTTCTCTTTTTGTATTTTAATCAACAAAAACAAATGTTTCTTGAATTTAAATTAATTTTTCCCCATTTATGGTTGGGTTATTTTGGTTTCTTTTTGGTGTATTATGTAACGTTGATTTGTGGTTGACCTTCGTTTGTAGCCCCACTTTTTTGGTTAATTATTAACAGTAGCTGATTGAAAGTTAGTTAGTTAGTTAGTTGCTTGTTGTTATAATGCTGATCTCATAATTTTTCGAGTTTTATTAATAAGGCAGAAGTGTATTAAGTATTAAGTAGACGACTTAAAGTCTATAATTACGTTGTAGATAGAAAAGTTACTTAACTTTTAATTACACGTAATTAAAATGTAATTAAATGGCTTTAAAGTCATATTCTAATCACTTGTGGTTTATATGGTGTTATGATAGCCAGCGGAAACGCTACTGGAAATTTATTTTTGATGATTCAATCTTCGTGATTATTCTGTTATTAATTCACCTTTTTTGTATTATCATATTCTCCGTATAATATTAATGAAAAGACGAGACGGAATACATGCCTGCTGATGTGTTCTTCGTTTAAAGCGAAACTTTATAAACATCGGCTTTTAAAAACACAAAATTAGCCGACATAATACTTTTAAATAGATACAAAAACTAAATTCAAAAATAAGAAATTTTTAACGCACATATTTTATAAAAAATATTTGTTTTATGTTTAATAAATAATTAAATAAAGAAAAAATTAATGAAGTTTCAATGACAAAGAAGAAATTATTCTTTCTCCCATACCGTCGTTGTGCCTTAAGCAAACAATTTTTTTTTCTGTTTTTTGATATCTAAAAATAGAAATTAAGAAAACAAAACATTTTGATTAAGAAACGAAAAAGATTTTTTTTTATCTTTTGTGTTAATTTAATTAATATAAATATATTTTTTTTTATTTATTAACTTTCGGTTGGTTTTTTTTTTTTTTTGGCAAAATATGTCATCCTATGTTCTTGGAAAACAAAGTAACCGTTGGTTGTCATATTTGTGTGTAGAGTTTACAGTGCGTTGTACTGTTGCGCAAATAATTAAGCATTTGTTATGACACATTATATGGATGCGAAAGACATACCATGTCTAATAAATTATTTTTAATTACTTATTATTATTAATACATTTTTTTTAATGCATTCAAATAGGAAATTTAATTCTGTTTAATTAAAAATCAACAACAACATTATAGTGGCATTAGTATTTTATTAAAACAGACTATGCTAAGCATATTTATTAAAAATCACGGTCATATTATGCTTTGTCTTTTTCAAACTCATTTATTGTAATTGGAGAGTATTATTATTAGAGTTGGTTTTAATAAAAATAAATTCGCTACTATATAACTGCGCACGGTTAAAAAAAATCACCGAAAAAAACATTTTTTGTTTTATGTGTTTTTCTCGTGTTTGACTTGTACGCTGCGCTGCCTTATGAACAGTGCTGTGTCTTTTCTATGTTTGACGGGAAAAGATTTGTTTTTTTCTTTTAATAATAAATTGTTTTGTTAAAATTTAATTAATTTTGTTATCAAAAAATAATTATAAAAAAGATAGAGGGGTACTCGTACCAGCTCAAAGATAATACGCAATCATGTTGATTAATTATCGATAATTATTATCAGTTCGCAAATTAAGTTTTTTTTTTGGGTAAATATTGAACAAGTGTTTGTGTGTGACATAGAGATGTGTAGTAGTGTTTTTTTTCACATATTTTCATAAAAAGAAATGAAAAAAAAATTAATACTTAATTTTAAATGGCAAAGACTATATCCACGCTTAATAAATTCATTTTATTCGCATATCGCGTTTAAATAAAATTAAATAATAAAAAAAGGCCATACCGCACCCGCACCATAGAAATGTTGTCATTATTTTTAGACATTGTAACGTCAAAAAAATTTTTTTTACAGGGTTTACAATAAATTCGTTACCACTTTAATAACAATAAAAAATTGTGGAGACTTTTTTTCCTTCATTTTCTCTTAATTAATTTAAATAAAATTTTCAAGTTTAATGATGAATTTTTGTTTGTTTTGTCTAATAATTATTTGTTTTGTTTAAAAAACATGTAAATTATATATTCACGTTTCATAATAATAAACCACAAGCGAATTTAATGTTATTAATTTTTATAAACAAAAGTCGGAAAGTTAGACAAAAAACAAAAATTTTTTTTTGTTCAAATTTGTTTTAAAGTAAATAAAAAATTTAAAAAAATCTTTTTATCGCGTTTTTAATTATAATACACGTAGTCCGGTGATCTAAGAATAGTAATTCATGAGAGAAATCATGTTGATGTCAAACTAGGTTATGTTGTTTTACTTTGAATCCTTGCTATTGTTTATCAGCTGTCAGACTAATTTCTTATGGAAATTCAAATTGATAATCATTCAAGGATGATGTTTTTTAAACACCTTTTACGTTTATTATACAAATATTTATATCATTTTTTCGGCTATTAAAACAATGAAAAAAGTTTCCTTTAAATTAAATAATTTTTTCAGCTTTTAATTTAATGACAATAATGATTCAGATGATATCGATCGTATTAAAAAATTCTCACCCGTTTCGTTATAATTTTATTGAACTTTAATAAAGTTTTTTGTTGCTATTTATTAATTAATTAACTTCTGTTTATATTTTTTTTTATTGTTTAATTAATCAACATTTTGTTGTGACGCGTATAATGTTTTATTTTATTTTTTATTCTATAAATAAATTTTTGTTAAAATAGCGAAAAAAGTAAATTTTTATGTTAAGAGCGCTAATTGAAATTAATATAAAAATGAATTAATCTTTAAGACTTGTACTTGGTGGTTAATAAAGATTAAATTATTAATAAAAAAAAATTCAATTGAAATGGTATAAAAAAAAAGAAGTTTTTTAAGGAAAGTTTAATGAACGTGAGAACGAAAAGATTTTTAAACGATTAGCAGAGGAAATGTTACGAAAAAAATGGTTTTAAAGATTGAAGAAAAGTCTTTCCAATGTGTAAGAGCTTCAAATAACATTTTTCTGTATTTTCTCTGTTTTAAACAATAATAATTATTGCTATAAATATTGTTTTTTTTCTATATATTTTTAGAAACAATGAAGAAGCAAAAAGAAAATGAAATAAAAAAAATGTATTTTCAAGGACGTGATATATATTTTTATATCGTTTTTAAATAAAAATTAATTAATACAAATAAAAAACCTTCATTTAACAATAATTTTGTTAATCATTCCAAGGGTGTTTCTAATAACACGAAATAATTTATGAAAAAAACAAAAGAATTTTTGAAAAATTAATTACGCTTAGCAGATTTATTTGAATAAAACGTTTTAATTATTACTAAGAATTATATTCATTTAGCTTAAGTCACTTGTTATTACTTAGAGGCTTCAGTTAATTTTGCTTTTTTTTTTAGCTAATACAATGATGAATTATGTGAATCACAATATTCCTATTATTAATAATTATTATTTAATCCATTTAATCAAAGTGTAATTATTATCATAATTAATATAAAACAAATAGATTTTTTTTCTTTTTGTGTTATAAATAATTAAAAATGACAGAGGTGTGTCGTTGCCATTGATAGATTATATTATTCGATTGCTTGTCTTTATGAAAATATGTGAAATTAAAATTAATTTTTATATATATTTATCATTTATTTAAATCAAATTAAAGATAAAAATAAAACTAATTATAAAGCACTGAGTGTCAAAAAAAAAAAACAATTAAAAGTAGTCGACAAAAAAAAGCATTAAAAATGGGTGACGCATTTCAAAGCCTGTTAGGTGGCTACGGTCAAAAATTAATAAATGCAGCCGGTGATGCCCTTGTCGGTGCGGCTAAAGAATATATTGGAAATGCAATCCAAGAAATGTTGATTGTTAAAAAGGAGGCAGACACAAAACGTGTCCTGCCAAGTATAAAAAACATGAAAGTTGTAAGTATTGGTTATAGTGGATGTTTGATTTGTAATTAAATACATTTTTTTTTCTTTAATTAAGGTTCCTTAAGCTTGTTTTTAAGTTGTAATCAACTTTTGTTAATGCTTTGATCCATATTAAAGATCTGGTAAAGAGGGAGATTTTATGTTTTATTTATGCTGAGCTGAAAATACTTTTTTTATGTTCTTTGTTGTTTTCAATTATTATGACATTGCTAATTTATTTTTATTATCAAAAAAAAAATGTATTTTGTCGTGTATGTATGTTTTATGTAGACCGTGGTGTTGTATACAAAATCGTTTTAATTTTTTTTTTACACATGATAATAATTATTATCAGCGTTGTAACCCTGTTAAACGTTTCAGTTTTTTTTTTCTTTTTAATTAACAAAACCAGTTGATCAGTTTTAATTAATAATTTCTGTGGTTTTAATAATAAACAATTCCACGGTTTACATCCCTGTTCGTTAATCGTGAATTAACGTTAACGTATGTGTTAGTAATTTCTTTTTCTATTATTCATCCGCCGATAAGAAGTATTAAAAGCGTTTTATGCATGCTTTTTGTTCTTCGGTTTAATTTATTTATTTAAGTCGAGCTTAAATGTAGTTTAAATTTTTTTTTGTTATTTAGTGATGTTTAACATCGTGATGGATTATCGTTTTTTATTATTTTAATTTTTTTTCATTATTGTTTTTGTTTTTTAGTTATGTTCGCGACGTTTAATTAATTAACTGAAATTTGTGAACACAAAGTATTTTATAATTGGATAAACATAAAAGAAATGGAAGAAGATTCTGAGTTATTGTATAGTGGGCATAGTGGTGTTAATCAGGGTACTGAGGATGACACGGATAGAGGTGCTGATGATATTTTTAATAAAACAACATCAGCAATTGCACGTTTACTACCAAGTATTAAACGGTTTAAAAAGGTAGAGAAAAATTGTGTAATAAATCCACCATAAATTAACTTCTTTGTCGTCTGGTTTTTAATTTTTTTAATTAAAAAATTCTGAAATCACTTGAGTGATGGTTCTACTATAGTCATTTCGTTAATGATTTTATTGTGACATGGAATTTTTACTAGACTGCGTGTCGTCTCTCTAGTTTTTTTTATTTAATTATATTAGCCATTAGTGGATTTTTTTTGCTCTATTCGCTGCTAAACATACATAGCGCAGCAGACGATAATTTTTATAATAAGGTGGTTGACCAGTGGTTTCACCTGCCATGCCTTACATTTTTTTTGTTGTTTTGTTATGTGTGGATAACGATGTTATTTCCACGGTTTCTATAAGTTTTTTTTCCATTTAATTATGTATGTTACATCCCTCTGCGGAATAAAATATTTTAATTGTTCTCTCCATAGATTTATTCGTTTTTTAATAATTTTTTTTTAATTAATAATAAAATTGCAATCGGTAAATTTTATTTGCTGTGTGTTGTTTCAATTTTTTTTTCAATGCTTATCGCAAACTTTTTTACTTATGTTTTGTTGATAAGGAAAATATTAAAATGCAATAAAAATAAAAAAAATTTTAACCGTATTTGACGGTGGTATTTTTATTTTAAGTTTGCCAAAATATTATTTCGTTATTTTTATGTAAATAATAATAATTTTTATCACACAAAAAGGGTGTGTTTTTGGTTGTAATTCATTGGAAAATTAATATAAAAAAAACAGCAAAGTGTATGTTGGTTATATCTACAGGTTGTATATCTACCTAAGGGATTCATTTATGATTCTACGATTATTTTTTCTATGTTTTGTACGTTTTTCTGTTTTGTAAAGTTTTATATTTACAGCGTTATCATTATCATACTAGGTTTAGTTCTAATTTAACTAAAATTTCATTATTTTTAGCAACGCGGATTGATTTTTTCGTTTTAATAATAATGAAACGTATTATGGATAAAGGGAGGACTTTCGTATTTATAATGAAAATGTCAATCATCACGCAAAATTCGATGGACATAATAATAAATAAAAAGAAATCAAGAAGAAATTCCTTAATGGATTCGGACCTCCATAGTTAGTTTTTCTTTATTTTCATATGTGTTGTTTTTCGTTTCATGCTGTTCATTTTTACTATAGAACAAGATTATTATGTTGAGACATTACTACAACACTGTGTTTCACAATGGGATTTTGTAAATTGTCTACTATCTACCACCCCTAACTGATCTGTATGTTTTTTTTATTAATAATTGTTTCTCAAACTGCTTGTAAAATTTTCTATAAGCCACCCAAAACCCAATTCGTTTCGTTTTTTTTAATCCACTAATCTAATTTACACGATTTTTTTTTGCTTCTCTCTGTGGTTGTTTGTTGTCCTATTTGCGTTGGCAAAAAAAAAAAATAGATTAAAATACAAAAGAAAATAAAAAAAAGGGTGTAAATCGGGGAGGTTGGTTTTTTTATCATTGCATTCTTGCGTTATTTTTCACTTGGTTATTTTATTATCTATGTGGTTAGTTTTGTTACGGTAACGAAACTGTAAACGTAGTCCAGTCCAGTCTCTCTCTTAAAAATATTTTTTTTTTATTGTATTTACCGTGTTAAACAAGTCGTTGTGTTGTAGAATGTAGTGTTGGGCAGTGTTGTGTTGTTTTAAAGTTTTTGATTTTGGTTTTGGTTGATTTTACTGGATAATACACCATACGAAATAATCATGTTGAAACGTTTTAAAACCCATCCAAAAACGGTTGAACCAGAACCAAAATTATTTCAAAATATTTCAATAATCTCATCACCATTTGAACAGCAAGAGTTTCATGTGAATTTATTAAATAATAATAATAATAATGATGATGCAGAAAATTTTAATAAAAATAATATCGTGGCGTATTATTTAAATTCAATAAAATTGGAACCATTAAATAGGGAAATAAATTCAATTCATAAACAAAATGATACTGTGGTGGAGTTAGGAAATGTTACTGTTACTGGTGATGAAATTATTGAATTTCCATGCATCTGTACAAAATACACAAAGAATGATAAATTTTTGAATAAAACAAATATTTTCAATATTGAAAATTCAATAATTGATATGAGAAAATTTCCCCTTATCGATGAATCCTTTGATTGTTGTTTTAATGAGGAAAAATCATTGATTGTTGTAAAGAAAATTTCGATATTAAATGAGAGAAAATATTCACGTGAAAAAACATTTGATGGATCACCGATATTTCGTGTAAAATTTTGTTTTTTATTCACCTGAAAATTAATTAATTTTTGTGTTTTTTATCTATTTAGCTTGGTGAAAAGGGAAGTGGATTCAGATCACGCGGTGGTGATATCCAAGATTATGTAACGATACGTAATCAATGCCTACAATCTGGACAATTGTTTGAGGATCCAGAGTTTCCTGCACAGGACTCATCGTTGTTGTTTTCGAAACGGCCTGACCGTCGTATTGAGTGGCTTCGTCCAATGGTTTGTAATTTTATCCGGTTATTGATTTTTCCTTGTTTTATATTAATCGTAAAAATCGTTTTTTGATGTTTTAATAGGAAATTGCTGACGATCCTCAATTATTTGTTGAAGGTTATTCACGTTTTGATGTACAACAAGGTGAATTAGGTGATTGCTGGTTGTTAGCGGCTGCTGCCAACTTGACTATGTTTCCGAAATTATTCTTTCGCGTTGTACCAGACGATCAAAGTTTTACCGATGATTATGCTGGAATATTTCATTTTCGTTTTTGGCAGTATGGCAGATGGATTGATGTTGTCATTGATGATAGATTACCAACGTATCGTGGTGAATTGCTGTATATGCATTCAACGGAAAAAAATGAATTTTGGAGTGCGCTATTAGAGAAAGCGTACGCCAAACTGCATGGTTCTTATGAAGCATTAAAAGGTGGTTCTACGTGTGAAGCTATGGAAGATTTTACTGGGGGTGTTACAGAAATGTACGAGTTAAAAGAGGCGCCATCAAATTTATTCAATATTTTATTGAAGGGTTACGAACGTAGCTCTATGATGGGATGTAGTATTGAGCCGGATCCTAATGTTTTAGAGGCCGAAACCGCAGATGGTTTAATTCGTGGTCACGCGTATTCAATCACTAAGGTACAACTTATGGATATTATAACACCGAATACTACCGGTAAAATTCCAATGTTACGTTTACGTAATCCTTGGGGTAATGAGGCAGAATGGAACGGTCCATGGAGTGATCAATCATCTGAATGGCGTTTCATACCGCAACATGTTAAAGATGAAATTGGTTTAAATTTCGATGTTGACGGTGAGTTTTGGATGTCATTCCGTGACTTCCTTACCCATTTTGATCGTGTTGAGTTGTGCAATTTAAGTCCAGACTCACTAAGTGAGGAACAAGTAGATAGTGGCAAAAAGAAATGGGAAATGTCTGTGTTTGAAGGTGAATGGACAACCGGTGTAACAGCTGGTGGTTGTCGTAATTACTTGGATACCTTTTGGCATAATCCACAGTATGCTATTACATTAGAGGATCCCGACGAGGATGATGATGAGGGTAAATGTACCGTTATTGTTGCACTTATGCAAAAGAATCGTCGTTCCCGTCGTAATATGGGTGTTGACTGTTTAACTATCGGTTTCGCCATATATCACTTAACTGATCGTGATTTAGGACAAAAACCATTGAAATTAAATTTCTTTAAATATAATGCATCGGTTGCTCGTTCCCCAGCTTTTATAAATTTACGCGAGGTTAGTTGCCGTTTTAAATTGCCACCCGGTAATTATTTAATTGTGCCGTCCACCTTTGAGCCAAACGAGGAGGGTGAATTTTTAATTCGCATCTTCTCTGAAGGAAAGAATCATATGGAGTAAGTTGTATTTGCTTATGGTATTTGGAATGAGTTAAAATTTTGTTTTCTTATTTCTAGAGAAAATGATGAAAGTGTCGGTGTTGGTGATATTGATGATAGAGTAAGTACTGGGTGTTGTCCGTTTTTTTTTATGTTTTTTATGTTTAAATGGATAATATTACAAAGAATGTCACAAGTCAGTCTGTCAGTCAGTCAGTCATTATAAAAATTTATTTATTTTTATTTTTTTATTCTGTTATTTGTTCCAAATATTGTCAGTATCAGTAGTCGATATAGTTTTAATATTTATGCGTAAATAAGTAGATAATAACACAAAAGTTTAGATTTTTAGTTAAAATATCATCATCATCATTCCATATTTATGTAAAGCAAAAAATGTTACAGTCTTCGGCTTAGTGTCACGCCTTAATTTAATTTTTATTTTTTTTTTGTTTCTCATTCATTATGCAAATAATAATTCAAAATTATTTGCACTATCTCATATCACGTCATATACATTTCGTTCATTTTTATATTAAATTATTATTTAAACCAGAGAAAACAAAAAAAATTATTTAATTACTTAATTGATGACGATATTTCAAAATTTAAAATTTTTTCGCTTTTTTTTTCTTCCTTTATTTATTTTTGCATTTTATTTGCCCTCGCCCACATAATAATTTATCAATCATTCATATCATTGAATGATATTTAATTATTGCCAAATAAAAAAAAACTAAATTAGGTTAGCACACACGATGAAATTGATGGTGATAGTGGAGATAAACCAAAAGCACCCACTGCTGTTGTAAGTTTTTTTGATTAATAAACTCGCCCATGGTCAATCATTTTGTTTTGATACTGATATACGGATGATGATCATTGGTTTGGGAGGAAAATTCTCTTTTTATTTTATTTAATGTTTTGTGTTATTATACTGGTAATTTCAATACTGATGCACTGGGAATTTTTCTGTTTTACCAGTTTGAAGTGTTTTTTGCTACAGTATTGTAATTTCTGGTTTATTTTTGTTTTGATTAATATTTTTTCTTCTATCTCTTCTTAATTCTTGTCCAGAAATTCCTTTATGGATTTTATGGAATTGGAGTTGTTTAAATATATATATATATTTTTTTTTTTCCTTTCACTTTTATTCTTTCAATTTGCTGCTGATACCATTGCTGATGATAATTAGATCAAAATTTTTGTTTAATAATCATGTTGATGGAAATGTTTAGACCGCACAACTATATAAATAATTTTAATGTCGCTTTAGTTAAACCATAAAGATGATGAAGTTGAAGAAGACGAAGAAGTTGAACAAAAAAAGTTTTATTGCTATATGTGTGCTGCTTTAATTGTTGTTTATTAGTTTTATGTATTTTTATGTTGTAAACTGATTTTTTTTATATAATAATTGGCATTTGAACGTTTTTTTTCTCTTAATTTAAATTTAAATTTTTATTTATTTTGGCTTAAATTGAATTTTTTTTTTTTCATTTTATTTTTGGTTAAAAAAAATGGAAGATTTTTCTCCTGCGTTTTAATAAAAAACAAAAAATTATTTTATGCTATGAAATTAATAAAAATTAATTATTTAGATAACGCCATCAATGCCAGAACCGTATCGTCCAAGTCCACAAAAATCAGCATTGGAGAAATTATTCATTGATATCGCTGGTGAGGATGGTGAAGTTGATTGGATGGAATTAAAACGGATATTAGATCATTCAATGAGGGATGGTAAGTTATTTATACCAAAAAAAATTTTTTTTTTTTAAATTAATTTTATTATCTGAAATAACAACGATAGTAAACTCAATTCATTTATTTCTGGGATGTGGTTGTGTTTTGTTTGTTTTTTTAAATTAATTTTAATTAATTTTTCTTTCTATCTTTGTTGATTAATTTAATTATAATTTTTTGTCGTTATTATTTAACCTTTTTTCTTTCTTTTAACCTCTTAATAAGGGATAAAAAAAAATTTAACTTTATTTTTGTGTTTTGTTTGTTAAATTTTTTTTTCTTGTTTTAATACATTACTTAATTAAGAATTGAATAATTAACGAAAATTAATTATTTTTTAGCAATAATTAATAAAATTAATTTATTTTGATGGCCGCCTTTTATCATTATTTTGTATTTAATTTTTTTTTGTTATAATTTGCTAAAAATTCCTTTTTTATTGTAACTAAGGAATATTCGATGTTATTTTTAATTTGTTTATTAATTAATTAATTAAAAAGTTAATTAAGGTTTGTGTTAATTAAATTAATCTACTACTCTACTCAATGTACATTTAAAAACCCAATAGATGGAGTTATATACTGTTGAGGTAATTTTTTTTTCTTTTTCTTGTTTTAATTAAACCCATCAACCGCCCCTAAAATAATATTTAATTAAATTAATTATAAGTGTATAAGGTGTGTAAATAATAATAATAAAATGCTAAAATAATGCGATATTGCTTAAAAATAAATAAACGTCGATGAGGACGCGACCACCGACCTCACATAAAAAGAAAGAAAGAAAAATTTTTTGTTTTTTGCTTTATAAAAATTTTCGCAAAATATACCACAAAAAAAAATTTCTAATTGTTTTCTTATTTTGCTATAACTTTATAAATCAATTTCTATAAATAAAATTTAAAAAAAAACGAAAATAACTTAGATTTACCGAAACAATCAACAAATGGATATAATACTGCTGCGCAGGCGAATACATTAGGTGGCGCACCAGGTGAAGAAGCAGATAGTGGTGGTCTAGGTGCGATTCTAAGTTCAATTTGTGGTGCATTTTGTAAGGATAATCCAATTGGTGAGGCGTTTGGAATACGATCGGATAGTGGAGGAGGAGGGACGAACACTGCAGGGGGCGGTGGTGGTGGCGGCGGTTTAGAAAGATCCAACGCTCCACCACCAATTACCAGTGGTGAGAGGAATTTTTTGTTTTTTTCATTTTTTGTTGATTTGATTTGATTTTTATTTGTAATTTTTCTAAATTGAAAAAAAATTATCCACGGATAAAATATATTCTCGGAATGTTATTGGCAAAAAATTCTGTGATTGGCTTAAAAAAATTTATTTAAATTTTCTTAGAAAAAACGAAACGTCGACCATTTTCTGTTTTCTTTTTGATTAATTTTTCTGGGTTGGCTGGCTGCTGAAACAAAATAAATTTAATTAATGTGATAAATCTCTGCTGTCAGTGTCTCGATTGTGTATTTAATTTAATTTTTTTTTGTTAATTATTTTGTTGATTAATTTTTGTTGGAGAAATTTTTTTTTGTTTTTCTTTCTTTCTTATTTTAGTTATTTAAATAATTAAATAAAATAAATTAAGCTTGCTTTATTAATTATATATTACTAATTTATTTATTAATCTTATTTATATTTATAATACACAAAGCAATGTGTAACGCAATGTAACGTTACAACACTTAAGCCAATGATTTTTTATTTAAATATTAAGGTAAATGGTTTTTTTTTTTTTTAATGCAAATAATATTGTTAATATTATTTTTTTCTGCTTTTGCTTTATTTACTTATTAATAAATTAATTAAATTTCATTTTCTCTTTACTTTTTTGAATGTAAATTTTTTAAAAATCATGTGTCTTGACTAATGTGTTTTGTTTCCAAATAGCTGCACCATGATTAGTTAATATTTACACCTAAATTTCTAGTTTTTATCAAAGACATTTTTTTTGCTGTTGTGCTATTTATAAATAAATTTAATTTTTTTATTTTTGTTTTTTAATTATTTAATTTAGTTATGGATTATCAAGGGTTTTCAAAGGATGTTTGCCGTTCAATGGTTGCAATGTTAGACGTTGATCAATCGGGTAAATTAGGCTTTGAAGAGTTCCAAACACTATTGAATGATATTGCTAAATGGAAGGTATGCTAAATGGTTGATTCAATCGTATTACTCCTTTATATTGATTTATCGACATTTTTTTATTTATAGGCGGTCTTTAAATTATACGATCATGATAATTCCGGTCGTTTGAGTGCCTTTGAATTACGTCAAGCATTAAATTCAGCTGGCTATACGCTTAATAATCGTATTTTGAATGCATTGGCTCATCGTTATGGTAGCCGCGATGGTATGGTCTCTTTCGATGACTTTATTATGTGCGCTGTTAAAATGAAGACAATGATTGGTAAAATTATTTTATAAAAACCGTTTATTGATTATACAAAACAAAATTTATTTTATTTTATTTGTAGACATTTTCAAGGAGCGTGATGTTGATGGCACCAATATGGCTACATTCAGCATGGAAGAATGGGTCGAGAAAACTGTTTACTCGTAAACAGGAGAAAAAAAAATTACTTTTTGTTACGAACAAAATAAATAATCAACACCAGCCAAATGATTTAACTAAACAAAATCAGATTTTATTTTATTATTTTCTATTTATGCAAAACTTAATGATTTTTATCATACAATTCGATTTAATCGAAATATTTAATAAATATACGTCTCGATGGCCTTTTTTTTATATATATAAATAATAATAATAAAAAGAAAAAAAAAATTTTTTCTCTATTTTCAAATGTCAAAAACAAATATTTATTACAGTAATTAGCGACTTTATTAAGTCTCTCGATGGTTTTTTATTTATATTTTCTTTACTAATAATTACTAAACTACTTAGGATTTTGATTATTTTCTTTAAAAAAATTTGAAAAAAAAAGGTTGAATACATTGCTAAACAATTGTTTTAGTTTACAGTACATAAAAGTGCTTTAAAAAGTCGTCACAAACACAAAATATATTTTTGATAATATAAACAAACTCATTTTAATTAATTAAGCAGTTTTATAAAAATTTGATTTTATAAACACAATGCATCTTCCAATAAAAATAAATATTTTTTTTTTTTTCTGTTTTTAATTAATTAACATTATGCTATACAAATTATAAATGATATAACCAATGAACTAATCTTAATTAATAAATATAATTATATAATCTATATTTAATAGACATCTTTACTCGATTTAATTATATTTTATAATAAATATATATATATATATATATATATATATATATTGTGTTCAATAAAGAAATATTAATTAATTATGCTTTATCTAATAGTTTTTATTTTTCATCTGAATATATCAACTAGTGTCATCTATTATATTAAATACAAAAGATAAGTTTATTTTCATCATAATAAAGAGAGAGAAAGAGAGTGTATATTAAATTGGAGAAAATAGAAAAATATTTTCACAATAAACGCATGCGCTACGCCCTACATCCGGTGTTAAATGACGTTCTTCATATGACGATACAATAATCGCGCAACGTTTACGTGTAACTGGTTTTTATAATGCATTAAATGAGTCACAAACGTAAGTCGAGTATATTATTATTATTTTTACTTCAACAAGGGGCCGGTAAATTTAGATAAATTATTTATCTACAAGATAAACTTGGTATGTATGACAGCGGTGGTATAGATAAAATTTTATTTATGCATTAGATAATTTTTTTTTTCAAATTGTAGTGGGGATTGAAACCATTCTCAAAAGATAAAATTTGTGTAACTGTAGTTTTATTAGCAAAGATAGTGTGTTTTGAGAGAGAGAGAGCGAGTGTGCTTGATGCGATTGAACTTGTTTAATAAAACGATATAATCTCCGCCACTGGATGAAATACTCTCTATATACCAATACTGTTATATAGGCTGTAAAGAAATTTTTACAATGTAAAAAAAAAGGTATTATTCAAAAACTGGTTTATATGGATTGCATAGTGTTTTATTTGTGTTGATTTCTTCGTACATAGTTCATAAAAATAATAAAATAAAGTATTGTAACAGTGTCCTCTCTTGTTGTATATTTTAAAAGAGAAAGATACATTGCATATGTAGTTGTATTTTTCATTGAAATATAAAAAGTTGGGGTATGAAAATATGAAAGAAAGGCGAGCAACAAAATAATGTCAGCCATTTTAACTAGTTTAGCTATGTGTGAGGTTTGAGACGATGAATTTAATTTTCACGTTTAATAAAAGTTAACTAAAATATAAGATAAAATATAATAAAATAAAAATAAATTAAATGGGTAAATATAATTGTTTTTAAAATATATATATATATATTTTTTATATATATATAAAAGAAAAAAAGAAACAAAGTAAAAAAAAAAAATATTCAGTGTTAATTAAGTGGTGTGATTACTAAATGTGTTTACTATTATTGTGGATAACCAAAAATTAGTTGTAGGTAATATAAAACAAAAATTTAAATTTAAAAATGCACATAAAATAATTAATAATTAATTTCAAAAAAAGCCAAAAAAAAAGAAAATTAATTACAACGAAAAAAAAAATGAAGAAAAAAAAAACTTTCAGTTTGCATAATTTCGTTGTTAACAAAAAAAAAGGAGTTGCACACCATTGCACCGTTTTTTACCAAAAAAAAAAGAAAGAAATCATTAAACAAAAAATAATTAATTCCTGTAAAAGATTACAGAACAAAAAATTTTTTTTTAAATAATTAAAAAAAAAATTACAACGGGAATAAATTAAGGAAAAGAAAAAAAAAATAATTTGGCTGTCAATGAATATTCGGTCGGATGGCTAAGGAGGATTTTACTCTCTTTCTCTTTTTTACGCTCTTTTGTTTTTATATTTTACATTTGTTTCCTCTCTCTCTCGGTTTTAATTAAATATTTTTTTTTTGTTTTAATGAAATTTTTTTTAAATTAAATTTTAATTTTTTTGCGGAAAATAATTAGTTTGTAAAAACAAAAAAAAAAGTAATAATAAATAGATTTAGGTTTAATTAGATTATAATGAGAAGCTGCTGCTACTCTGCTGTTGCTGCTGCTTTCTCTTCTTTTTAATTTAGGAGAAATTAGAAATAAATTTTTTTTTATTGGAGAGTAATAAATTGTGACAAATTTAATATGAGGGAAAACCACATTAAATCAATATAAATATGCAGTAAAAAAAGTTTTATTAATAAGTGATGTATTTTTAAAGATATATAATAATAGAACAAAAAGTAAAATTAATTATATAGTAATTTAGGAAATAAAATAAAAATTACTGACTGTGTGTAATTACAGTTTTATGTAACCATTTTTGTTTTAATTTTTTTTGGTGGCACATTTCTTTAGTATTTTTTTTTTTTTTGTAGACTTTTCTTTTATCCTAATTTATTTGATGATGATGACAGTTGTTTGTGGAGAGATTAAATGATTGTTGCGGTTTTTCTATTTGACAGTTGCGCTTCGTTTTTTTGGTTGTGCAAATATTTTTTTTTAAATTAATTATTTAAAATTTTTAAACTTTAATAAGCCAAGACAATAGTATAATGTGCCGCCCATTTTATTTTAGCTTTTTTTTGTGTTTTTTTTGGGGTTATTGGAGATTTTTCTTTACGAAAATCCACCCTTGTGGAATTTTAGTAACATTTGGCTATAGACAATTGTTTCACCGTTTTAATTAATTAATTTGTATTCATTATTAATGAATATTAACAAATATATTATCTAGTTATTTAAATTGTGTATCTATATGAACTGTGCCTACAACAAAAATAATTTTTATTATTGAAAATAAAAGCGAAATTAATTCTTATTTTGATTAAATAAAATTTTGCGTGGAACATTTTTATTTATTTCACTGTCCGTCGTAATGATTAAAGTGTTTCGTTAGCCATCAAATTAATTAAATATTTTATTTTTTCGAATTACTCATCATTAATGATAGAGCGCATACAACTACCAGCATGATTTTAGTTTTTTTTTTTTTAGTTCTTTTAATACAAATGTGTTAAATATGACGAAAATAAGCTTTGGTGAGGTGGTATACATGTTAACAACAAACATTACATTGAATAAATATTGTTTTATTACTATTACCGTATGTCTTTAATTGAATTCTTTTATTTTGTTTGTATCAAAACAATACCACACAATACACAGGTATATTTCTAAGTACAACCGAAAAATAAATTTTCTCTTGAATAATAATAATAATATTTTTTTCTTCTTTAAGTATCAACACACTGAGATAAAACTAGATTATCATGTTATATAGCTGGAAATATTGAGATTTTTTTTTTTGTTGTTATTGACCGCAATAAAAGAATTTTTTTTGCTTGATTTTTATGGTTGAAATTCACCAGTGAATAATATACATTTTTTTTTATTTTTATTTATAATCATTATTATCTATCGTCTTAAGATATTAGATTGAATAACGAAAAAAATAAAACGCGAAATATACTTAGCCTGCGGAACAACACATCACACATTTAAGAAAAACTCTAATAATAAATTGTTTTTGATGAAGGAAAATTCAAATGAAAAATTCTCTACCTCATGACGTTGTATGTTGATAATTTTTCTTCGTTTTTTTTTTGTCTTCTAAGCTATATGGCTGTGCAGATGTGTGATGGTTTTATCTCTACTGCTGTTGCTGTTGTATTTTTTTTCTTTTTCGTTTCTTTCTGCGGTTCATATTGCTGCTGCTGCTCTTTTTGATAATTTTTTGAATAGAAAAGTGTTGGCTAATCTTTAAGTTATTCTTCTTCTTCGTCTTTTTGAAAAATGTTTTAAATTTAGATGAAATTTTCTATGTTTTTTTTTTCTTAGTTTACCTCTCACATGTCTTGATTTGATTTTTATAAAAATACTTTTGAGTGGTTTTTCTGTTTTTTTATTTTTATTTCTTTTTAGATAAATGATGAAAGAAAAGAAATGATATTTGAAAATATAGATCGGATAATAATAACCACTATACTGTGGAAATATTATTAAAAAATAAATGATTATTGTAGGTGTATTTCGCATGTAATTTAATTACATAATAGCCGGCTGTTTTTGTATATGAATGTGGATTAAGAAATTTTTTTGTATAAAGGTTTAACAATGATAACACGATGAGCAAGAAAGTTATTAGTTGTGACAGAAGTTTGTCGCCCTTAGTTTTCTTTTTATTGACTTTTTACCTTGTTGTTGTTTTTGTTGTTGAAAAGTCAAATCACACTACTGCTGTTTGTATATTTTTTCTTGATGTAACATTAACCATCGTCGTCGTTATTGTTTCTTTATTTATTTATTTAAAAAAAGAAGACGAAGAAATAAATAAACCGATCTTACAAATAAGTTTAATACAGAAAAAAAAAAAAATTCTTTACTCTCTTCTTCTTCTATGTGTATTTGTGTGTAGTGTTTAGTTTAAGAATAGTTTTATTACTGCTTCTTGTTTTCCTCCTGTTCTGTTTGCGTTATATAGTTGTTCTATCTATGTGGTGTAATAATTTTTCTATAAATTTCGTTGAAATAAAATGTAAAGCAAAAATGATGACGCCTTAGCAGGTGCTATGATTATAATGACGATGATCTTCTGAGATCGACTTTCTTGTCTCTAAATTATAGTTTTTTTTTGTTGTTGTTGTTTGATGATATTTCGATTGGTTTTTCAAGTATTGGACGTTTGGGAAATTATTTACATTTATCAGGATGCCGTGATGATTTGTGTTTTTACTTTTTTATTTAACACTTTTTTTTATTGCTTCTATTGTGTTTTTCTTTTTAGTTAAGGCCTGAAAAATTAATAATTTTTCGATACAAAAAAGAATTAAACTTACATGAAAGTTAATATCGCTGAACGTGTGATTGAAGGACGTAATTTTAAGTAATTATTTTTCTTGTAAAATTGTTTTAACGCGAGAAAGTGAGATAAAAAAAATTTACTTCAAGTGAATGACAAATTTCTAGCAAAATTGACATGGTTAGGCTGTGCTTACCTGTGAATATCATATGGATTTTAGGTATTTGTGGATCAGTTAGTAGTCTTTAAAGGATTTTAAATTAAATTTTGAGAGAAAGTAAACCGTTTACCATCGGTGTTAAATTTTATCACGAATAGGCGGATATTTAGCTTTAAAGAAGAAACGAATTTTTATTGATTGAACCACATGGTTAATTAATTTATATCATTAATTAATCTTAATCTAGTTTATTGAAAATTTAATTTTTTGTTTTCGTTTTACATAAGTTTAGTTAATTAATGTTTTCTTCTCTAATTCTTATTGATTTTGTTTGTTTGCTTCTTTTTATTATTATTGTTTTCTATAAATATTTAATTTAATTTAATTTTTTTTATTGTTTTATTTTTAATTTTAATTAAATTATTTAGTGGTGGTGGAGTTTTTAATTTAAAATTTACTTACCTTACCTGGGAGTTATAAAACAGTCAAGGCTCGATTTTTTGTTGTTTTAGAGACATTAAAGTATGTTAGTTTTTGACAAAAATTAATGTAAGATTTGTTTCTTATTTTACCTATACCTCACCTGTATAATACATTGATAAACATTGATGTACACACGCAATGTATTGATTATGCAGTGTTAATATTTTCGTTGCTATTGTTTTAATAAACAAAATAATAAATACAAAGGTATTACTTAGAGGATTATTAATTTTAATTTTAATTATTATTGTTATATTAATAATGACGTAATGTTTTTAATTAATTATTATTTTTCTACTTCCTGACAAACATTTATTTTGTTACTTTTTACGCTCCGTTTATATATTTATTTTGCGTTTATTGTTATTCATTTCTGTATTTGTTTGTTTATCGCGTTGTGTAGTTAAATAGAAAGAAAGCGCAAATTGTTAATAAATAATTAAAACATAAAAAGAAATATTGAGAGAGAGAGAGAGAGAGGTAGTCAAAATCTTAATTATTATGTTGGAGTTGTGTTGTGTGGTTCATAATGCATTTTTAGTTTTGTTTTGATTATTTATTTATTTATATTTTATAAAAAATGTATTGTTGTTGATTCAACCAGTAAATCAATCATAAATAATAATAATAATAAATTAACCAAAAAATTATTCAGGCAAATTATTATTGTTTTTAATGTAACTAATTGAAAGAAACAAATTAATTTTTTTTTTTGTTATTAAATATAAATTTGTGTAGAGTTATTGAAATAATACTGTGGTGTTGTGTGAGGTATGCCGTAATGTTTATGTTGTTCCTTTGGTCGTTCAGCCTATAAATTTAAATAAATCTAGGTGATTGTAGGATTTATAATTTAAAGAGTGTACTAAAAAATGAATTAAGAAACACAAATCTGTAGATGATTTAATGGGTTCAAAGGAAATCAATGGAAATGTAACGAACATATAATTTGCTGATGAATAATGTAGGAAATTAATTAAAGAAAATGATAGAGAAAACATGATTTACAACCCTTGCATCACGTTTATTTAATTTTATTTCATTTAATTCAATCAGATGAAATTAGATGAAGAAGAAGATGATGGTAAAACATCTTTCGCCTACAGAAATCACAATGAAAAAAAGTTTTCATTAACATAAACGTTGTTTCTAAAGGGATTTACCTATATTCCTTGGAAATAAAAATTGAATTCTTCTGTATAAGCTGTAGTAGCGGTAGTTTGGTAATATTTAGGATTACCATAGTTAAATTAAATTGTAAGATTGCTGTGATTTGGTTGTTTAGCGACAATTTTATTATCATGGATTTTTTGCGGAAAACACCTTTGGTTTTATTTAATTAAAAATCTAAAATCAATCAGCTGTTGTTAAGTCATTAATTAATCTTGAATAAAGTTTCTTTTGTTGTTTTTATTATGAAAATTACTGGCATTATGTGATTCGTTCCCCCTTCGTATTAACACTCGTCATCATCTGTTTATTATAATTTTTTTATTAATTATTATGCTACCATGCATATTAGGCAATAGCTAGAGCAACAGAGATATTAAATAATAAACAGAATAGATGATTAAAAAAAACATAAATTGTTTTATAAAGAAGAATTAAATGACTAAGTAGTAATGGAGGATAAACATGTGTTTTATCCGTTGTTTTGTTTTATTTTATTTTATTTTGTTTATTTAAACTAAATTTAATTTCTCGTTTTTAATTTCGTTTTAGTGAATGAAGAACCGAATATAACTAGAAGATGATTATTGAAAAAGAAAACGGATTAAAAGAATATATTTTTTTCGGGAGTCCGTTCCGTTTTTCGTTTTGATTCTATTGAATGGAATTTTACTAATTTTTTAATTAATATAAATAATACTCCCACGCACTACAACGTACCAATTTTCAATTTTGTTTTTATTAATGAATTTAATTAAAGATTTATTAGCGGGATAAGAGTAATAATGGTAGAGAATAAATAGAAATTACTTTGCATGTTGTTTATGACGAATTATCAGTATTTGTGTAGCATCAATAATACATCGTCAACCAACAACACCGGCTATAAATAATTAAATAAATAGAAAACAGAAGAAGCAGGGGAAAAGAAGGTGTAAAATTATTCTCTCCTCTGCGACGCTATTATTATTGATTTACGTTTTGATATTTGAGAATTTTTTTACCGATTTATTATTTATTTTTTTTACCGTGGAGGAGAATTCTTTTGATGATTAAAATAAAGAAAACGAACTGAAAGGAAAGCAGCAAAGAAAAAAATTCCTTTTTAATTAGTTGATAAATAATGTAGTGGGTGGTAGTTTATTTGGATTTTATAGAAAATTTATACGGAGCTTAATGAACCGTTGGGTGGATGGTAAAAGATTCTTCTGTTTAGTTTTTTTTTTCATTCACCTGTTTTTATCTGCATTAAACAGAATTTGATTTCGATTTATCATTATTATTATTATTATTATTATTATTATTATTATTATTATTATTATTATTATTATTATTATTATTAATATTATTATTATTATTCTTATTATTATTATTTACAAAAATTGTCGTCGTCATAAACATTTCCATTTGGAATATCAATCATAAAGTATCATTATTTTTACACGTTTTTAAACACAACTTTACATTTCTAAATAAATAGAAAAGAAAAGAAAATTTTCAATCAATATCATATAGATGGGAATAATATTAAGTCATAAATATCGATATTAAAAAAAACAAAAGTACCAGAGGTTTTTCTTTAATAATAATAATAATAATAATAATAATAAAAGAAAAGAAAATTTATAATAAAAAAAAAATGCTCAGCCTAGCTTAACTCACTTATTTTCTATTGAAATTGTTTGTCGCTTTTTTATTTATTTATTCTGCGATATTATTATGTGAAGCGCGGTTCGAGATTGTTTTATGTGTTAGAGATGATGCGATGCTGCCTGTTGTTGAATATACCGTATAAATGCTGCTGTTGCTTTGGTGGTTTTTGTTTGTTTATGCTATTACCAGAGCTTTTATTTATTTATTTTTTAAATTATGCTTTAAAAAAATTTGGTATTCAGATGGTGGGGTTTTTTCTTTTATTCGTCAAACTAGTGGTTTTTGGAAAACAGGACCCTGAAAGTAGCAAGTAAAAATAAGAGTTGACAGATTTATCTGTGAAATCTATGTTTTTAGGGTTAGGTTTTAGGGTTTTGTCGATAAAAATAAAGTTTTTTATATTTAAGCATCCATCATTGAACCGTGGATCATTTATGTAACGTGTTCAACGTACTTCTTATGTAGGCCATCGCTGCTCGTTGTTTTTTATTAAATTTAAAACGATTTCAGTACTCTTGTGTAGAGTTTTTTTATTTATTTTAGAAACCAATTGCTTTGTCTGACTGATTGTGATGAAAATAATAATCCAAAGTCAAGACACAATGCTACGGCCTCTATCATGTTAGACTAAAAAAAATATAGATTTGCGCTTCTGTCGTTCACGAAAAATGATGGTTGCTATTATTATAGACTTGTGATGCGTTTTACTTTTATATTTGTTAATAGATGGGGATGTTGCATAACTAATGTCAAATTCATGCAATTTATTTATAAAAAATAATTTTTTGAATGATTTTTTTTTTTTTTATAAAATTTTCTTAACATTTTTAATATTTTCAGATATAAGAAATAATAATTAAAAATACTACAAATGACAAAAACGATAATTAACTTAATTTAAAAAAAAAAAAAAAATATTTTTTTTTTGATTAAAAATTTGAAATTTTTTTTTTTTTATTTTAATCAAAATTAATTAATTTATTCAATTAATATATGTTTTTATATCATAACTTCAATTATTTTCAATATTTAAATCATTTCTCATTAAAATATAGCCGTAAAATTAATTAATTATGATTTTTTATTACCCATCACGCAAATATTTGACGTGATGAAAAACTTAGATTTTTTAGACAAACAACCTAAATTGCGCCTTGCATAATACACTACGATTCGACAAACATCATTTTTTTATCGTTTGCGTCTTTGATAATACGAAACACAAAAAAAATGATCATTGTCTATTTTTTAGTCTAACATGATAGAGGCCTACATAAATTATCCTTTTATTCTTCTTGAAACTAAAACTTTCGAATATTTGTAAAATAAGATAAGTATTAAGGTGGAAAGATTTGAATTATTACAAAAAAAGATTCGTCGTTCTTATGTAGTTGTTGCAGTTGGATTTTTAATTGCAGTCAACCAGGACACAACACAGTGCATTAACATTTTAAAATTTTTGTAATCGACTGGTCGTTCCACCAGTGTTGTTGTCATAATTCACATTAATTTATTTGTAGCATATTGTTGCGAAAAAAAAAAAGTTACCACACAGAGTACTGTAATGTGGAGCATAAATTTCTGGATTATTAATGTGGTCAGGTCAGGTTTTATTGTTTCAATAGCGTGGTATCCGTCTGATCATGTTCGCCTTCTTTTTTTTGCATTTGTTGCATTTTTACTTTGTATTTTAAGTAGTTAATAAGAGTAGGAATCAACATTTAACCAAGAAGAAGAATAAGATAAAGAAACTAGACGACTGTTAATAAAAAAATCCATAAACCATGATTTGAATTAATAATTTTATTGATTTTTTTTCTGTAATAATATTATTAGTGGGTGGTGGTTGATTGTTTGTTTGTTGTTGTAATGGAGTTAATCTACAGTTGTTGGATACGTTTAAACAAAAAAAAATCAATTTTTAAAAAGCTTTAGAAATGAGGAAAGGATTTGATATACGAGCTATTCAATTTTTTTTCCTTTTTTTAATTGTATGGTAGAAGTACTGGCAGGATTGGATTTTTTATGTTGTAGGTGGTTGTTGAGGGCTTTTAATTTTTTTCTTAAGAAGGGTTTATAGTTTGATAATTTTTTGTAATTTTTTATGTAAATGAGATGGTGGATTTTGTAAAAAATTTTTTTTTGTGTGTATAGAGGTTGAAAAACAAAAAAAATGTTTGTTGGTTTGGCTTAACCAAAGGATCGAACCATTCAGAATGTTGTTCAAAATTGATCGATTTATGAAGAGAGAGGATTGAATTAATAAAACAAAAACAAAAAAATTATCCACAGAGTCGTCCTTAGTTTATTATTATTATTATTATTGTTATTGTTGTGGGCGGTTCTGCTTAATTTTTTATTCATCTTTTTAAAATTATCTGATGCTGTGATATGGTGGGTGGGTGGTTAGATTTGTTTCGCAATTATTTAAGTGTAAACAGATTTTTTTTTAATTTGATTGAAATATTCGTTTCAATAATCATTGGTTTAATTACGCGCGCTCTCTTTTAATTTTTGAAAGGAAGAAAAATCAATTTGTGTATGGTTTTCACTAATTAATTTTTCTTTTTAATTTTTTACTTTCATTAAGGAAATGAATTTTTTTTTTTAGTTAATTGAGGTTTAAATTGCTGGTTTTAAATTTGTTGCTTATTAATCTGTTTTCGTTATTTGTTGGTTGTTGGTGTAACTACGTTGTGTTATGATGGGTGGCATTTTAAAGTAACAAAATTTAATCATACTTTGTGAATTATTCAATAATTTCTCATTTACCTGTAACTAATTAATTTTTTCTTTCTATTATTCATAATTCTGTATGTCTATTGTGTTGCGTTTGCCGTGCTGTTGCTGGTTGTGTTAATAAACATACAGCTAGCATTAGCAGCAACAGCAGCAGCACTAATACTACCTGTGTATTTCTATACGCAATGTTTGAAAGGTTTATTCAACTTTAGCTGTGTGTTTTTTGTGCTTTTTTTCTCTTGTATTTAATTATTTTATTTATTAGTTTTCGACTTTAGAGTTTTTATTTATTTATTAATTCATATTTTTGTTGAAGGTAATTAGTATCAGGTAATTTACTATTTTAACGCTAAGGTTTTGTTACTACAAAGCAGAAAAAAACGACGACGTCACCGAGTTTTGCTTATTAAACTTTTTAAAAACCATTAAAGCTTTTTGTTATGTACTGTGTGTTGCTGTTTGATACTGAACAGTGTTTAGAGTTTATGCTGAATTTTTTATTTATGTTTTCTTAAGATGTATTGAGGTTTTTTTTCTGCAATTATTTATTCACCCCTTGACTACTAGAAATTGTTGGTTGATTTTTCGTAGCTGCTATTATTGAGTCATCCTTCATCATCATACCTGTGTTGTAGATTTGAGTTTTTTTAAAATTTTTTTTGTTCATTTAAGGCACAAAAGTAATTATTTAAATGAAAAAAATAAACTTTATGACGGAATTTTCTTCTCATTAATGTAGTTTTTATTTAGTTGTTTCTCAGTTGCTTGTTGAATGCTGCTCCGTTGTCGTTTTAGTTTTTATTTTTATCATGCTATTGTTATAATAACTTTGGTCTGTCTGTCTGCATTTATAACTTTTCTGGCTTGTTTTTTTTTCTCTTTTTTCCTACCTGTCGCGCGTCATTTTTTTTTTTTTTTTGTACAAAAATTCACATATTTTAATTTGTTAATAATACTTAACTCTGTTGTATTGCAGTTGACTATTTTAATAGGTTTAATACTAATACAACAACTACCTGGTATTACCATTGATTTTGCTGACTACATATTTCTTTATTTAATAAAATAAAAATTGTATAAAGAAAATGTTTCTTTTAGTTATTATTGATGTTTTAGATGAAAATGCTTTGTAAAACTAAAACTATTCAGAAAAAGCTTGAATATTACTTACTTCTGGTTATAAAGGTAGCTTTTGTTATAAAACTTTATATATATAGATGGGTTAAATGTATAGAAACATAAAATTTGCCAGAAGGCACTAACCAACGCCATATTAAATATTTTTTTTTTTTTTATGCTTATGTTATTTATAATTTAATGTTGATAGCAAAAAAAAAAAAAAAATAAGAGAGAAAGAGAATTTTGTTGAAGTACAGGCTGTACAGGCTTACCTTTATATATAGTTAATTTCACATACACCTGTAATAGGTGTTGGTAATATATATTTTATTTATTTATTTACCTTTATTTGTACAGAAAAATTCACTACGTATGCGTTTTTCTGTTCGTATTTTATATGCTGTAAAGTAAACTGCTGTTTGGCTGGCTGACTGGCTCTTTAACTTTTTTTTTTCTTTCTTTCTTTTGTTGTAATATGAACTTACCTTTTGCATGCGAGGTTTTGTTGTTAATTTTTACCTTTGTTATGTGTGCACACATAATGGTTGTGTACTAAACTGGATAGTAGTAGCATCAACCCATTAGTTTTTCTTTTTCTATTAATTTTTTCTTGCCTTAATTTTTATTAATTAGATTTTTGTTTCCTTATTTGCATTTCTAATTCATTTTTATGCTTAATTTTAATAACAGAAATTTATATTTTGTAATGTCTCGCGATATACATAAACTAAATGTATGTTGTGCGTACTCCGCCACGTCATATGACGTTAACAAAAAAAAAATTAAATGAAATGAGAGCAAAATTTTTTAATACTTACACTTACTATGCCTTTGTTTTATTTATACATTATATACAAATATTTATATATATATGGTAAATATAATAGTAATGCATATTTAAATAAAAAAATTATTTTAATTCTGTATTTTAAAAGGTCTACCTTTTTTAATATACTTAGCAATGACAAGAACCACAACGAAATAATTTAATGAACAAAATGTTGATAATTTTTTTGCATTTTATTATGAAAGCGAGGAATGGGGTAATTTATAAAATTAAGTAGTAAAACATAAATAGGGGCTGTAGTTACCTGTTTACTGTTACCTGTCGTCTTGTTTTTTTTCTTTCCTACTTGATTAAATCGTGTAATGCTTGGAGGCTTTTTTTTTCGTGGTGAATTTCAACAATCTTATTAGAATTTTTATGTCGACATTTGACATTTAGATTTTTTTAAATTTAATTCTGCTTCCAAATAATCCGCTTTATTGATTTTTTCACTACTGGATATGATTTCAACCTGAATGCACTTTTATTGTACTTTGTTATTTCTGGTTAATTTTTGATTAAAATTTTCTGTGGTTACACAATACATTAATAATAGTGCTTAGTGTTACGCACTGACAAACTTTATAACTTTTGATGCTAATTAATTAATTAATTAAATACATTTTTTTTTTTAATTTTTATTGTTATTTGTATTGCTATGGTTTTTTTTTGTTGTTATTAATAAAAAAAAAATTGTTGCAGTTTCAAATGAAATTTTCACTGAAATTAACGTAAACGGAAGTTTGGTATTTTTTTTTTTTATTAACGTTATGTAAGCGTATTTCGTTTCTTTTTTTTATTTTTCAAAAAGTATAATTAAATGATTAAAATACTAATTATTATGTCGGTTGGTTGTGTTTTTTGTTTTTAAATCCACCTTAATGTTTATTAATTAATTAATGTTTCTAGTTGTTGCTTTTTATTACTGCATTTAGTTTAGTTTACTCTGTTTGTTTGTTTTTTTGGTCTTTCTATATTTATTTAAAAATAATTATAGTGTGACACATAAGTAAATGTACTCAAGGATCTTGTTTATGTTTTTCGACTTTTTTTTTGTTTTCGTTATAACCTTCTTAGTCTTGTCGGTGTTTTTGTTTTGTTTAACGTTAATTAATTAACCTTGTTTCAATATTTTAGAAAAGTAATTAAAAATGAATAACCAAAAACAATCTGCTGAAGAATTATTCTGATTTGTTACCAAGATTGTTACTCGTGCAGTTGTGGTTTTGTTATTGGTATTTTGTCTCCATTTCATTAATTAATAAATAAAAATGTTTTATTTCATTTTGATTGCTGTTTAAGCTGCTGTTACTGATGTTGTTTGATTAATTTTATAAAATCTTTAGCCATTTTTAAGTTTTTTCTATCACACGTGGATTTTATTACACAATCTGTTTTTTTGTACCACCCGTTGATTAATGTGTGGGTGTTACAATATGTTAAAAATTATAGAATTTTTTCTTTTTTTTTTATTTATAATTATGCTGTTGTTGCCTTTTGTTGTTTTTCTTTTAATTTAATTAATGGATTCGATTCGAATTTTTTGATTTTTTTGTCTTAAAATTTGATTTTTTTCTTTGAGCTTTTTGTTGCTATTTGCGGTGGATACACATTGTGTTTATATTTATTGTATTATAAATAGAAACTTGACACCGTTTTTGTATTTATTTTCTTTTTTTAAATCTTTTTTTTTGCTTTATTACTTCCATGTTTGATGGTTAAGGTTTTTTTTTTTGCATTAATTTTTTCGCTGTTTTCAGTGTTTATTGTCTGCTTTTTATAAGATAGGCAATAATTGCCATAAATCGGTTTTAAAAGCATCTTATATGGATTTTTATCCTTGATTACTGTTTTAAAAAAATAATAATAAAAACCCTTTTATAAGTAAATAACCCTGTTATGTGATTTCTTTAATCAATGCTATATATTGATATCGTCACCTTTTTATTCACTTCGATTAAACTCTGCTATTTCATTATTATTATAAGTTGAGGTGATTTTTGTTTATACAATAAGCTGCTTGATTCTCTGTGGATGTGGGTCACTAATGGGTCGTGAATATGGCAAGAATAAATATGCGAAAAAAATTGTTCTTTAAAGAAATTTTAATCAGAATTTGATTGCTTTATTAATGGATACCCGTTTTGTGGTTCTGTTGTTTTCTTTATAGAAGACAAATTATGTTTTGTTAAATGAATCTTGGTTTACCTTTAACAGAAAACACAACACTATACGACACCACCATATAATAAATCTGAAAAATCAATTTATTAATTTGTTTTTATTCATGGAATTTCACCTTTCTCTGTGTGGTTTAATAAATTTACGTTATTTTGATTTTTGTATTTTATTTATAGACATTAATTGTAGTTAAATATAAAAACAATGGATTTGGCTTTGAGGATATGTATGGTACGTTGTTTAGTGGATCATATATCGTGGTGTTTGTCTGTGGTAAAGAAAATCATTTTCAGGTGAATAAAAATGTAAATAAAACAGACAGATGTTGGTAGAGTATTATGAGGGAGGTTGTTTTACTGGGTTTCTATCGGTTTGCATAAACATTTATGAACATTTTAATGGATTCTTTTTATTTATTTTTAGATGACAATAGTCAAAGTGGAAATTTTATAAAAGTTTAATATAATTAGGAAATGGAAAACAAAAAAATATTTAAAAACAACCCGGTATCGATCGATCACAACAGTCTTTATATTTTCCGTTCTTAAAAAAAATTGTTGTGAAAGCAAATTGCAATAAACAAATCACAGAAAACCACTTGTCTTAAAAATACCGGCGAATGAGTATGAGTTTTACAAACTAATCTCTGATGTCTGTTAACATGTTATAAAGCACACGTTAAAATTTGAAATTTTTGTCAAGATTTTCATTATGAATTTTGCATCTTTCCTTTCTCACTGAAATGTCATTGATATGCAAATGAATAAAAATTTATATATTTATAATAAATAAAATAAAAAAACAAAAATATCTTTCTCGTAAAAAAGGCTAAAGAAAAAAATAAAAAACAACGGCGTGTGTGTTTGTCTCTTTGTTTTTTTTTATGACTTCTGATTTTTTGTCGCATTTTTGTTCTGCAAAATGATTTTTCTTTAACCTTTTTTACGAGAAAGATGTTTTTGTTGACTTTTTATACTGGCAGAAACGTACCTGGTGTTTCACCTGTGTGTGTTTTTTTTTACTATAATGAGGAAATAATTTTTTATTTCTAGTTACAACAACTTGTTCTCGTTTCTTTAATGATAAATAAATGAATCTGCAGAGTTATTGAGCTGCGTTGTCCGTTTTTTTTCTTGTTTGTTACTTTTCTCACACACTTTACTAATTTTTATTTATTTCTTGATTAATTAATTCTAGAAATGTTCTATGCTGTTTTTAAATAATATTACTGCTAAGACATTATTGTTTTTATGGAGTTTCGTTGTTTATTTAATTGAAATTTATGTATAAAAACAACAGAAAAAAAAACAAAGAACAAGCAGAGGAATAGTTTTGTGCAAAAAAAAAAAAATACCCACAAAAGAAATTAATTAATTAATTTGCTTCTTCCGTTTTTATGTATTTTTTTAATAAAGCTTTTGGTTGTTTATTTGCTGAGCTTTTTAAAAACATATTTTTTGATTAATAATTATTATTTTTACTATAACCCAGCTGATGGTAAATTGTCTTGTGATGATGATGATGTTGATGGTTATTTTCTTGTCTTGTTTTGTGAAAGTACATTTAGCTGTTTAAATCATTTTTTTATTAAATTAAGCAAACAAGTCTAGCTGCTGCTTTAATTTTACTCAAATCAAATTTTAAACGATGTAGTACTGAAATAAGAGATTATTTAATGAAATTAATTAAAAGTTTGCCTAGTCTAGCCAGCTAGCCATCAATCAGACTTTACACATTGGTTTGTGTATATGATTTGTGTAGATAAAATTTCTACACAGAAAATAAATAAATTATTTTTATTACTTTTAATTATTTTTAATGATTATAATTATTATAAATATTATTGAAATTATAAATTTAGAAAATCTCTTTGTTTATTTTTGGATGTAATTACCATGGGAAACGTGTAAAAAAAAAGTTTTGCTGTGAGCATCTAATGTTTAATTAAATTTTTTATTTGTTTGTTATAATTATAATAATAATACAACAGAAATTGCAATAATAATGGTTTTTTTTTTTAGTAGTTTACTGATTAATTATTAGTTGTCGATACAGTTAAATCATCCACAAGTATTTATAGCATAATATATGTGATTTTTGATAATGATTAGTCTCTTGTGTGTTATGTGTAGAGTTGATTGTGTTGTATTGAACTTAGAGAATTAGAATAATTATTGCATTGGTTGTTGCTCTTCTAAAAAATTACCTGTGTTTTTAGATAAAAGAATTAAATTTTTTATACCAAAAAAAAATGTTGATGATGATGATGACATGGTTCAGTTAGATTTATTAAACTGTAAATCATGATAAATGGAGGCTTTTTTTTGCTAGCTAAAACTTAATTTAAAATTTTAGTTTTTTTTTTGTTGATTGTTTAATAATCGTAATCATAATAATCGTAAAGTAACGTTAATGTTGTTATTTTACCTTAATTACATACAATACATACATATTCATTGCTGATTATATTACCCAATTTTCATTTCTTAATATTTTTAACAAGAAATAAAAAAAAACATCGAAATAAACTTAAAACAATTTCTACATGAGTCATGGTTTAAAATTTTTTTATGTTTTTTTGCACTTTAAGTGTTATAAACGTGTGTAGCTTGTTTCACTTGGAAATAATATGAAATTTCGCTGTTTAATTTGATTATTTGTTTTGTTTGTTTATTAAGCCGAAAGAAAAGTTTTTTCTTCTTTGATTGTTTTATATTAAATTTTAAATTTTTTGCGTTAATTATTTCCCCTGTATGTTGAACACACATTAAACTATCAATTGATGGATTCATAATTAACCTTCTGAAAGTTAATTTACACACAGAGATAGATGAACTGTTTTCACTGGTTGTTTTGCTGCTTCTTCATCTCTCTTTTCAGTGTGTGAAAGTAGTTTTTGTTTTATTTTCTTTCTTTATTCAATAATTAATCAATTATCGGCTGCTGTTGTTATAATGAACAGAATTTTTTTTTGTAAATTAAGAAAACGTGTTTACACAAATCTACTTGGTTTTTTACATTATTAATTAATTATTTAATTTACTTTTGTGTAAAGTGAAAAATATTGTTTATTAATTTTTCTTTATTTTTTTTTTGTTTCTTTTTAGATCCTTGTGGTGTGGTCCTTGAAGTCAATATTTTAATTTTGTCTCCATTTTTTGCTGTATTGTTATTCTTGTAATACATCTGAGTGAGAATATTGGACAAACACTTTAAAAAAAAGTTGTTGAAGAGCGACTGCAGATTAATTAAAAAAATAACAATAGCACAACGAAACGAAATCATAATACCAACACCACCCTCTTGCCTGTAATAAAAGAAAAAATATAATTTATATTAATACCTGGATATACTACTGCTATTACACACACCTTGTTGATTGTTTTAAAATACACACACACACTCATAATTTTTTTTTTTAGTCTCAACCAACGATATTATCAATTTCACACAAAATTAGTTAAAATAATTAATTAAAAAGTAAAATTAAGAAAAATCTAATTAACCTGTGTATATGTGGATGTGTCTATATATAATTTGTAATTATTTTTTATTATTATTATTTTATTTTATTATATAAAAAGAATTTTTTTTATTTTTCTAGTGTAACCGTAATTAATTAACGAATAATAATTTATAACGAATATTAATTTAATTTAATAATAATAATTTAATAATAATTTAATTTAATTATTCTATAAAAAGTAAAAAGAAAAAAATTAATTAAGAAGAAAAAGTAAAAGGAAGTAGAAGAAGAAAAATAAATAAATTAGTTAGTTAATTAATTAATTAAAAGTGATTTTTATTAATTTTTTATCGTTAGTTTTGTTTTATTATTAATTATCAAAAGATAGAAAAAAAAGTGATTTATTGAATTAAATTTTTTTTAATTAATTAATTATAATTATTAAGGTTTTTTCTTCCTCTTCTTCCATTAATAAGTTTGTTTCGTTTTTTTTACACGCGCTTGTAAATTAATTAAACGTAATTAAATAATTAATTTATAAATAAAATAAAGAAACAAATCAATCAAATGTTAATTTAAGTGAAAATTTATTAATTAAGTGGTGCATTAATTATTATTATTTTTGATTAATAAATTAATTTCCTTAATTTTTTTTATTTCTTTTTAGTTAAAACAGTGTTTTAAAATTAAGAAAAAAGAAAAGTTTATTATTATTTAAATCATAAAAAAAACATTTAGTTTATTAATTAATTAAGTAATTAATTAATTAAAAACATTTTTTTTTTTAAATATTTTTTGTGTAAAACACAAATTATCATCAACTCTCTTAATTTATTATTAATTAAATAAAATAATTATAAAAAATGTCGGCAACAATGAGAACAACATTACAAACTGTACCGGAATCATTACCTGCTGATCATGTAACAAATGCAACAACAACTGTTGGTACACAGGGTACGGTAACAACAACGGAACCAATTAAAACAACAACGCAACATTCACATACAAATACAGCTGCAACATCATTAAAAACACGTTCATCATCCACAAAGGTATGTTTTGATTAATTTTTATCTTATTAATTAATTAATTAATTAAAATTTTACTATGACGTCACAAATTTATTTAAACTAATTTTTCCTGCTCTTTATTTTTGGTTAAACTCTGTCTGAATTCTGAGTTTAATTAGCGTTTTTTAAAGAAGACAGGGTATTTCCGATGCTGATTAAATACTTACTTGAAATATCATCCTGTAGTTGGTTATTGTTGATTAAACTACGACTACTTGAGATGTATTTATTCCTACAAAAAAACTGTTATTGTTTTACTTTAATCGATAATAATAATAATTGCAAAGAACAACAACAACACTGATTTGTGTATTTATAATAGTTGTTGCTATGCAAATTCATTTTTTCATTTCTTTCTCATTTAATTTTTAATTAATTTCAATTGATTTGTTTTTTAAAATAATAATTATTCAGTCGTACGTACTGATGTCGGCGTTTATTTTTTATTTTTTATTACAATTAATTTGTATTAATTAAGAGAAGACAAGTGTTTTTCGCCTGTATTGTTATGTTGTGTTTGTTTACTCTTTTAACAGCATACAAACGAAGATGAATTTTTTTTTTGTATGTTGATATTTATTTATTCAATAATCATAACAAAAAAAATGAACAACGTCCGTCCTTGACCAAATGTTATGTTTTTTTATTAATAAAACAATAAAATAAAAAAAAGCATTTACAACAGCAATAACAATAACAACAAATTGATTAAAAGTAATAAAAAATTAATAAAGAAAGCAAATAAACATTTTTTTTAAAGTGCAATAAAAATTAAAAAAGAAAGAAAAAAAAATGTATTTTTAATTAATTATTTAATTAATTAATCAGCAATATTAACTACAATATTTGCTATTGTGTTATACACATGTAGTATGATGATGACTTTGATTGATAATTTATTGCTATAATGTGTTATGCTGCAGTTTTGTTTGCTGCACCTTTCTGAATTTTTATTTTGTGCAAACTCATTTGAATTTTTCATTAACTAAGTGCAGAAATTTAATCTAAATTAGTAGCAACTGGGTGTTGTTGTTACTGCTGATGCTCACTGTACTTTAAAATCGATAAGAATTATGATACATTTTTTTTCCGTTATTCACTGTTTGTAGAATAATTCTGCGTGGCTAGAATAATTCTCTGTGTCTAAAATAAAAATTTCCTTTTTATTTTTCTTTACAAATCTAACAACGACATTTCCATGTCATTATTGATTATTAATAAATTTTTGATGAACAAAAAAATTATTAATTAATAAAAAAACGAAAACAAAAAAGAGAAAAAAGAAATGGAAAATTATTTAAATAAATTAACATTCTATAGACGTCATAGTAAAATAATTAAATTTATTTATATATATATATATATATATATATATGTATATGTATATCCTATATTTAGATGATTTATTTATTTATATTATTTTTTATATATGTACATATGTAATCGTCTCGTTCGTACGTTTTTTTTTTCGTTCGTCCAATCAATTTATTTTTCTGTTTTTTTTTTTTTAATTAATTAATGAAGAAAACTAGAAGAGATAATTTTGAAACAATAAACTGTTAGTGTGTGTGTGTGTTTTTTTTTGTTTGGATGTTCAAAGCGTCCATCCATCCATCTATTCATTCATACATTATATCGAATTGCAACAGTTTTGGTCAAAATTTCTTCAAATTAAATGTTGGAAAAACCTTATAAAATGCTTCGTTGTGAATTTCGGTTGCAGGGTGGGTTAATTATTTTTCATAATTTGTTTTAAAAATAAGGATTTAAATGTAATAATTCTTTACACCAAAAAAAAAACGAAAACATTTTTATGCTTTATATGTGTGTTTCACAGTTAATTTAAAGGAGAAGAAAGGTGTTGTGAAAAATCTTTTTTTTTTCATGCTTTCAGTTTATGTTTTTGTTAATTATTTTTTATTCATAAAGTGCATAAGTGTGTGTATAATACCAACTGTCGTCTGCATATTTATTGTTTTATCCGTTGACAGAACTTTTTTTGTTTAATTAATTAATAATTATAATAAATAAATCAAAAAGTTATTTACTTATTTAAGTCAATCAATATTCAATCCATTTTGTATTTGATTATTTGTAATAAATTTGTATGAATTATTAATAAAAAAAGTTTTTTTTTGAAAACAAGCAAAACACAATCAATCTCTATACCTGTATATAGTGAATATTATTAAATAATATTTAGTAGTCTTATTAATGTTAATTAACTAGTTAATTAAGTCTAGTCAGATGGTATATTTATTGTTTATTTATTTGCGCTTTTGATGTAATGTTTTCTGTGCTTTAATATGTGTTTTTGGTGCTAGCAAGTTTACTTCTGCCGTCAGAGTTAATTTAATGTATTACCGTAAAAGGATACTTGTTAAACATTTTTTGAATATAAAATTAATTAATTAATATTTACCTGTCTTTAGCGTTTTAAAGAAAATAGAAAAAATTGTAAAATAACCTGTGGCTTCAATGTGAGAGTAACAGGCTGAGTTATATATTATATATATAATATATATTATAGAAGATTAGTCCTGTAAACATTAAAGAGTAGCAGTAATTAGTAAAAGTATTATCTTAGAAGTCTTGCTTATAATCCTCGTTGTTCTACTGTAGTGGACTCCTGAACTTAAGACTTTTACGCTATTTCTAAAGGATTCCGAATAGTTTAAAAATTCAGATCAACGTAGGTGGTAGTAAACGATAGCAAACAACATACTTTTGCTTGTTTAATCACTTAGAATCGTCACATCTCATCTCATGTCAATATATAATCTAGTTGAAAAATAGAAACAATGGGAAATGTTTAGGGTTGGTGATTGATGGTGGTAAATTATTTGTTAAGCATAAAATATTATGAATGAATTGGGGTTAAAAATATAATTAATACTACTACGCCCATTTTTTTTTCTTTTTTTTCTTCTTGCTGGTAATTCTTAAAGGTATACCAATCCTGTCTGTCAACATCACCACCATTCTCTTTATTTATTTCTATATTTTTGTAAATAATTTCTTTTATTTGCATTATTAATTAATTGTTGCTTTATTATTGACATTTTTATTGTGTTTGTTTTTGTAATTTACTAGGAAAAATAGGAGAGAGAAACGTTGATAATAAATTTTTGTTTATTAATTTCAATTAGTAATAAGTGAGGAGTTGTGTGTAGGTGGATGGGTTATGATATCAAACGGAAGAATTTCCTTTTTTGTTTGTTGTGGAAATAAATGTCTATACAAATGTTATTGGGAATGGTAGGGTTATAAAAGTTGAAGAATTTGGCAGAATCTAGTAGAGTAACTATGTGGTTTAATTTATCTGATTCGTAACTACTATCTTGTTGAAATTTCCAATTGATTGGCATCAATTGGTTTGAATATTTAGAAGATTATAGCAAACAAACTAGATGTAAAAAAAAGGACGTAAAGGGTTAATAACAAGTTTATTTTCATGTTAATAATTAAATAAATAGTTTTTACCATGACTAAAAATATTTTCATGGTATTTGCTGGGTCCCTACCCCCCGATAAAATATGTATTTTGCTGCTGTTGCTGCTGCTATTGATTTTAATTGAGTTGTTTTATTTCAATTTTTTAATTTCAAGTACATTTGTCAATTTGTGTGCTAAAAAAACTTGTTAAAGAACTTTCTATTTGTGTTGTGTATTTCTCATTTATTATAATTTCTGTTGTATACATCGTACAAGTGAATTCATATAGGAAATTAATATTATTGCTGTATTTATAATTATTATAAGTATTATTAGAAATGAATTTTCATGCTTTATAAGGCACTTAATGTTTGTTTTATTCCTTCATTATTATTATTATTATTAATGTTATTTGTTGTAGAAGAATTATTACTATTAGAGAATATTTTCTAATATAAGAATGAAAGGAAATGAAGAGGAGACATTGGTACAAAAAAAATGTAGAGAGGAAGACCGCATAAGCTGTGTTATTATTATTAGAAACAAATAATAAAAATAATAGGATTTATAATAAGAATTCAGAAATAATAGGAAATTCAATGATTTTCGTTTTTTTTATCGTTTTCTTTCGTAAGTATTACGAATTGTTTATTACTCTATCAAGTAATTCTACCTACCTTGGTTATTATTGCATAAATTATTATTAACTACTTTTGTTGCTATAGCTGCTGCTGCTGCTATTGTATTACTCCTTGGTATGTATACAGAAAAATAACAAACAAACAACCTAGCAATAACAAGCAATAAATATTTTTGTTTTTTCTCTTAATTATCTAGATAAATTTGAACGCACATATCCGTTGTATAGATATTTTACAGACTAATTATTATTATTTATTTTAGTTTTTTTTTTTGTTTTGTTTATTTATGAATTATTATGCTGGTTTATTACAAAATGTTACTTGAGATGTATTTGTTTATGAGGTAATAATTTTAGGTCCACTCTAATTCAGCGTAAACGCTTAAGATCGATAACCAGGTGTCTTTTGTGGTTTAGTTATTCGCTAATTTTTATTTTATTTTATTAAGTAAAATATATCACTCGACGCTTTTTTTATAGGTAGTATATTAAGCAGAAGGAAAAATTGATTTTTATTGTTATTTTGGCATACAGATGAATAAATAGAAAAAAAATTATTTATTTTATTTTATTTACAGAACCGGAAAGCAACCGGAAATTTTTTTTTTTTTTTTTATTATTTGTTATTAATTTAGAGAGAATAATTTATAATATTTTAACATAGAGAATAAACAGCGAAATATATACAATATATATATATATATAGGCGGAAAAGTTGAATGACACACAAAAAAAATTATTTTTTTTATTTTCTCTTTAACAATTTAATTGAATTTTTCTATTGATGTATGTTGTGTTGCTGTTACGAAGAGAATTCGCTTATTTTTGTGTTTGTCCTTAGACCATTATAACAATTTTTTTTTGTATTTATTATTAGTTATAAAATGTGTTAAAATATGTTGACACAATTTGTTGCTATGTTCTATGCTTACCTTGATACCATTTAATAATATTTTAACTCTTTTATTTTTTTTTGTTTGCTTGTGAATATATCGTTTAGCCAAGACACACAAATTTGTTTGATATCGTTTTACACAATACCGATATAGTTGTTGCCTGCGCATTTGGCGAAATGAATAAATTTTATTTCTGAGATTTTTTTTTAGAAGATTTTTTCTTATTTTTTAAATTAATTATTCAGTGAATGAAAAAATGTTTTTTTTTTATTGTGTTTATGTTATTTGTTGTTTTTCTGTTTTATTTGGTGGCAATTTTTACAAAGCTTTTTTTTTCTCTTCTCTTCTGTTAAAGCATTACTGGTATCATCAAAATATATATAAAAAATAAATTTTCAATAATTTTACACTTTTTGTATATATTTTAAGTATAGAATAGAAAATTTCCATTTAAAAAATGATTTATTTAAAATGCAAATATTAGCAGAAGGAAAAACTGTATATTGTATGGGTGTGGATGGGAGAATAATTTTTTTTTTATTCATTTATTATCAAAAATGAAAAAAGAAATTATTTCGCTTTAATATAAAAGTTGACATAAAATAATTTTTTTTGTTTGTGCTTTTAACAGTGCCACACCCCTATTTCTTTGGTTATAAACTTAAAGCTTTTTTGAAGGTTTTTTTCTTGTGAAGAAATTTTCTTTTATTTTATATTAAATTGTGTTGAGAATCTAGAGCAAAATCAATGTTATTTTTCAATGAAAATATGTCGTAATTGTGGACAACGACGACGAATACGACGACACTGTTGCGTTATGAATTTTTCTTTTACCTTTTTGTGTTTTTATTCTCTTGACGTCATGATTCAACGTAATTCTTACGAATACAAGGTGTATACATCTGTGTTTTCACGTTATTAAAATGAAAAAATGTATTTCTTGTCACACAACAGTTATTTACGAGATAAAAATTCTATTTACAAGGTTAAATGTCTCTTATTTTTTCTGTATGTTTGGTGTACCTTGTTGTGGTTGGGATGGTGATGGTGGTTGTGTCATATATAATTTTTGTATCAAAAATATTACGAAAAAAAAACTTTCAAACAACACAGAAATGTAATTTTTGTTTTTGTTTGCTTTAAAATAAAAATTATGTTTTAAAATACCACAAAAGTCACCCTCGAGATGAACAATAAAATGTTCGATAAAAACTTTTTTTTTTAACTGGTGGTTTACTGTTGTTGTTGCTGCTACTGTGCCAGCTATTAGTGTATGGATTCTCTTCATACTCTGTGGCATTGTTTAAGCAGTTTCAAAACAACAAATTTTTTATTTTGTAAAACCAATTATAAATCTGATGATGAAATTTTATGAGAGCAAATTTTAATAATTTAAGCCCAATATTGTTTTAGTTTGTGCGGATTAAAATTGTGTGTAGGCTGCTGCTGCATTGTTTGTTTAAAAACAGAAGAGAGAAAACAAAGGTGTGTTTCTTGGGTTGTGCAACACAAACAAAAAAACGCAAATTCAAGACACAACTTTGTTTGCGGTTTTGTATGGTTTGAGTATATGATAATTTTTTTATAGTTTTTTTTTTTAAGAAAATTTTATTTAGAAGATTTTATTTAAGTAGTAGGCACACAACATGTTTCAAAACATAAAAAATTTCATTCAATTCAATGCTGTCAATATGTTGTTGTGACAATTATTCTGAGTTTTATTTTAATTTTTTTTTTGTATTTATGTGTCTAAAAAACTATATGTGAATCCGTCATTAAGTTTATTTGCTAACTAAATAGTATTTGAGGCATAATGCTAAAAGAAAAATAAAAAAAATGTGTGATAAGACCTTAGTTGTTGATGTGGTTGTCTATCAAATTGATTTTTTTATTAACGTGTATTGTGTGTTGGTCTTTTTAACATATATTTGGTTTAAAAAAATAATTTTTAATTAGATTATTTAATTAAATTTTTTTTTTTATTTCTTCTTGATAAGAATAAATTTCTTCTTCGTTTTGTTTATATATTTTTCAATTGATAATATTTATTGACGTTTGTACACAGTGTGTTTACTGATTTTTTTTTATTATTATTATTCAGTTGTTGTTATTGATGCGAAATTTTAATTTTTGTGATAAACATTTGTGACGTGATTGCAGTTTATTTTTGTATTAAGTCAGCTGATTGTGACATTACAATATTTGTTGTCTGTTGGTAGAAAAATAACTATGGTGTATGTACCCTCGTTGGTTTTTTTTTTTTTATTATTTTTGCTTGCAAAGTAAATAAGATAATCTTTGGTACAACAAATATCAACAATTATCTCTGTTTAGTTAAAGTTAAACTTAGTTTAGTTAAGTCATAGTCTCATAAAAAATATAAAAATAAAACGAAGTAATACAAATAGAATAGTAGTCGACCAGTAAATCACATGATTTTGATTGATTGTTTTGATATAAAAAAGCTAAAATACTGCAATTTTCATTTTGGAAACATCAGCTTAATAAAATATTTCGTTGTTTGTTGAAGAAATTTATGCTTTTCGTAGTAATTGAACCTTTGATTGATTTAATTTGATTTGTAGGTGGTGGTACGCAGAAATTATTTTTCTTTGTTGCTTTAATTACTCTCGTTATTAAAAAAATTCTATAATTTGTGAAATGACGACAACGGTAGCCTAATTGGCATGACTAATAATCATTAAAATCGATATTGGACTTACTAATGAAGGGACTTTTCCTGGAAAAATTTATTTACTGTTGTTGTAGTTGAACGGATTTTTTTTTGTTATCTTTATTATGATTGTCTAGATAAAATAGAAAAAAAATTGAAGACTAGGAATTAGGAAGTGATAAAGAGAAAAATAATTATTAAAAAATGATTAGTTGAAGTTAAGCTAAGTTAACAAACCTCGATTGTGTGTAGCAAATTTTGTTTAATTGATGAGGTTTTCTGTTTTTATGTGTGTTTGTTTTGAAAAATGGTCATTTTTTATCAGGAATTTTTATTACAATTAAGATTTAATTATTTATTTATTATTATTTAAATTAATACGTCAAATACACATTAATATAGCGCACAGAGTACACACAGCCTTCGTTAGAATTTTTTTTTCTCTAATTTTATTTATTAATTAATTAATTATTTATCATTATCACGTTGTAATTTTATTTTATTTTATTTATTAATGATTCAATTAATTAATTAAACAATAGAAAAAAATTAATTTTTTTCTTCGTCGCATGTGTTGTATTGTTTTTGGGTGGTGATTATTGGGTGGGTTATTCTTTATTGTTTTTTTCATTTATTTATTTATTTATGTTGTTGGAAAGATTAGTATATTTATAAACTTTTTGTGGCTTTTTTTATTATTTTTTTTCTCTTCGTTTGTTTATGATAATAAAATTTAATAATAATTTTGCAGGAATTTATAACAATTTTTGTGTTTTTCACATGCTTAAGTTTAATTTGTATGGTTTCGCTACGTGATTTTTTAAATTTTAATATGATATATGAAATCTAATGCAACATTTTTCTGTGTTGTTTGTTTACTTTACACATTACTAATAGAAATTTGTTTTTTTTTTGTATAATCCTCTTACATTAAATTGCAGTAGTTGGTTTGTTTGTTGGTTATTCATGCATTACATTAGTGTGTTTTACAAATACTACGTACGTCGACTATACACCCAACAGTTTAAACATATTTAAAAACTGTTAAAAATACCCAAATTAAGTAAACAAATATGACTTGACTCATTGTTTTTATTTTTTAATAATAAATTTGCTGTCTTATTTCTTATAGTGATGAGAGTTAAGTTATTCGCTTTGTTTTTTTTTTGTAGCTTATTTAAGGAATTGTAGCTTATTTCCAATGAACAATTGTTGTTAAACACTGCGTTTTTCTTATACACTCTACCTTCCTTATTTCAGTTAAATTTTTATTACTAAAACTATTGTTTTCTACTACATAATTTGTATTAAAAAAAATAAAAATTAAAATACACTTGGGAACCGCCTTATATATACAATGGTAAAGGACACAACACGGTTAATTTTTATTATGCTGCAGAATTTTTTATTTTTAATTATGTTTGACTAGTGGGCAGTTAGTCAGGGTTTAATAACTGTTTAGTTGTTGTGGAAATTTATGAAGTAATTTGTGTAATTTTTCCTATTGACGTTTTATTTTAATGTTCCGCAGTATATCACTTTGTTATAACTGGTATACAGGTATTATTAATATACGTGCGTGACTCTTTAATTTTTTTTTTAATGTTTTATTATGCTGCCCAATACACTAAACTATGTTATTTTTTATTAAATTAATTCATAATTTTATTGCTTTTTTTCTTGTTTTATTTTAGTTTTGGAGAAATATGAAAAAAAATTTTTTCGTATTTATTGTTAAAATACATGAATGGGATATTTTAATGATTTTTGTATTTAAGTAAGACGTAAGAGACATATACATAGTGATGAAATTTTTATATTTTTATTTGTAGGTCGTATATTTAAGCGCCCGTTACCTCTTAACACACGTTTGTGAAGTAATTTTATATAATTTTTCTTACGTGTGTAGAGTTTTTTAAAAAAAATTATTTTTCTATGCTATATAAACAAATAAAGAAAGAAAAACTTGGAATTTTAATAAGATTTTCTCTACAATATATATATATATATATAAGCGTATAAGCGTATGGTATTTGTATTAGAAGAATTTACTTAAATTTACTCTGTATATGAAGCATTGGAATTAACATTATGTTGCTTTAATTACGATGTATTGGTGTGTGTTGTTATACAGCGTTGTAAAAATAAATTAATAAATAAAATTCAATGCGAAATTAAAATTAAAAGTAATAATTAACAGAAATATAAATAAAATACAATTACATAATCTGTTTGTTGGTGTGTATGCAGGCAACATAAAAATAAAATGTGTAGAACCGCTGATAGACGTTAACGTCGTAAACGCTCGCTCTAAGCATTTTCATACAAAAGTTTCTTCATTTACTTTTGCTGCTTACTAACGACTTAAATATTTTTCTTGCTTGATAAACTAACAAATTTTTTTTGTGGAATTAAATTAAGCAAATGTTAAACAAAAAACAAGAAGAAGTAGAAAAAAAAAAACATAAAACGGTTAAAAGTCAAAAGAAGGAAAAAAGTTTATTTGTGTGGTTGGTTAGTTGGTTGATTGTTTTGGTTAGTTTACTGCTTACTGGTGTATTGTGTGTGGATTTTTTATTTTGAATGATGGAGGCACAAAATGTAAAAATAAAAAAAGCGAAAAATTTATTTATTTATTTCTTCTACAAAAAAACAAAAAACGAATTATTATTTGTATTTAGTTGAATAAAAATAAAAAAAAAATTATTTGTAGCCAAGACACACTACAATGAAAACGAATGAGCTCAGATAGTTTTGAACCGCGGGCGGTGTTGTTTGGTGGTGTAAAAATATAATTTTTTTTTTTTATTTTGTTATCCTTTTTTTTTTCTTTAATAATAAAAATAAAAATAAATTAAATTGAAGAATAAATTCAGTTTTTCTTGCTGATTTTTCGTTTTTAAATTTTTTTTTTAAATATAATTTAATTTTTGCGCTGTTTGTTGTTTTAAACAAGAACGAAAATTGTAAATAAAAATAAAAGCGAATAAATAACAACAATGTAAAGTGTTTTGTGCGTTTGTGTGACAAAATTAACAATTAGTTCTTGTGTGTTCTGTTTGTGTGCTGTGCTCTGTATTTAACGATTTCTTATCTTAATCAGAATACACAACATCATCGTGTCATCATCCATTTAATTAATAAAAAATTATAACGCGAAAATGAAGTATTTTTTCGCTGTTTTATTTGTGCTTTGTTTGTTTTATTTTTTACAAAAAAAAAAAAACAATTAAAAATAATTGTGAAAACGCGTGTGTGTGTGTGTGTGTGTGTGTGTTGTTTAATAGGAATTTTGTGATAAATTTCGAACAATGAACGCATTCGGTCATTAAGAAAAATTCAGTTTTTCTTTCTAATTTTTTTTTTTTAAGTGAATTTGATAACAGGTGTGATTTGTGATTTTTAATTTTCATTTGATAGAATTTTTCTGGTTTTTGTTATCTTTTATGTTTAGGAAATAATTTTGCTTTTGGGTAAATATATTTTAGAACATGAACTACGTGTGGAAATAATTTTGATTTGTTTATTAATTTTGATCGGTTTTTTTGTGTGCGAGTTTATGTTTATTTCGTGGTTTTTGTGTTCGGTTTTTTTTTTTGTTAAGGAATAAAAAATTCAAAATTACAGTAAAATCGCGGTTATAGATAGGGGAGTTTTTACTTTTAAACCCCAAGTTTGAGTGTTAGAATTTTTTTTCGTTTAATTTTGTGTGACTTTCATCCAGAATTTTTTATAAAATAAATTTGTTTGTGCATTCATTCAAAAGTATTACTTTCGTTGTGTGAGGGTTTATTTCGTGCTTTTATGAATCATTGAATACACTACGTAGGTTGTCATTTTCCGTCTTGTGTCCCTAATATAAATACAATTTGGTTCCTTATCTTTTTTAGACTTTTTATGTTATTTTTCAAAAAGCAATATCGAAAAATTGTTTTTAGTTTAAATATTTGTTCTATCTGAATAAAAAAAACACAGAGAGAGAGAGTGAGTGAGAGAATGAATGAATGAATGGAAAAAAGCTTTATGCTGTTGTTCGATATGCAAACATAAACGACCAAAATGATTTATTTGTGTGAGCATATAATGTTTGTTTTTTATTATTATCAGCATAAAAATCCAAAAAAATTTTTGCGTCTCTATTTTTTTGTCTTTTTGTTTATTAAACTTGATGATTTGTCATAATACTCATTTAGTTAATAATCAATGGTGGGTTTAGATAATCTGTCATCATATAAGCAATGATGATGATGATGTTTTGTAATATTGATTACTCATTGCATTCTCTTTTCATTAATTTTTGCATTAATTAAATATTAATCTGCTAGGAATTATCTTAATTATATCGTTCTAATGAATAAAAAATAATAAAAACAAGGAATTTACTCTAATACACCTTGTAATTTCCTGATTAATTATTATTAAGACTCGATAATTATTTGTTGTGTGTTGTCGTCTCTCTTTGTGTATTTATATTAATTTTATTATGATTGTTTTATGATTATTATTAAATTTTTATTATAAAAACAACAATATTAACAGCAGCAGCAGCAAACAGCAAAATTCCACTGTAAAGTTATTTATTTAATTTTAAATAGAATAAAAAAAAAGAATTTAATTAATTTTGTATTTTCCTTGTAACTTACAACAATAACAGCAATAGCAACAGCAACACTCGTATAATATTTGTTTGGCTTTAGCTTTGGAGACGACTTAGTGGGGACTATTGGAAAAAAAAGTTGCTACTGCTATTGCTGTTTATTTGGTTGGTTGTATCATCATCATTCATTTGTAAAATCTTCATGAATATTAGTAGAAGCTTATGAGGATTTTAAGTTTATTTGATTAGCATATTTAATAGTCTCCAAAATAATATATTTTATGCTTTATTTGATTGTAGAGGTTGTAATAGAAAACAGAAATTTTAAATCTTTAGCTTAGAGTGGGGTGAAGGTCGTTGCAAGTTTATATTTTTATTTTTTGGCAACGAGTTTTATTCATCGTTGCTACTAGAATTTGTTTAAATCGTTATACTTCGTTTGTTAAAAGAATTTTTTTAAGCTGAAAAGAGTAAAAATGAATCAACCCTAAGGGTTATCACATATCAGCGATGTTTTAACATAATTAGCGGTTGCTTATTTTCTATCGGTTTTATTAATTTAATTAAAATTTTTCTTTGTATGTATGACCTGACCGCATTTTGCTTTATTAAATCTTTAATTGTAAACGAAGGTCGTTATCATTATTATTAATAATTAATAATAAACTTCTAATAGTGTTATCATCACTTCACTACCGCACTTTACTATTTTTATTTTATTTTTATTCATTTAATTGTGTTAAATAAGCTTTTCTTATATTTTAGGCTGTTAGATTGTTCGTTTTGGTGTTAATTTAATTTATTTTTTTTTTCTATACATTTTATATGAATGAGAAGCGCGGAAATTATTATACGTATTGTATTGAAATTGCCTCAGCTGCGCGTTACTCGCGCCTGCAAAATGTTGTTTTCTTATTTCATGTTTTATTTCTCCTGTTATTTAGAGTAAGGTCATATTAAAAAATTTTATTCTGTTTTGTTTATTACTTTTAATAATAATAATCATCATCATCATCATCAACCCATATGATGTGTTTATTCTGCTGCTTTTTTTTCTGTTTGTTAATTCATGAAAAAAAAATTCGTTTGCCTTCACAAACATTTTTAATAAATTAATTTAATAATTCAATAATTACAAAAAATTTAAAAAATTTTGTCTAATGTTTTTCTACACCTGCTGATTAATTTTTATTACAAGAAATTTTTCATTTTTGCAGATGTTTTGTGTATGCTGGAGAAAAAACTAACGCGAAAAAAAATTTTTACGTGGCTTTTAATGTGTTAATTTAATTAAATAAAACATCGGGTTCTATTTGTATTTCGTATTGTGTTTTCATGTTAATTTATTGATTTTTTTTTACACGAAATAAATTGGAGAGAAACGACATTTTCTTCTTTAGATGACTAAAAAGCAGCACATTGCAAGGGAATTTTTTTTTCTTTTGTCGTTTCAACGATTGATTCAAAATCGGAAATATGTTAATTGGAAAAAAAAAATTTCATGATTATTGAATAGGAATAACAAAAAAATTTCACAATAATTATCAACACGGTAATTATCAGCAGTAGTAAATGCATAATAATGTTGCAATAGCAAGACAGGCAGCTGCTTGCATTTTTTTTTATTGTGTATTTTGCTGGTTGTAGTATCAGTTGCAGTTGTTACTTTAGTTGTTTATTGCAGCAGGTTTATATATTTATTTAATTATTAGTTAAGACTTTAATTAATTAATTATTTAATTTTATTTTCTATATTGGTCGTTTGTGGTGCTAAATTATTGTAATGATTGAATAATAAAAATATCAGCTGTGTGTTAACAGAGGAAATTTTTTCATAGTCGTCCGTCACCTACTATAATAATTAAACCCCATTGTTGTTGGTGTTGTTTAATTATTTATTTGATTAATTAATTATCTGGTTTGTAGTTTATGCTATTGTTTTTTGTAATAATTAAGCTTTTTTTTTACAAGTTTTTTTACGTAAAAAAACAATACAAAAAACACGAAAAACAGATAAATTTCCATTAATTAATTAATTTTTTGTTTTCTTGAATCTATGAATCAATTAAAAATTTCCATTATTTTTCAGACAATCAGAAAAACCATATGGAAATTGAGGCAAATGGATTTTCACTACAATTTTTCAATATCATTCAATTGATATCCAATTCCATCGTCTACCTTTTCTAGATCGTCTTAATAGCTTAAGTAGGTAGTTCCAAACAACGAATAACATTTTGTTCTATATCTTAATTAATTAAATAATTAATATTGTGTTGCTCTGTTTGCTTTCGATTTTTTTTTTTGATTAAAAATCTGAAAATAACGAATCACAATCAATTAAACGCGCAACATAGATTTTACAGTGGTTTAGTTGTTCAATATTAATTTATGATTTGTGGCTGCATTGTATCAATTCAAGTGGATTAATATTTTTCTTTATCTCATCTTGCCTGTTTTTATAAAGTTATTATCTTCTCTGCTGTTGTATGCTTAAAAATTTAATTTTTGTTTATTGATTTGATTAAAGTAAATAAATAAATGTCGAGTGGCGGTTGGGTGGTGGGTGTTTGCATTACAAAATATTTTCTTCTTTAATTATTTCAAGCTAAAATAGCTTTTTTCTCTAATTATACATCACGATGTATCATTTTATATTCAATATCAAACGTTTATTGGGTTGTGTTGTGTGACTGACTAACTGACTGATTTTTCTATGAAATTTTTTTTTTGTGTTTTTTTATGTTCGTGGAGCTTTTTTTTATTTCTTCGTGCTATTAATGGTTTGCTAACGTTGATTTAATTTTTTTTTTAGTTTTTGTTGTTTACATTAGATTTTTGGGAAATTATCTGTTTTTTTTTTCTTTTTGTTTCGTTTTGTTTAACAAACGACGATTTTTTTCTTGTTTAAATAAATAATGAGCTTTCTGAGAATTTTATTACGTGGTAATATTATTGGTGATTTGTGTTTTAGTGGTTTTGCAATGGTTTGTCGTTAATGTCACTAGAAATTACTTTTTTTAATGAGATAAATTTAATTAATGAGATTGAATTGGATGATGTGATGAGGACCAATAAGTGACATCGTTTGCTGTTGTTTTTTGTTATGACTCAGGATTGAAATTGAATTATAGGTTTGATTTGATTTGATTTTATTACTCTCATAGATAGTGTCGATAATTATTTTAATTTCATTAGCATATTGTTACCTGTACAGGTTTTTCTAAATTTCATTTTTACCTGTGTGTTTGTCTGTTTTGTAATTTACATTTTTTTTGTCACGCTTTCTTCACGTTTTTTTATGTAATTATTATGATTTTTGTGTTCTACTTTAATTAAATTTTTATTTTTTCATTGTTTTAACGCTTGTTTGTGATATATTTTACATTAAAGAAAGGTGTGTAGGCTTTTATGTTATAAGATGTTGAAGCTTTAAGTTTAAGCTGCTTTAGTTATGCTGCTGTGTTTTATTTTAATTTTCCTTTTTTTCTTCTATTGTGTTGGCTTGTTGTTTATTGTTGATAAAATTTATTAATTATGTGCATTTTTCTATTTATTTATTTGTTTATTTACATAATAAATTTGTGCACAAATCATGTGCCCTCTTTTATTATTATTAACAACAATAAAAAAATACTGAAAATATAATAATAATAATAATAAATATTTTCATGATGTGTGTTGATGAATTATTATTATTTGTTTGTTACTTACTGGCTGCTTAAATAAATTAATTGAAATTAATAGAAGGAAAGAAAAAACTTTGTGTATTGCTGTTTGCATCTTTTTCTACTTCTGTTGTGTCGTTGTCGTTGTTGTCATCGCGTTAAAGTCAAATCAAAGATGTTTTGTAATAAAATAATTTTTTTTTTTAAATTTAATAATAATATTCAACTGAATAAACTGAATAATAATAGATTTAATGATAATATTAGCACATCCTTTTGGAATAATTGTATTCATTGTACTCTCTTGTTGTATTGTATTCTGTTACTGATATTTTATTAACCAACAACAACAGCAGTAATAGCGAATGGACAAAAGTCCATCCAACCTTTGCAATATTATATTGTCACATAATTTAATTTGAATAATTATTCAAAATTTATCAATTCGTAAATGATGATGAAGAAGAATTACATACGGTTTGACGGACAGAGATTCATTTATTTTGTATAAAATTTTAAAATATGAAACGATTGCTTCTTGATACGTTTATTTGTTGTGCTTTCTTTCATTAAAATTAATAAATAAATTTATAAAAAAAAAAAAAAAAACGGCGATGATATTTCATTACTTTGATTGGTCCCAATTGTTGTATTTTTTATTATTATTAATAATGCTGATTGCGTCATTCTTTTTTTAAAATAATTTATATAAATAAATAATGTAGGAGTTATTTTTACGATTTATTTATTAATTAATTAATTATCCGAGTAGCAGCAAATTATCGCATAATAATGTGCTAATTACAAATTGTTTGACCAGGGTGATTGTTAATAAATCGTTTTTTTTAAATTAATTATTCTTAATTAATTTGTACTTAATTTGTGATTTTTAATGGTTATATGCAGTAAAACTGATTGTTGATTATGTAAATTACTATAACCACCCTACTTTATAAATTTTATTAGAGATAAATATTATTGATGGTGTGTTGTAAAAATAATTAATAAATATTTATTAATTTAAATTAAGTAAAACAAGAATTAAGTACAGTAACACAGTAACAGTAACACAACCAATCAACATTTGAACAATTTATTTTTGTACTTTGTACACATAAAACTTAAAAATTTTTCTTCGTTAATTTTTTACATTTATGTATTCTGTGTTGTGTGCGGTGTGTTGCATATATATTTTTATGGTTTTATACTACCATTTCGATATTATATCGTTGATTGTACACACAACACAATACATAGATGTTGATTTTTATTTTAAAGTTAAATGAATAAAAAAAAAATTAAATTAAGTAAATAAACGACGACGACGACGATGATCATGATGATGATGATCAACAAATAATAATAATACACAGAGTAAACATTTTTTTTTTTGTTATGTATATCCAATTACCTCGATCTCGTTTAATTTGTGCAAATTAAATGTACATTTATCATTTGTTATTTAAATGAAGTGTTTTTGTGTGTTTTCTATTTATTCCTTGTATGTGTGTATGTATATATGCTAATAATAATAAATAAATAAATAAATGAATTGAAAATGTGCATAAAGAATAATTATTTAATAATAACCAATGGGTGGTTAGTATTCGATTAGATATATGTTGCACAATTGTGTCAATTGAATTGAAAAAACATTTTTACTCAACTCTGTAATAAATAAATTGTTTATAATTAGTTGGTATTTATTTAATTAAATGCTTTATTTATGATAAAAAAATTAAATTTCTTTCTGTATTTAATTTCTTAATTAAAAGTAATTAGAGAGAGTAGCTAGTGTAATTAGATATATTATTACAAGAGATGGCGTTGATTGTAGATGAGATAAAATTTTATTTTTATTAATTTTTGCTTCTGTGTAAATTTAATTAATTAATTATTTAATTAATTTTGTATTTTGTTTTTTGTGATAAGATTAACGAAGGAAAACATGTGACATTGCATGGTTTATAAAGTAAAACATGAAAATATAATGAAAAAAATACTCTTATAAATGTTTTTCATGTGTATTTTTCACTGATGTATATTTCCTATAACCCCGACGTGGTGGTTACCTTGAATGTTGATTTGTTTTGACATTCAAATAGTTTTTCTTGTTTAAATTATTACAAAAAAAAATTGTTTTTCTTACCCCTTTTAATTCAAGTAGCAATTTTAATATGTGATTTGCTTGCTCTACTCTTGTTTATTCATACATGAATAATATTAAACAAATTTCTTTAAATTTCTCACGAAAATAATAGATTACTCAATGCTAAATGCAAAAAATATGTTAAAACATAGATCTACACCATGTTTTTTATTGTTTTTTTTATAATTCAAAGCTGGCACTGGTTGAAAGTTTACACAGGAAATGTGTACTCAATCTAATAGAAAATTTTAATTCACCTTCTCGTGACATTTTTCAAAATCGATTTGATAAATACAGAAAAAATGTTACTAAAGAAAATCATATTTAAATATATTTTTTTTTATATGTGTTTTTTTTTTGTGTTTATTTTCACCTTTTCCATTTAATTTCATTCTGAGACATTTTTCAATGGTGAAAATCTATCAATCAATCAATCGATGACTTTCTTTGGTGTTTATCAATTTTTTTTTCGTGTATTTATACCAATCGATTTGTGTTAGTAGTTTCTAACAAGTAAATAAAACATGAACCTTTGCACTCCACTACTACTATTGTATGGTATCTAGCTAGATGTTATTTTTTTTATTATTTTGCTACAAAAGACAATAAAACTTTTGAATAACTTTGCACTGGAAAAGAAAAAAAAAAGAATGAATTTTGTCGTCTGTTTTTTGCTTACTTGGAAATATGAAATTTGAATAAAATAAAAATATTTATTCACTTTTTTTTATGCTTTTTTAAATAAATATTATTTTCTATGATGTTTTGAAAAAAGGAAAACAGCAAATAAAAAAAAAAAAATATTTATGCTCTGTGTTGCAAGTAATACATTTATTATTCCCATCCTCTTTGTAGGAATTACTTGACTGTGTTTTTTTTGGTTCTTTTTTTTCTTCGTATAACGATGATAATAATTGTAAATCAATTTTCTTCTTTTAGTTTTAGTGTTATCGTGCTAACAAAACCGAAAAATATAATAACGAAGGAATATAGAAATGTAAAAAAAGTTTTATAAGCTAAAGACGTCATCGTTTGGACCTTTTCTAATGTTTTTCATTTTTGTTTGAAAAAAGTTTTCTGTTTTTTTACTTTCTACAATGTTTAATGTCGAATAGGGGATGAATCGATTTTTTTAGTTTTTTTATTATCTTTATTGCGTTGGTTTAACCAAATTTTTATTGTAGTTATAAAACCCCACTAGAAAAAGTTTAAGAATTTTTTTTTTTTTCATTTACTTGACTTGACTGTATTTAGTGTGCTTTTTCAGTTATCTTTAAGTAATTTCGGTTTAATTACTTTATTAATGGTGATCCTTCAATGTTAATTAATTTGTTTTGATAATACTTTGATTTGTTTTACCAATCAGAATTATATGAAATTTGTTTTTACTCTCTTAATCTACGTCATTTATTTAGTATAAATAAAAATGAAAATACTGTGTGTGTGGCCTCATGATGATTGATTTTAATTATTTTTACCAATAATAAATCATTGCATAAGATTTTCTTATTTAAAATAGAAAGAAAAATTATATTTCGTGTTAATTTTGATGTTGATCTTTGTGTGGTGGTTATACAGAAAAATTAGGCGGATTCATAACAAGTTTTTTTTTTCTCTATTCCACGTTTTGTTTTAATTTAAATTTAATATGTATTATGCGCGGGGATAACTTGTACCACCAATTCTTGGATGCACGATTATTTATTGAATATTTATTTACCGAGATTTATTATTCGGTTTTTGCTTTCCAAGTAATTTTTGCTTATATAATTCGATTAGAGTTTATCCTGTTTTTATATTTAATTCTATGCGTAAATGTTTTCTCCTTCTTATTTCTTTCGTTGGAAATTGTAGGAAAAGCTGTGGTTTTGTAACTGGTGCTTATTTTTATCGTAATAAATAAAAAAATCAATTTATTGCAATATTATTACGAATAAAAGTTGTTTTCTGTGTGGTTTTAAAATTTATTTTAGTTTTTTTGCATGATTTCGTCATAATTGTGTTGGATATTTTTTTGGAATTCTATTAAGTAGGACACAACATACAGAATAGACTAAAGCATTTTTGTGCTGAAATATTTAAAAAACGAACGACCACAACTGTGTATTGTTTAATAAAATTCCAATGCTGATTGCTTTTCATTTTGGTTGTATAAAGAATATTAAAAAATAAACAAGAAATAAACAAGGTGGTAAGAAGAGAGATTACCGGTTTTGCTTTGTTTATTAAGCATATGCTTGGTTTATCGTTTTTTTTTTTTTGGAACTTTTTTTTTTCAATATAATTTTACCTTTTAAACCTAGCGTTTTGTGGTGTTCAACCTGTAAAACAGGTATTTCGATGGACAGTTGTTTTCGTTTTTGGTTTTTTTTTAAATTTTATTTCATAAATTTTTATAATAAAATTCGACTTGTTATGTTATTTATCGTAACATCACCATCAATAAAAAAAAATTTTTTTTGGCTAAGCTTTTTTGAAATTTTACTTTTTCAATAAATGTTTACTGGATATTTTTTTTTTTGAAATCATTTATTACTTGCAATTGGATGAGTAATTAAGAAAGAATTTTTTTTTATTAAAGTCACTTGAATAATTAGAATATTTGAGGTTTTATGTGTTTTGGAGAGTTAAAAAATTTTTTTTTGAAAGAAAAATGTCAAGTGTTGTTTTTAAGTGTAATTATTAATTAAATGCACTTTGCTAAAGAGTTTCTATTTTATATATTAGACGTGGACACAATGACTCGTCTTTTATGAAATATTTTTTTTATTTGTAATTAATTTTAAGGCAACAAAAACACTTTCTAATGAGTTTTTCTTTTTCTTGTTTATTTAATGCATTAATTTGTATGTTAAGTATGTTGTGTATTTACTTCTACTAAATCACAGTTTTTTACTAGAAGCAGTTTGTTACGAGTTTAACAAAAGGCTGTTAGAAATTGGCATAAAATGCGCTTTTTATAGGATTTTTTTTTCTTTCTTATCTTAATCAATAAATTTTAAATAATTGTGTAGGTGTGGTAAAATGTTTATTTATATATAAAAATATAAAATTAAATTTATCTGTTGTGTTGTTTGCCAAAAAATCGAGAATTTTTAGTGGGACACGAGTTACAGTTGAGTTTTTTTTTTATTGGTTTTGAAAATTATTTTTTTAGTGACGATTTATGACGGTTTAATTAAATATCTCACTCTTGACGTAATTATTATTTTAATATGTTTTGTATGAGTATTATGTCGCGTTATGATGAGTTAATTCTTTATTGGTAAATATAAAAATCGTTGTCGTCTTCTGTATCTTCAAATTCAATTCGTTTGGTTGTGTGTTGAATGTTGGTAAATGTTTTTTTGCTTGTTTTATGATAATTAAAGGGTTTTTAGAAAAGGAAGAAGATAAGAAAATATGTTGTGTTAATTTATCAACACTTATCACCTGTATGATTATTATTGCTGCTGGTGCTATACAGTGAATTTGGTTTTGTAGAGAAAAATTATGCTTAAATTTGTAAAGCATGTGTTGTTTGTGTGTGGCAAAAATTTTTTTTTTTTATATCAATCTTTGATTTCACAAGTTTTAACAGAAAATACAGAGCGAATACAAAATAATGAATTTCGGTTATTATTACTACTTTCACACATGACATGATTACATTTTTAATTAAAGAAAAAAAAAAATTGTGTGTTTATTTTCCCTTTTCTTAATTAAATTTATTAATTGAAATATTATACAAATTTTGGTTTGGTTTAATTATTTCTCTTTGCAAAATTAAATTAATTTTTGTAGCTTTTTCTTGCATTTTTGATTGTCTGTTGTCTACAAAGAACCAGCCGCCCGAACGGCCTTTCACTTTTTTTTTTTCATGTCTTCGTTTTGTCTAAGTAACCCAAAAATTAATTTAATTATTCTATGAGTAGATTATATAGCAGTATTGAACCACACCATATCATTGATTTGATAAATTAGAAGATGATTTTCGTTAAATATAATTTGGTGGATTTACTACGTTTTTAATTAATATTTGTGCTGTTGTTTGAGCTAGATTAGAATTATGAAGTTTAGTGGATTTTTTTAAAGAAAATAATTTGCTTTTTTAGTTGGATTCTACTTAAAAATTTTATTATTGTTGCTACTGCGTTTTGTAATTAAAGGTTTTATCCAGATAAAAAATTTTCTTTGTGTGTGCGGTTACAGAATTGTAGTAAAAACTCGCTCACACCACAAGTTGTTTATTTTTCTTTGTGATAATTTCTAAAAAAAAAAAATTCTTTATTCGTAATTTCCGATAAATCATTGGTTAGTTGGTTTAATTAATTAATTAATTATTTATTTGCTTTATATTAAATCAGCGCACACACCAAAATCCATTGAATATTAAAATTTGTTTGTTTATGTTTTCCCCGTTTCTTGTTTTAGTAAAATTTTATTTGATTTCATGCCAATTTAATTTTAGTTTTTTTTTTCTGATTTTTATCTTTCATGATAATTAGTTAATTATTTTATTGATGAGTGTGTTTTGTGTTTTCTTTCTCGATTGTATTATTTTATTTGGCCATAATCTGATAACACATTTGCATCTAAATAATTTTTATTTAATTTATCTTTAATGATAATACAATACTGTTCACCATCTTGATCTTGATAATATCACCTGTTCATGGTGATATTAAATTGTATTCTAATTTATTGTGTGGACGACGACTGTTGTATGTTTGTTGTATGCGCTGTACTCTCCAAAATCTACTTGTTAAGCATCTGATTACGCTTGTTGCTTCTTTATCTTCATCTGTTTTTTATGTCTTGCTTCTTCAACATAAGGAAATTTTTGCTAAAAAATAATTTAAAAAAAAAATGAATTTTCGATGAACAAATTTCTTCTTATCTCGCTTGTTATAAAAATAGAATATAGGAGGAGATGAACAGAAAAAAAAATTCTTCTTTGCATTGAATTTAAATTTTGTTTGTTTATTTGTTTGCTTGTTTGTTTGCTTATTTCTTTTCAAGTGTTGTTGTTATTATTCTCTGCTCTGTTATCTTAAATTAATTTTATTGGTTGATTAAAATTAAATAAGAATTTTTTTTTATTATAAACAGCAGAAAGAAAACATTTTTTAAAATTACAAAAAAATAAAAAAAAAAATAATAATATTTTTTAAAGATTGTGGTTGGATGCTGCTACAATATTTGTTAATTAATTAAAAGTGTGAGCTAAAAACGACAATTGTTTTATTTGTAATAATTAATTCAATAATAAAGAAAAAAAATATAAAATTGATTTGATGATTAATGAAATAAATAAGATAATAAAAGGAATTCAATATTAAGTGATTAAAAAAAAAGAAAAAAGTTTGTTTAACACCAGTAAAAGAAAGGATATTTTGCTGTGTTTTTGATTTTTTTTATTGTTGTTGCTGTTGCTGCTGCTTGTTTTATAATTTTATTTGGATTAAAAAATTATGTATGAAATTGCCCAAGTGGCTGGTAATAAAGTGGAAGCAGCTTGTGCAATACGTAGTTTATCAAATATAATGGGTCAAATATCAAGTAGCAGTGGTAATCCACATCATCGTCATAATAATCATGGTGGTAAAACAACAACATCACAAACAACAAAATATCATAGACATTCATCTGTACAACCAGCACCGTCCGGTGGTGTTACACCACGTATTAAAGATGAAAGTATATATCGTGATCATTTAAAATCAAAAATAGGTTCTGGTTATAGTAATGGACAAGTGAAAATGGTTACCGAACGTCCAGTGACAATTAGTGAAATGAACGCTTACAATATTGAAAAGAACAAGGATAATAGTTTGAGTGGTGGAATAAATAGTCAACATAAATTAATCGATACACATGATAAAACGATAACGATAAGTTCTACTGCTACATCGAATTCCGGTAGTAATCGTGAATTTTGTAAAGTCGGTGAAGCATACCATAGAACAGAGAATTGTTATTTTAAAACGCCGGACGGTGGTTATTTAAAGATGCCACCCGATTCCTTTCATAAGATGTCGGGTGGTTGTTATGTTAAAATGACTGACGGTAGTTTCCGTCGTTTAGAGGATGCCAATAATGGTAATAGTGGACAACAAAATTCAAATAACTCATCAGGAAGTGGCCAAGACGGTGCATCAGGACAGTATCGTGTTAAATCACACATGATGAAATTTTTAAAACGTTCAAAGAGTCATACGCCCAGCACAATAAAAGAATTACAAAAGGAAAAGGAAAAAGAACGAGCATCTGTAGCACAGGCGACAAATCGTAAAGTTATGATCACAATGATGGAGAATGGTGGTTTACCAATTGTTGCGACAAGTAAACCAACAAAACGTGAATCGATGCGACTACAGCAGGCAACAGTACAAGCATCTAATAATGATGCTAAAGAAACAAAGGATGCAAGGAACAGTAGTGTTTCTGCACCACATCACAAGGTACGCAAATAATTATAAAAAAAACTGCGCATTTTCACTGTAAAGTTTTTTGATTAAATTAAATTTTTTTCCCCCGAGTCAACATGATGTTAAAGTTTATTCTTTTAATTACGTCATTCACGTATGTTTTGATGATGTGTTGACTTTGAAAATAGATAGATAGATAGATATATACATATACACCTTATTTTTATAAAAAATGTATTCATTAATATTTATTAAACAGGAGAGATAATGATAATGATAATGATAATGATAGAAGACGATAATCTTTCTATGAGATGAGATGATGTTTACATTTAGATTATTTGTGTTTTTTAAGTTTAATTAAACATAAATCATGTATAATTCAGTTGTCTATATACATGTGTGTATTTGTGTATACACAGAGAAAAATACAGTCGGGTGTTGATTAAATAAGAATTGTTATAAGAAACACAAAAAATTATATCGTAATGTAACGTATCGTAATGTAACGTATCGTAATGTAACGTAACGTTTTTTTTGTACATCTGCAATTATATAAGAGTTGACTAGAGTGATCTACAGTGGATGATCTTTATTACAAATTAAATTAATTTGCTGTTGTTGTCGTGTTTTATTTACTGGGTCAAATAAAATTTATTGTTTCTGTCGTCGTTGCCTCTGTGTTTTTCAATAGAGAAATAATGATGGAAAATTTAGAAATTTTAAGATTTTATTTTTATCATCATCGTATGTTTTGTTGTGAGGAAGAAGGAATTTTCTTTTTTGTTTTAATTTATTAATCTTAGTATAAATTTTTTTTATCTTTTTTTTTTAAAGAAAATTAAGCATTTGTTGTGCTGCGTGTGTTCTGTTGTTAATGGCACGTTTATTATAAGATTGCGAGTAGTTGGATGGTTGGTTTTGGGTTACTTTTGGGTGTAGGTATATAACGTGTATAAATTATGTTACGTAAGGGTATTAAAACGCGGAATATTATTTTCATGATTAAATTTATAGGAAATTAAAAAAAAACTATTTGCTCTGTTGGTTGGTTGTTTACCAAAAACAGTGTTTTTTGTGCAAAGGTGTTAATTAAGCTGCTAAATTAAATTATTTAGCTTTCTATAACCAGATGGCAGTTATTATGTGTGCATATTATATAACTTTAATAAAATTTTTTTTATCGCAAAAAACATTTTTATTTATTTTGTGAAAATAAATGAATTAATAAAAAGAAAAAAAAATTGTTTCTGCTATTTATTCTTCTTACAAATTGATAAGGGATGGCGCTAGGTGTTGATTAAAAGAATTTTCTTTAATAAGTTTTTTTTATTATCTTTCCTTGATGCTTCATGTTCTTCTTATCTTGTTTATCAAAAAGTAAATTAAATTAAATAAAAGAAATATATATTTTTTCGCTGTGTTTGTAATTGAAATTTTAATTTATTTAAACTAAAATAAAATGACTGAATAAAAGACGACAATACGTTTATTTATATGACCGGACATAAGTAATTTTCTGCATGAATAAAATATATGAATACACAACATACAGACATACCTAAACAAAAGTTTATGTCCACACATAAAAAATAATGTTAATTCGTCATTTAAATTGGTGATTTAATACTTTGTTCTCTGACCAAGTCTTGTAGAAAGTGTCATACATTGATTATTATTATTAATGCGCAAAATAAATTTACAAAGTAGTTGTCGTCATAAATGGTCAACGAAAATTTATTTCTTTCACAATTAAATTTTTTAAATTTAATATCATAATTCATGCATTATTATCGTTAAATACTAATTAAAATTTTTTTTTTTATTATTTATTTGCGTTTATTGTTTCGGCGCGGTATAAAACTTTGTTGTTACCACTTGCGTGATTTTTGTATTAAATAGATTTTTCAATGCTTGTATATAAATAATAAATTTTTTATTCTTAATTTAAGCCTCTTGTTCAATAGTATTTACCTTCCTTATTTGAATGCCATGGTCGCTTTAGTAATAAAAAAGTTTTTTTTTTATTACTTTGCTTATATATATAGACCTTTAGCTAGTTATTTATGTAACTCGTTTTCACTTTTCTTTTATCTCAACCAGATCTACTTTTACCTACTGATTTTTTTTTTTTTGTGTAATTTTAGAATGGTAATAATGAAATTGAATAGAAGAAAAGTTATGTTAGGGGGTAGAAAATTGCCCACATTAAAATAAACCGGAAATGAAACGGAATAGAAATTATTCATTTAAATTGAAAGCTTTTTCTATAAAAAAAATATATTTATAAATCATGAAATATGTAAATAATTTAAGATTAATTCTTTCTGCGTGTTTTTTCTACATTGAATTATTTGTTTGTTAAAAATAAAAATATTTTGTTTTATCTTGACAAATAAACTGAACTGTGGTACTGAATATGTAGCTGGTTTTTTGGATGTGATATCTAGATGATCTGTGTGCTTTCTTCTAAATATACTGTAGTTACATGTTACAGTTTTTTTTATGCATAATATGTCAAGTTTTCCCAAATTTATAAATATAATCAATCAACGTAAATATTGTGATTTAAAAAAATATTTTTTTTCGTTTTTATTAACTAATTCTTCTAAAAACGTGAATAAATGATTAACAAGTGTTTTTTTTTTTGCTGCTGCTATTTTTATTATTATTATTATTATTATTATTATTATTATTTATTAATCTTTATTTTCTCTGTGATATATATTTATATTTATTTATATAAATGAATGACGTTCAATTTAAACTAAACAGAAGATTAAACTAAAAAAATAACAAATTAAATTAAATGGAAAAATTAAATAAAATTTATCAAATACACGTGATGATGATGTTATTTGTTTTGATGATGATAATGTGGAGAAAACATGTGTTGTTTTGGGTTTTTAGTAATGGAGCATTTTATACTTATACTTATGGATACTTATTAATCATACTAAACACTTGTTTCTACTAATTCATGAATTAATGAAAATAATAAAAAAGCCAGTAATGATGATGAAAGTATAGAATTTTAGCCGATAGTATCGACAATTCTATACTGATACTATCAATACTGGAAACCTTAAGTGTTATGTAATAAAAAAAAACATAATCCCTTCAATTCATCAACCAGTTATTATTTGTTTATTTACTTACATAATTATAATGTTTTCTTGTTTATGTATACTTTTTTTTTTTTTGTATTAATTTTCATTTTTAAATTGTAATATAAAAAAATAATAATTTTTCGCGTGTTTTAAATATTATTACCTTGTCCCCTATAGTTAGATTTTTTCAATTTTTTATATTAATTATGTATTTATACTTTTAATGAATTTATTATTACTGTGCCATGTTTTACCTTAATATTTATTGTTATAAAAAGGTTTAAAAATTAAAAAAAAAAACATGCGATTTTGGTTATTCTCTCGTTATTATGCCTGCCTGCTGCCTCCTATGTTACTATATGTTGAGATATTTGTGACGCGGATTTTTATTCGTTACTTTTATCGTTGTTGCGTTTGTTAATTATTTTATTTAAAGTTAATCACTGATGACCTTTATTTTGTTAAATATTATTTCTCTCATCGTTTTTATTAGTCATCAAAAGAATTGTAAAAATAAAATATTTTTAATCATCAAATCGCTGTGGATATTACATAGTAGTTAGCCGACAACGACAACACAATGATGAGCTTTTTAATTTTTTTTTTGTTTATTCAATGTCATCGTTTTTATTTAATTTAAACATTTTTTTTGGTATATGTGTGCTGTGTTATCAAGATTATTTTTTTATATTTTTAAATAATAATATTTTTTGTATTAGGGTGATTAATTATTTAAGCTGAAATGTACATACAGACGTCTAAAGACTTTCATTAAATTATTTAAGCTGAATTGACCTTTAATAATTAAAAAAAAAAAAACAAAAATAAAGAAAACTGAAAATTTTTGTGTACTTTACAAGGTTTTTTGTTTATTTATTTTTATTATTATTTCCCTATAAACAGCTTAATTAAGTTTCATATTGCTAATAGAAATATTAAATACGTAAAGACAAAAAGAAAAAAGTGACATAATAGTGGATTTATGGATGATATTGGATTAACCCCAATTTGTCGTAATTTAAGCCCTACAATTTTCTAGATAAATAAATAAAATAAAATAAAATGAAATAAAGCAATCAAGATACATACACTATGCTAACAGGTTAATTATATAAAACAACGAAAAAAATATCAAATTCTTATCTAAACAAAATAATTTTTATTTTTTTGAAGTGGTATACTCAGGCCAAGTCATTAAGCCAAGACACGAACCGTTGTTGTTTCTGTTATTTTTCTGCGATTTAATTAATTTTTTTATTATTATTTATTTACTTATTGGTAAACTAACACCTAATATATGTCTAGGCGATTTATTTAACATGATTTTATCAATTTTTATAACACTGCTGTTAAGGATTTTTTTCGGTCAATAAAAATTATGAATAAAACTGCAAAATGTGATGACACAGAAATGTTTTTTCTGTCTTTAATTAATTAATTGCTTTTTGTCTATGAAAATTTAATAAAAAATATAAAAAAAAATAATAGAATGAGTCGTTTAAAATGATAAAATCAGCTGTGCATTGTTGTCGTTTTGTTTAATAATTTTTTTTACCTGGTTTCTTTTTTTTTTCATTTGTTATTAATTAATTCTGTTGTTTTTGTTATCGGTTTTGTAATGTAATAACTATTATGAAATTATGTACATTATATTGTGGTTAATTACTTGGTTGTTTGATGTTTAATTTATCAAATGATGCAAGTCGTGGTATTTCAATGGAAAATTTTAAGCAATCAGTGGTTGGTTTCAGTTTTCTTTAAACCTAAGTCATTGGTTATATTTTTTACCTGATTTCTAACAGTTTTTTTTAGCTTGTTAAAATATTTATTATTCGTTATATAGATAGGCTTGTTTATGACCGTGACAGTATTATGCTTTATGAAAAATAAAAATGATTGAATGATGCTTTTTTACATACAAAAAATTATGTTGTTTTGTCTGTCGTTGCTGTTGCTGCTGCTTATTTAATTTATTCATTTAATATACGGAAATGATTGAAAAATTTTGCTGGTTGAATTATTGGTTATTTAATTGGTTGGTGTCTTTGATGAAGTTTCTTTTATTTATCTATCATTACTACTGACCTTTATATTGTAATTATTTTACATAAACTGTGTTTGAATGGGTATAAGACGTTTTAGAAATGATTTTCACTAGTTGTTTAATTTGCTGTGATTTATTGTGCATCAAGATAGCGTAGTTGTGTTTAGATTTTTAATTGATTTTACTATCAGAGATTTTAATCGATGCACTTTTATCAGTTTTTATATTAAAAATTAAGAAACATTTGTATTGTGGGGGTGTTTTCGTAAATATATACCAGAAATTTGTCTAATTAAATTATTATTGACGTAATAGCTTGAAATATTAATAAATTTTAAAGGGATTTTGGTTTAATATTCAATAAGATTTTTACACCTGCATTTTATCTTATTTTAATAATTTAGGTGTCTTAAGCGAGTTTTTAATTAAACTTTTTAATAACATAGCTGGTATTTATGATTAAAAAATTTTTCCTATGGGGTGGTTGTATTTTACCCTGTGATTGAATGAATTGTTCAAGTGAATGACTTTTTTTTCAACTTTCTTGAATTAATTAAATAATTATTTACCAATAAATGACGACGACAATGTCGGACGCCACTGTTTTTTCTTTTTTTATCAGCATTTTGTGTTATTTTTTATTTTATTTTTTTTTGTATTACGCGATATTCGATATTTATATTTATACTTGTAATCTGATAACGTGGCGGTTTTTGTTGCTTGATTTTTAAACCCACAATATGATAAAGAAAAAGAAAAAAAATTTAAACTTATTAAAATTATTATTAAATATTTATTTAATTAATTTTCAAGCTTATTTTTCATTGTCGTTTTTTTTTACTATTTGAGTAATTTTTCATTCGTTGTTCTACAAAACGGATGTTCTATGTTCCTGTTTGCTGTTTTGTGCGTTATATAGGTCTTATCTGTTTACTTTGTTTCGTTCTTACTGTGTCACAAAATAATTATCTGTCTGCATTTCTTAATTTATTTTACCTTAACGTACCTTACCTTACGTTACCTTTCCGTTTAAATTGTCTAATCACAATTTGTCTATTCTTTAAAACTTTATTTTACCTTTCAGCTCAATTAAGTCATTTAAATTTTTGTTTCATTTCAATTTTAATCTTTATTGTGTTTTTCCACTGTTTACAAAAATATTTTGTAATAATAAAAATAAATAAAGCACAGTGCAGTGAAAAGCATTTTTTTGTTTTGGTGGAATTTTTCTGCTTCTCATGTTTTTTTGTTTTTGTCACAAATGATGTAAGAAATTATGCGTTGTGTCATCTGTTGTTCTTCCTTCTTCTATTAATGCTGTTGCTGCTAATTCTACTGTTTGGTGATACTACTGCTAAACTGTGAGATTTATTGTGTTTTAAACTGCTGTGATGTTTGCCATAGATAATAGAAATTTTTTATTACAAAAACCCCATTACTATAACTGGTTGGAGGTGGCGATGGTGTATTGTGCCTGCCTGATTGCCTGCCTGTATTGTTGTTTAGTGTTTATAAAAAACTCATTCAATACATAAAACACAAAACATTTAGTGTTTTATCATCATAAAATACTTGAAGCGAATAATTTGCAAAAATAACGTAATACACGATACACACACACACAGTGTTGTCTGGTTTACTTTTGAAGAGAGAGAGAGAGAGAGAGAGAGAGAGAGAGAGAGAGAGAGAGAGAGAGAGAGAGAGAGAGAGAGAGAGAGAGAGAGAGAGAGAGAGAGAGAGAGAGAGAGAGAGAGAGAGAGAGACGCTGATGCTTTTAAAAACGTTTCTAAAAATGCTTAGTCGCTACTGCTATTGTTGCTATTTTTTCCTATTTTTCAATCATCATGTGCTCTAATGTTAGGTAATAATAATTAATAATAAATTTTCGGCGATTTTTGTTGTGTTTTGTTTGATTTTTGATTTTTTTTATTTAATTTTGATAAAATGAATTTTTGGTGATAAAAATTACTCGATAACGCAGAAAAGTCGGTTGTTTGTTTGGCGAATTCATTTTTTTTTTTTTTTGTGTGCAATTTGTAATGTAAATGCAACTTTGATTTCACTTTTATAAATCAAATTTCTCTAATTAATTTATTACTGCAATGTAATGGATGTTTTATTTGCTTCAGCGGCTTTTATAATTAATTAATTAACCTTTGAACAAACAGCGATTTTTTATTATCAATTTTAATATTTAAACAAGGCGTTAGAAAAACTGATTTTACCTTTGGTGGTTAAAGAAATGATACGGTGATAGTGATTGTGGAAAAAATAAAGGTGCAGTTTATATGTCGTCTTTACCTTTAATTTATGTGGTTGTGTGTTTGTGGCTCTGCATGTGTTTGCAGCATAAAATATTTTTCACCTTGTTTTATAAACGAATTTTTTTATCATAATTAATAAATTTGCAATGGTTGTTGCTTGTTTTGTTTTTTATTTTTTTTTATTGCTATCCGGCCTTCGTACTTGTTGTATACCAGATTGCCTGCATTAAGATTTGTGCGCCCACCTAATTACAAAAAAAAAATTTCTTTGTTTTTATTTAATTGGAAAAAAATAAATAAAAGAAACTGTGAGCGGTGGTCGTTTAACAGGTGACAACTGTTTAGCTTTTTTGTTTTCTTAGCTTTTATTAACAATTCTTCTACCTTGTATGTATTACCTAATATTGTTTACTCTTTTTGAATCAGGTGCTTTTTGTTGCTAATTATTTTAATGAAAAATCATCAATATCAAAGCTGATTATAACACAAAAAAAATTCTGTTTTGGTGTGCTGAGCAGTAGCTAGCAGAGCCCCCCAGTGTTGCCAAAAATTTTGTTTCGCTGTTGCTTTAAATATGCAAAAACAATTATTAAGCGTGAAAAAAAAAAAGGCAACAACAAACAGATTTTTCATTATTTAATAAATAAATAAATAAGTAAACTTTGGACTTTGTATATATGCGAAAGAAAAATATATTTATTTAAAATTGCTTTGATTGTGTATGGAGGTTGATTCGCTTTTTTATTGCTTAATTTATTTATATTTTTCGCGCTATGTTTATGATTAAACATTTTTTTCTGTTGTGCATTTGCTTTTGCTTCTTTTTTATTTAAAATTTATGAATTTTTTAATATTCTATGTAATACTAATTTTTATTTAATTTCTTTATTTTCTTTTGCAGAATTAAAATATTTTTTTTTTGTTTTCGTTTTAATTAATTAATAAATGTTCCAAGTGAAAAAAAAAACAACCAATGATGAATTAATCAACATTTTAAAATGCATAGCATGATGAATAGAAGTGACTAATAATTTTTTTTTATTTATTTGAATTTGATTGCATTGTTTTTGTATGTAGTATTAACCGAAATACAGTGAAGAATTTTTTTGTTTTAAATATTTTACTCGTATATAAGATGGAAAACAAAGTGAATTTGATTAATTAATGTTTGTTTGATGTGTGGAGACTTTATAGAAATGTAAAATAGGGAAAAACAAAGTAAAACATCTTGTGTGTCCTCTTACAATACAATTTTGTATAAACAAAGTAAAATTTCTGACTGCTGTATGTGTTGTTTAATTAATTAAAAAATAAAAAATTAATTTAAAGTATTACTAATTTTATTGTTTGTGTGCTTGTGTGTAAACAACACTCATTATAATAATACCATATAAGTATATTTAGATTGTGTTGGTTTGTTTGTTGCTGCTTTATGATGTATGTCGCGATAATTTACTTACTTACGTACACTTACCTTACTCGTTGTGTGTGCGCGTATAATGCTTGTATTGAGCTATGTTTATCTGTATTTTATAAATTAAAAAAAATTATAAATCTGCGATAAAAAAGGCAAAAAAAAAATTATTGATTTCAATATAAGCGCGGTTCGGTTGTGTGTACGTAGTTTCACTCTCATTCGCGTTTCTTTTAATCACAAAACGACAAAAAAATCGCGAAAATTATTGGTAGTGGCTTGACAACATTTTTTTGTTCTTTTATTTTTCTGTGTTGTTTCTCATTTCGTTTCGTTTTGTTAAGTTGTCATTCATTAATTTTTGCACTAATTTTCATTTTAATCAAAAATTTTTTAACTGTGTGTGTGCTCGCAAGAGTGTAGGATTTTGCTTAGGAGTTTTTTGTGTTTTTTTTATTATAAATAATAATAATTTTTATTATTTTTATTATTAATGAAAGAAATGACTAAATAAATAAATTGAAGTAAAAAATATAAAAAACGGTCAAGTGGTGTTGTGTAGCTCTGTTATTGTAGCTCAACAAGTATTGCTTCTTTTTTTTGTTGTTGCTTTGCGTCCAGGTGATAAAGTGCAGAAAACACACAACAGGCTTTTTTAAATTAAAAAATATAAAATAAAACAAGCTAACTAAACCACATACATATACCAACGTATCATAAATCAATTCATTCAATATGATTATTAATGAATAAAAAATAATAAAAAAGCATTAAAACTAGGTTTTATGTTGTGTAAATGTAAAACACACTAAGAATGTTGTGTTTTGTGTGACACATTATGTTTTAAATGAAATGAAAAAAAAGGTAACAAAAAAACACCTAATTAATCCAGTTGTAAATTGGTAGCTGACTAATATTGACGGGTTCTCTCACTATTCATTAGTAGCCATTTTTCTGTTGTGCTTTCTTTTTCTCCATGTTTTTTTTTGACAAAATGTGATTTTGTATTGTGACGTGGAAATTCTATTTTAATTAAAATTATTAATTAAACAAGAACAAAAGTTATTTGGGATTTTGTGTTATATATACATAAAAAAGGCTACAATTTGTTTGTTTATCTGCTAGAATTACTTGCAGACGTACCGACATAAAACAACTACTCAATCCGCTTTATTTATAAATGTTTTTTCATGGTTTTTTTTTGTTTTTGTTTAGTTTATTTAGTGAAGAGCATATAAAACGACATAATAATGATTTTGGATTAATGAATAATGATAAAAATGTGATTTGTGAATAATTTAGTTTTTATAGTAAAGTAAAGTAAAATAAAAAGTTTATTTAAAAGACTCAAAAGATACTCAAAAGACAATAATTGAAAGTAGTTAAATATTTATATTTAAAAAAATGAATTCAGAATTAAAACGTGATGCAATTATACGAAAAAGTATTCGTGTAACACCTAAACGTATGGCACCACCGCCACCACCACCACCTGTTGTTATACAACAACAGCTTGAAATTGATTTAGATAATGATAAAATGTCTATGCTATCTGAGTTACAACAAAAGTCTGCAAATAATAATAATAATAATAATAATAAGACGTTGATTACGTCTAATCACCCACCGCCTATTAGTTCAACACTTGAAAATTTATTAAACAAGTATAAAGAGGATAAAGAATCATCAACAGTTAATCGTAATGAGTATTCGTTACATATAACTGATCAAGTTGTTGGTGGTACCTTAGGTCGTCATACAAGGGCAAGAGAAGATTTTTTTCGAATGAATAATTCGGTGGGTGTACCTAGAGAGGTATCAGAAATGAATGGTAGAAATAATATTATAAATAATAAACATGCTAACCGGCTTAAAAGTGAGGATTCTGGTGTTAGAACATCGATTGATGTATTAAAAGAGCTTCAATCTCAAATCACTAATATGGAAATGTCGGAAAAGATAAAAATTGTTGAGGCGTCATCAACAAATTCACGGCCACACAAAGAGATTGATTTATCTAGTCCGCAAATGGTGATGAAAGTCAGCAATCGATATGGTGACCATGAAAATCTTCTTAGCACTGGTATTAGTGATGCATCATCGGGTACTGCATTGTGCTATAGTGAGGGTATCACTGATGATGATGATGATGATTTAGATATGGACGGTGATTTTCGTCGTGGTACAAATAGTCGTAATTCAACAGGTGGCTCAATACAAACGACAAAATTCTTACAAAAAACCGAACGTCGTCCATCAAAGCCAATTAGTCGTACCGCATCGGATACAAAAAATGTTGAAGAGACTGTCAAGAATTTACGTTTAAGAAATCAATTGGACTTAGCATTATCCAAAAATAAAAAGGAGCAAAGAATTGTAATGCGTGTGCCAAAACCGCCAGTGATTTCACAAGAGCAACAGCAACAAGTTATGCATCAACGTCAATCACCGCAACAACAATTACCACCAACGAATAAAAATGATATCGAAATGACAACACTACCACCAAGGATTCGAATGTTATCACCTAAACGGCAGCCTCTTATGAATAAACTATTACCAAAAAGTCCAGAAACTCTTCGGCATGTGATAACACCACCATCATCTATAATTATTCAACAACAACAGCAACAAACTAGAAAACAATCACCACCACCACCTCAAAGCCAACCAAAGCAAAATCATCACCATCAACAGCTAATTACAACACCAAAGAATCAACGTCTGGTGAATAGAAGTTCAGAAATCTCTTCATCATCATCATCTTCTAATAAGGTAACAATATTTCTGCAAAATTGTGTATGGCGTCGTCATGTTTTTTCATAGAAATTGAATTTTCATCCATAATTGTGGGGTTTTGTTGGGGTTTTTTTTTTAAATAATTTTTTCCATCAAACAAAATGGAGTTTGAATAAATTTTTAAATAATTGAAATTAAGTATTTTTGCCTTTTTTTATCTTATCTATTTTCTACTCTGTTATCACTTGATCAATTTTTTTTTAATTTTTATTCGTTGTTTTTTTATTATCATAATTTTTACGATTGGCTAACACTTTTGTGTTTTGCGTTTGTGTTAAATAGAATAATAATTATTACGTCAAGATGTATAAAAATAAATTAAAATGAAGTGAAAAAAAAGTAAGAAGAGAATTTTTTTTATTGTTATTATTTGCTGCTGCTTTGTTTTAAAAGAATAAAATTAGCTCAAACAAAAACTAGCCAACACCAGTTGAATTTATTTGCAGTAACGCATTTACGTAAAGAGTTTAGTTGAGACAAATACTCCGATTACGTTCTTTAAGCAATGCTGTGTTAAACAACGATAATATGACTTGAAAAAAAAAATTAAATTGGGAAAACAAATTGTTGTTGATTTACCTCTACAATTACAACAACTATAAGTGGGTGGAATTTTATATAGAAAAATTAAAAAGCAAAAAAATTTATGAATCCACTTGTTCCCATTTATTTTTATTTTATGCATGGTATTGAATGTGTAATCGTCGTTGTTGACGTTTTTCTTTCCTTTCTTTTCTAATTATAATCACCTCATTTTTTTTTTATTTTTTTTTTGTATTTCCACAGTCAGTCTTATCAGTAAGACTTGGCTAGTACTTAATGTTTTTTTTGTTTTATTTTTAATGACTGATAATTTTTTTTTTCGTTTTTTAATCGATTAAACTTTTGTGATATGATTTTTATTTTTATTTATTTATTTATATAGAATATTAATGTGAAATTTGAAGAAAAAAAATAAAAAATATTCTCCTTGGTTTTTTTTTGTTAAAACATTTAATTATAAATTTGTATTTGAAAAATGAATTGAACAATTTGTTTGTCTTTTGATTGTATTAAAAATGTTCGCATTGTTTTTTAACAGATAATAAAAGAAAAATTCATTTAACCTAATTTTTGGTAGTAGGAAACGTAATTGTAGTTGTAGGAATACGAAATGTTATCGCTACAAAGAGATGATAACCATAGAAATTGATTATTTAAAAGGGTAATTAAAAAAAAATGTTTTATTTTACTATTCATAACGAACGACAGAGATTTTTTTGTGTGTGGGGAGTTTGGTTAAATAAATTTACAAGAACCAACGACCACAGTTGCTACTTAAAATCCTTTTCTATTTAACCTAAAAACGGAAATGGATTTAAAACTTGAAGAAGTTTAGTTTTCTACTGCTTTTAAAGTTTTTCTTTCTTTATTATTAATTTTTAAGTTGAATTTTCATTGTTATTTGCTGTGTTCGCTTCTTTATTCATTCCTGAAAGGGAATAATTTTTGGTTTGGTTTCTTTAGTTTATATTTCATTAGAAATACTGAATTATGATTAATATTATTATTATTATTATTATGAAAACAAGGAAATAACAAATTATGGTTAACAATAAATATTATTCCATTGTGAAAAGCACAACTTTATTTAAATTAAGCACAATATAAGCAAAAATATCTATATTTACCCTGCATTATGTTCTCTTTAAACTACATTGAATTTTGTGTGTGTGTTATATTTATAACATTTATAAGACGATTTGGTTGTTATTGTCTTTTAATATTTAATTATAAAATGTGTTTTCAACCTTCTTTTACTTTGTACTTTGGTTCGACAATTTTTTTTTCATTTTTCTTAACAAGAAGAAAACTTTGAAAAATGGGAAAATTTCCTTAAAAGGGTTGTTACTCTGTTTTTTTTTGCATTATTTTCCTTTTTTTATGGAAAGATGGATAAAAATAATTTAGAAAAATGTGAAAATGAACAAACAACACTACTACCCCCAGCATATGAGCTTACGTAGTTTTTGTTGAAGGTGTGGTTGATGCCTTGACTATATTGTGTTTGTCGTTTTAACATTTTTTTTATTTGTATTTATGTACTCTACATAAATACAATTGTGGAGAATTTTATAAACATACATGTGGGATGTTTAATTTCATTTATTTTCATAGAAAAAACGATGAAAAATATAAAGGAAAATATAGATGAGAGAAACGGTGCAGCAGTACGCACACATTCAGCATAGAATTTTTTTGTTTGTTGTATCATGAATGAGGAGAATACGAATAGAACGTTGTATACAATCGATAACAACATTATGGTATTTTAACTGTATTATGTATAGTGTGTAAAGGGTTGATGTTTAGTTTGCTTCGTTTTTTTTAGTTTGGGTTGTTGTTTACCCTTTTTCTTATTGATATTTATTATGCAATTATAGCTAGAAATTTTTTCGCTCTCTAGCCTAGCATCGAATTTTTATTTTTTTGTTTGATTATTTATTTAGTATATAAAAGAGAGTCGTTTCTAATGAATTTACAATAATCATATTGTGTGTGTTTGTTGTTTGTTACGTCAATGACAGTATAAACTTTTATGAAGTACAGTACAGTAAAAAATGTTGTAAAGTGGGATGATAGTAAATCGATTAGTAGAAAAATTAATGTAGGGATAACGTGAAAAATGTGTTTTTTTTTGTGTCTTGGATAGATGGGATTTTGTTTTTGCTCTCTCGTCAAGACATTTTTTGATTTTCGATTTTGCGTTTTGATTAAACATTTTTCCTTGTCTTCGTTTTTTCTATGATGATTTTTAATTTGAATTTAATATTTGCTTTAATGATTGACGGATTTACTGTTTTTTGATTGAGTTTATATTATTTTTCTTTTTGATCAACTTTTAATTGATTAGAAATAAAAATGAAAACTCATAGCACTACATAGGTTTTTTTAACTGTATTTGTTGACATGAAAATGTTTGTATGTTTAAGCATAAAACAATATTATGTTATATATATATATATATATACATATATATACATATATATATACATATATATATATATACATATAGATCGATAAAAATCAAACAAATTTATTTATTTATTGATTAGTTTCTTGTTTGTTTACTTTATAGTCGTCGTCATCATCGTCATCGATGTGTTTTCAGCTTGTTTTCTATTTTTTCTAATAACAGATGATGATAATTAAATTTTGTTGTATTATTAGTAGTGTTTTGTGGATAAAATTACGGATAATATGTTATTAAATGTTTTCTCTCTTAATTTGTGTGGTGTTTATCACCTTTTTTATGTTATTTAGGTCGTTACTGTAACGTTTCGTTATGTTTGTAATGCGTGATTATTAAATTAAAAAATCACTATGCGTTGGTGGTTTAAAACACAATTTTCGTTATGTCATAGCATAACTGTTTATTAGCTAGATTGTAGGTAAATATGTGTACCTTTTATGCTGTTTTTAAAAATGAATAAACAATAGGAAATACAGCATAATAACAGTAACATAAATACGTGCATTTATGTTGTGCATACATTACTGCTGCTGTTATATAATTAATTAATTAATAAAAAGTATTTTTTTTATGGTAAATTAATCAATAAATTGTTGGAATTGTTTATTATTATGAATTACCTGGTAAATGTTAAATTATGCATTTGTTACAAATAACAGATAAGTGATGTTTGTATGATTTGCTGATTTTTTCTTTATACAAATACCTTACCCACCTACACAGGTTTGTGTATTCGCTCTTTTTCTATAATTTTATTGATTGTTTACTTCATTAAAACATTTTTTTTTCGCCAATAGCAACAGAATTTTGTTTGTATTTCATAAACAAACATTTTCTTTTTGCTTGAATTTTTTTTCACAGGTAAATATTTTTAAAAATGAAAATAAATTTGGGAAAAAAATATGTTTAATGAGAGAATTTTTTTGTTTTAATTATTTATTGACCTTGTTGTTTAGTGTAGTTTTGATGCATCTACCTGCGATGTTAATGTGTTTAAACAGATAATGGATTGTATTCGTGGTATTTATTTGAAAAACTTATTGTTTTCAAAGGTGTTTAACACGCGATTATGTTGCACTAAGTTGGGAAATTAATTAAATAAACACTCATGGGGGTTTAAAACTTTTTCTTCTTTTTCTCAATTTTCTTTTATAATAAAAATTTTATTTATAAATAACGACAAAGACGATAAAATATACAAATTTCTTAAAACAGATATAAATAAATAGGAATAAATTTTTTATAATGACGTCCACCGTTCACCCACCCAGCCCATCGTTACTATTGTCTTTATTATTTCTAAAAAGAATAAAAAATGTCTTTTTGGGGTCTCAAAATTATTTGTTTTTGTCTTATTTTTGTATGCAAAATGAATTAACAGTGGGTAGTTTTACCTTTATGTAAAAATTAAAAAACGCCCTGACTCGCGTGCTTGTTTAATTATTTAAATGAAAAATGGTGGCGTGGTGGTATGGTGAACAACAAATAAATCAATTTTTGTGGTTTCTATAAAATTAAAAAGAAATTGTTTGTATCAAATACAAAGTTTGTTCTACCCACCACCATCATCTTGTTTATCCCTTCTGAAGTTGTGTACGTTTGTGGTTGTCCGGTTTTTTTTTCTTTTATTGTTTTTTACAAAAGTTTTCAGTTAAAAATAGATTTTCGTATCACATTCGTTGTTCATAATATGAATGAAAATATTTTATCGAGTGGAAATAAAATACATAAAAAGGAACAACAAGGATTTTATATAATAAAATAGAAAAAATGTAATCGGGTGGTATAAAAAATTTTTTTTTGAACTTAGAAAATTACTTAAGATTTTGGTGGGTTAAGGACGTATTTTGACGTACGAACGTATGGTCCAATATATTAGAAAGACGACGATCTTTAAGAATAAATAAATAAAACGATACATGTGTATCGTATCGTTATATATATATATATATATATATATATATATATATATAATATAAATAAAATAACTCTATTTGCATGGATTTATATATAAAAAATACCCGCATCCTCCATTAATTATTATTATTATTATTAATTAATTATTTTAATTAAAAAATTTGTCTACACAAAAAAAAAATGTTCTTCCAACTTTTATTAACTGCGTTACACCACGTGCATACCAAAAATACCCAAATTACCAAAAACCATTTTTTAGGTTATAATAGGGAGAAGTGTGTATAAAAGTTGGATAGAATCTAATCATTATTAATTGATCTGTTTTTTTCTTAACTACCGACAGGATTCACCAAATATGCAGTTAAAAGGTGGTGTACCATCTAGATGGCGTCCAGCTGAAGAACATATTGGAAAATATAAATTATTGAAGACAATTGGTAAAGGTAATTTTGCTAAAGTTAAACTAGCAAAACATGTGCCAACTGGTAAAGAAGTTGCTATCAAAATAATTGACAAAACAATGTTAAACTCTGGTTCATTACAAAAATTATTTAGAGAGGTATGTGATCCCTTAACTTTTGTTCCTTGTTTTTTGTTTTTTTAAATTAATTTTTTTGTTTTTTAAGGTTCGAATAATGAAGATGCTTGACCATCCAAATATAGTAAAATTATTCCAAGTAATTGAAACAGTTAAAACATTATATTTAGTTATGGAATATGCATCGGGTGGTGAAGTATTTGATTATTTAGTATTGCACGGACGTATGAAGGAAAAGGAGGCACGTGCTAAATTTCGTCAAATTGTATCAGCTGTACAATATTGTCATCAAAAACGTATTATCCATCGTGATTTAAAAGCAGAAAATTTATTATTGGATTGTGATATGAATATAAAAATAGCTGATTTTGGTTTTTCAAATGAATTTACACCCGGTTCAAAATTGGATACATTTTGTGGTAGTCCACCGTATGCGGCACCAGAATTATTTCAAGGAAAAAAATATGATGGTCCCGAAGTTGATGTATGGTCATTAGGTGTTATATTATATACATTGGTTAGTGGTTCATTACCATTTGATGGTACAACGTTACGTGAATTACGTGAACGTGTACTCAGAGGGAAATATAGGTAAAGTTTATACCGTGGTTTTTCCATTGTTTCATGCTTCCATTAATTAATTTTTTTTTTAGAATTCCTTTCTATATGTCAACCGATTGTGAAAATTTATTACGTAAATTCCTTGTATTAAATCCAGCAAAACGTGCCAGTTTAGAAACGATAATGCGTGACAAATGGATGAATATGGGTTATGAGGAAGAAGTATTAAAACCATTTATTGAACCGATACCAGATTTAAAAGATCCTAAACGGATAGGTAAGACGGGTACTGTATTCCACCTTCACTCACTTGCGTTGCTGTTGTTATTCTTATAATAATTGTTCATTGATGTTGTTGTTCATGTTGTTAATTAATTAATTGATTAGTTGGTTTAATCAATTAATTAATTACCTCAATGTTGTGGAGTTTTTTAATTTAATTTTAATTAATTAATTTTTCACTATTGTACCAATTAATTAAAAATTTTTTTTGTCTCTTTGTTAATTTTTTTTTGTTTTGTCTTTTGTTGGCTTTAATTAGATTCAATTAATTTGTAGTGAAATATAATAGTGAAATTTAGATTCATTGAATTTTTATTAAATGCTTTTATTTAATTATTTTTTCTAATTTTTATTTAATTAGTTAATTAATGAAAGACGAAAATACAACGTCATACCGTCATAATTTAAATGATGTTTTGTTGTCTTTTACAACATCACACACGACGCAATCCTAATTTAATGTTCTTTTGTATGTGGATTTCATTTCGATTATTATTATTTGTTTAATAAATTAATCTCTTAATTACGCTGTTTCTTTTTATTTTGGTTACTATGTGAAAAACAGTAAAATGTGTGATTATTGTGTTTCTTGATAATATTATCACTCTCACTGTTGTCTGGTCTGTTATTTTATAATATGCAGTGAAATCCACATTTTTTAAAATGATTATTAAGCTCACTAATAAAACTTCTATTTGATTTTTAATTTTTTTTTGTCTTTGATATTTGCGCTGTTTTTTTTTTTAATTGTTGTTTGTCGTCGTTGTTTCTTTTTTTTGTGGTATGGTTTTATGTTAATTATTATTTATTATTTACGTGTTTTGTTGTATTTTCTGTTTTATGTTGATTTTTTTTTTGTTTTTTTTTCGATTTTTTTTTTATTTTATTCCAATTGTAGAAGCCTTAATCGCAATGGGCTACAATAAGCAAGACATTGAAGATTCATTGTCACAAGTCCGCTATGATGATGTATTCGCCACGTATTTGCTTCTAGGAAGAAAGAGCACTGATGTAAGTTGAAGAATGATGAACATATGATTTTTTTTTTGTTTATTTTTTATTAATTAATTAATTTTTTTTTAAATTCTGTTTCAATCAAATTACTTCAAATTTTTCAACTTGGATTTTTTAATTTTTTTTACTTTTATAATTATCAAAAATCAAATTTAAATGTTTTGTGTTTCGTCTTAATTTTTTTTTTTAATTAAATTTAATTTAATTTAATTTACACACAATCAACAAACGCTTTTTAAAAAAAAAAAAACTTTATAATTTACCTGAATTCAAATTTTTCTTGTTTCGAAAATGAGCGAAAATTTATTGATGATTGTTTGTTATTCAGCCCGAATCAGACGGGTCCCGGTCAGGATCTTCCCTATCCCTACGTAATATTGCTGGTAATGATGCTGCAGTTGCTGTTGGTGGTGGTGGTGTACCAGGTGGTAATACAACATCGGTACAAAGTCCAACACATCGTGGTGTACATAGAAGTATCTCTGCTTCAAGTACAAAACCAAGTCGGCGTGCATCTAGTGGTGCCGAAACATTACGTATGTATAAGTGTTGATCATTGTTTTGTTAATTATTGTGTAATGCATGAGTTTTTTTTGTTTTTTTAATGGGGATGGGATTGTAATAAAAATGTAAGATATGATGTGTTTTGCTTAAATTATTACCATTACATTACATTATTTATTTATATATATATATATATATATATATATATATATATATATATATTTACTGCCACAACAAATTAATAAATGTGACTAACTAACCAATGTAGAAATTTAAAATAGCGAAAAGAATATAAGTAGGTTTTGTTTGTTTACCTTTTTTATATATTTTGTTAAAAATATTATAAATAGATCCTACTCCAAACTACCATCCAATCCTAAATTTATTTAGTATATTAAAAGAAACTATGAAATGCAACGATTATTTAAAATATCTAGAAATTTTTCATCGTTTTATAACAGGAGTTGGACCAACGGCAACAAATACAACAGCTACAAATACCGGAAATACAAATAATAATAATAACAATAATAATAATAATCATACACCAACAAACACAACATCAACAAATAATGCTGCTGCAGATCGTGCAACAATGTAATTTGGAATTTTTATTAATTATTCTATTCGCTAATGGTTATTGATTTTTCTTTTTTTTTTTCTTTTATTGTAGTAGCAGCAATTTTAAACGACAAAATACAATCGATTCAGCAACAATTAAAGAGAATACAGCACGTATAGCTGCTCAAAATCAACGACCGACAACAGCTCAACCGAAACCAGTTACAACAACCGATAATAGTGAGTTGAAAATTTTTTGAATTTTTAATTAAGTGTTGATAATTTTTTTTTTAATTTTCTAGCTGTATCAAGTCCGGCTAAACCACGTACAACAGTAACATCAAAATATGATCCAAATGGTACACGAACAGTTGGCCCAAGCGGTATGATGCCAAGACGTTCAACAACATTATATGAAAAGACATCGTCTACAGAGAAAACAAATACAGCACCGACTGAAACCAAGTATGTTTTAATGTTTTTTTTCTAGTTCAGTTTATGATTTATTTCTCTTTATTTATTTATTATTTATTAACTTAATATAATTTAATTTTACAAGAAAATGCGCATTTATTATTTGTTAAACAAAAAAAAAATTAAAAAAACTTTTTTACTCTGTCTGTATTTATCTATTACTGTTCTGTCTCTGTATTTTTTTTGTTTAATTCTAAATTCTTTTTTTTTTTTATTTTTAATTAATAATTTTCTAATTAATTTTAATTTAATCAAGAAATTTGTATTTTCTCTTTTAATCTTCTTACTTTTTTCTTGGTTACTAAAACCATCCTGTTTCATATTTTCTTTACGGGAAATTTTTTTATTCTACGTTATGCTGCTGTTGTTGCTGCTGCTGCTGCTTTAATTTCAATTTTATTTTCTTTAATGAAATTTTCATTTCTCTTTATATTTTTTTTAACTTGAATTCAATTTTTCTTCTTTACGGTTTTGTAATCAAATAAAATAAATAAAAGAAACGACGACGTTGATCTCAAAGCATTTAATACATTTAAAATCAATAATCTGATTTTAAAATTTCTTTCTGTTTTATATACATAAAAGGTTAGAAATAATTTTTTTTTCTCTATTCTTTTTGTTTTTGGATTTAATTTTATTTTAAACATTATCAAATTAAAGCAGAAGAAATATTTTTTGTTATTTAATATTGTGTCTTGTCTGTGTCTAATCGTCGGGGGTGGTGATTTGATTTAATTTTTTCTTTTTAATTTTTTTTTTTATTACAAATATGATTTTTATGTTTTCTGTTTTTTTTTATGTTGTGCTCTGTTTTATTTTATTCTACACTAAGAAGTGTTCTTTTCTACTTCTTAAATAGAGATGAATAACCTTTTGTCTCATTTAAGGAACATTAATGTCCTTTAATGATTATTAATGATTATTACCTTATAATTTTTTTTTGTGTGCGTAATTAATAATTAATTATTATTTCCGTATGTTTTTTTTTTATTAAAAACGTTTTTTATTTTGTGAAATTTTTTCTTAAATACACACTACAGAAAAAATGTAAGAGCTGATGATTAATTATTATTATTATTGATTGATTTCTTTTTTTATAATTTTCCTTTTTATTAATAATTAATTTATTTATTTCTCTTTATTATTAGTTATTCATTAATTAATTAATTAATTATTATGTTGATGTTTGATATATAATTAAAAGTTGATAATAATATTCTTTTATATGATTACAATGCCATCTCTTAATAATTTATTTAAAATTTATTTTCTATACCGCATAAATACAATTCTTTGTTCAAATTGCAACATAATTTAAATGTCTTGTTGATTTATTATATATAAATATGTAAATTTACCATTAATTAGTTCAAGTTGTTTTAAATAGATAATAATAATAATAATAATAATAATAATAATAATGATAATGATAATAAATAAATACAACAACATCAACATATGAATAATTATTTTAAAAAATGTGTTTTTTACGTTTTCTTATTTTATGCTTTAAAAATAATCAAAAAGAATAAAAACTCAACATAAATTTGTGTGTGTATAAGTAAAAAAAAAAAACATAAAACATACAACAAAATAAAAAAAAATAGAATTAAACAAATTATAAATATTCCCAATACTCTCTCTACTCCCCAATTATTATATGAAATATAGTTTTGTTGGTACGGCCGTATCGGAATTTACGCGTGGTGGATCAACCGGTGCTGGTGGCAAAGGTCACGTGAAGAGCGCCTCAGTCTCTAGTCCGGGTCCATCTGCTGATAATAATGGGGCCACAGCAGATCCACTGAGACAGAGGTACAAAATGTATAGAAATGAAAAGTTTAGAAAAAAAAAACAATTTTTAATTTGGTAGAAATGTGATTTTTAATTAATTTTTTTTTTATGAAATTGGCTTTTAATTAATTAATTTTTTTTTTGGGAGTTTTTTTCTTTTGAGAGTGTTTTTTCTTTTCATTTTAATTTTTTTTTGGTTTAATTAATTAATTTTTGATTTAATTAACTTTCTCTTTGGCTAAAGTTTTTTTTTTTCTTGTTTTTCTTAATGATTTTACTTTTAGTGTTTTAATGGTAAATCAAATCAAATCGCTAGGAACGATGCTGTTGGAATGCACATACATATTCATTTGATTTATTATTAAAACACATGATAGATTACCAAAGGGATCTGTATACCAACAGATTGGATATTTTTTGTTTTTTTTTTTTTTTTTTTTTTTTGAGTTGCAATTTATTATCTAAATTATTATTCAAAATTATGTGGTGCTGTTATATTATTTATTTATTTATTATTTTATTTATAAACGATATTCCTCCTCCCCTTTTAGTATTTGGTGATTTTTAAGTTTGTAAATATGCCCTTTTTTATTCTACAATCTTTTTAAGTTTTTTTTTTACATTGTGAGATTCGAAAATCGTTTATTATTTTTATTTGCTCTGGTAAAATATGATTTAGTTAATCTCATTGTTGTTTGTTTGTTTTATTTTTTTATTTTTATTTATTTTACGCAAAGTTTACTATTGAAAACTATTGACGACTTGAAACTACCGTCGTGTTAACCAATTTCTGGGACACCTCTTTCTTTCTTTTTGTTTCACTTTTATTCTATTTTTTTTATTCTTTTCCTTTTTATTAATTTGCATGGTTTTATTCTGTTTTATCTTTTATATTTTAATAATTAATTATCATTTCAACGATGATGAGTTTTGTTTATTTAAATTTTTAAAAACAATAAATAATAAACAGCGAGAGAAACTTGTCGAAATGATTTTTTTTTTTATTTTTATTTAATTATTAAAGCTACTAAAATCTACTTTAATTTTTTTGTTAATTAATGTTTTTTTTTTTTTATTTTGGGGGTTTTTAAAATTAATTTTTTGATTTTAATTTTTCGTAATTTATCTTAATTTATATGTGATTGAGATAAAAAAACACAATCTGATTTATGTATTTGCACAAATTGGTTATATATTTTATATTTCCGATTGTGTAATGATGATATCTATTGGAAAAAGTATTTTTTTTTCAATAGTTATTATTAGCAATTACATGTAACATATTGTGTTGTCATTATAATTTTTATTTTATTAATTATTATTAATCACAAAAATGTTTAACCAAATTAATTATTGATTAATTAATTAATTAAATAATCAAAAAAATAACAAATAATTTTTAATGGAAAATAACAAATAATTTCTCTTCTCTTTTTCTTTTTTTAATTTTTTATTTTTTTTCTATTTTCTTTCTTAAATACATTTTTCTAAAACAACAAAAATAAAATATATAAAACAACACACAATTTGAATAATTTTATTTAAATAAATTTATTTGTGAAATCTCGTTACTGAATGATTAATTAATTAAAAAAACGTAACTGCTCTGCTCTGATCTACTGTACTCTACTCTACCCTACTCTACACATCAATCATTTAAAAAAAAACATAATTTCATGTTGCTGTTAATTTTTATTGTTGCTGTGTTGGTGTTGGTTGTTATTAATTAAAATAATAACATGAAAAATAAATAAATAATTTTCTTGAATAATAAACGAATTGACAACGAAATAAAATAAAAAATGCGCGCATCTCACAACAACAAACAAACCAAAAAAAACGTATGAAAAACGTCTAAAAACTAAATTAAATAACTGAAAAAAAATTAAATTTTAATAAACTAATTAATAAAAATTTATTGGTGAGTCAAAAACAAAAAAAAAAAAATTAATCTCTGTCTCTCTCGTCTTATTTGTTTCAATATTTTTTGAGTTTTTTTTTTGATTGAATTTTGTTTTGATTTTTTTAATTGATTAATTAATTTTTTTTTTATTTATTTTTGTTTTTTTTTAAATTAGTTAAATTTATATTGTGCTAATAAAAACAAAAAGTTTTGTTGACGTTGGCTGTTGTGTTTTGTATGTTTTTTTGAATTTGCAATTGCGCTCGCTCGTTAACTCCTATCAGGAAGCAAAATGTTTTTTTTTAATTTTTATTATTTTGCTGCTGCTGATTTTGATTAATTAATTTGAAAAAAAAAAAATTTTTTTTGGTTGCACCTTGTTGTTTTTTATGCTTTTATTATTATTCATTAATAAGCTCGCATCATTTATGGCCTTTTTGTAACATTTTGAAACATACTGTGAAAGGTTATGTAACAATACATTAAACGTTTAATTTCTCAATCATGCAACCGTGCTAATAATGCATGTAATTCAATTTAATTTAAGTCTTGTTTAAATCGAGGTATTAACGTGTCTTTGTTTTGTGTGATCACCACCCTGTTTATCGTGAACCTTTTTATTGTTTATACACATATCCAGTCCTGTTAATAATTATAAATCAGATATATCACACCAATTCTAATATATAAATGTCGCATAAATTCATATTATACCAGTTTCTTGTCTGTTTTTTGTTAATCATTGTTTTCCCGTTTGATTTATTTTATTTCTTTTATTATTTGAGTCCCCAACAGTTGTTAACACAAATCGTTTATTATTTTTATTAATAAATTTTTTCTAAAAATACTGTTGCTATTGTTGTTGTTGCTACTGCTGTTGCTTATGATTATTAGTTTTTTTTGTAAAATATGCAAATGAATTTGTTTATTATTTGTTCTGGGATTACAAATGCTTTGTTTTTAAATGATGCTTCTTTTTATAAATTGTTTTTAAAATTTTATTTTATTTTTGGTTTTTCTTCGTTTTTTTTTGTGTATGCATTTGTAATCCCCCTGGATTTGATTTTTTTATTTTATGGTTTTATGGTTTTCTTGTTTAATAAATTTTAATTTTATTTTTATTAATTAATTAATTAATTAATGCTTTTAATGATTGGTTATTGATTTTTATTAATTCATTTCTTTTTATTCTACTTTTTTATTTGATTTAACAAATTTTGGTATACAGTACAGGCTTGGTAATTGCAGTATTCGGTTTTTACTGGTTGTTGCCTTGGATAATTGAAGGAAAATTGATTAAATTATTTTTCAAAGAATTTTGTTTCCTTTTTAAAGTGTTTTTTTGTGCTGCAATTTGCACTTTTAATGTTAAATTAATTAAATGAGGGTTTGGTAATGAAATTTCCTTGTTATTTACTTTATATCGATCGATGTTTCTGTTTTAAATTAATGCAATTACCATGTATGTACTGTATAAACAAATTTTTTTTATTTAATCTTTATTATATATTTAAATGCATAAAATAATAACACATTATGATTATCATGTATTAATGTTGATTTTTCTCTTTTCTTTTTTTTTTGTTTGTGTTTTTTTTTTTTTGGTTTTTCTATTTTTACAGACATCCTTTGCCATTCCCCAGAAATGTACCATCACGGTCAACCTTCCATTCCGGTAAGTAATTTGTGCTTTTTTGCTTTAGAAAGTGTTTCATGTTATTAATTTTTTTGCTTTTAATTTAATTTAATAGGTCAGACACGCGCACGTAACAATGCATTAGAATATCCTGGATCTGGTGGCGCAACTGGTGATTCACCACATTCAGGACGGACAAGTTTTTTCTCAAAAATATCCTCAAGATTTAGCAAACGGTGAGTCCCTCTTTATTATTTTATTATAAATTAGTTAAAGAATAAAATGAATAAGAATGAAAAGAAAAGAAAAAAAAAGGAAAAGAAAAGAAAAGAAGAGAGAAAAACACAAACAAACATACGCGTTTTGTAGAGCTTTGTTTACCTTTTTTTGTTTTAATTAAATAATTATTTAAAATTATTTCTTTATTACTACGGGTTATTTACGCGTAATTGTTTTAATGAATTTAAAAATGATTAAAGTCTGTCCGTCCGTTTATCGTGTATTGTTTTCTAGAAATTTTTTTAAATAATTGAATTTTTGAGTTTTGGTGTCGCGAAAACATAGAATAAGAATAAAAAAAGACAGCAAAAGTAAAGTACTGTCACGTCTGCCTTCTTCTTTTTTTTTTTTACTACTTTTAATGTTTTTTTTTTCAATTATTAATTATTTGTTTATTGGAAATGTTTTTTCTTTTTTAATTTAATTTAATTTTTTAATTAATTATTGTCTCATGTGTGTGATAATAATTTTTAAATTATCAATGCATGGATTTTTCATTTTATTTTTTTTGACGTTTAATATTAAAATCACTTTGGTGGTTACACTTTGTTGTGTGTTTGAAATCGGTTAAATAATTGTTATAAAGCTTAAACTACTGCTGTTACGTTAAACTAGGTCTGGTATGGTAAGACATTGGACGTAATACAGCAAAAATTAATTAATTAAAGATTAAACACTCTCCAATAAACAATTAACACCTGTGTTTTTTTACCGTTCTATTATTTTTTTTAATTATAATTTTTTGGTTTAATTAATTTTTATTTAATTAATTATTTTAATACATAATAATAATACTTTTGTGTGTATATATATTTAATTAATTTAATTTGATTATAAAAGTAGTAAAAACTATATAAAGAAAGAAAAAAAGTAAGAAAGAAAGAAGGAAAAAAAGAATTTAAAAAAAAATCGTTAGAAGAATAATATTTAATTAAAAAAATTTAAACCAGAAATAAAGAAAAGAAAAAAGAAGATAAATTATTAATTTTTTAATTAATTAATTAGTTAATTAATAACAATCAATCTCATTTTTGTAATAAACTTTTTTAATTAAAAATTAATAAATTAAAAAAAAAAAAAATATATATATATATAAAATCTCTAATAATACGCCAATAGAAAATTAACTTATGCTGCTTCACCTACTACAACTACTGTTGTCATCGTTGTTGCTTATTAGAGTAAACAATCATGCTGTGTAGTTGGTGGTTTTTGCTTCTTTTTTTTTAAATTTTTATTTTTTATTTTATCTAATTAATTTAATTAATTAAAATAACGAAATAGGAAAAAAACGATTTTTTTTTCATAACCACCACCCTATTTATTAATTAATTTTTTTTTATGCATGCATCTTTTTTTTTCTTTATTTATTTGTTTGTTTGTGATTACTTTGTGTTATTGTTGGCTGAGTTGTTGTGCTAATTAATTTTTTTTTATGTGTTTTGTGTGTTTTGTTTCGTTTTATTAAAATTATTGTTGCTTTAGGATTTCGCGATTTTTTGTCTTAACACTCAATTATTACATTCATTTATTCGTTTTTATTAAATTATTATTATTCAGATTATTAAATCAAGTTCATAATACAAAATCCTTGTTGTACTCATTCTAGTTTCCTTATCCTTATGAAATTTTCTTCTCTTTCATTTTATTTTTTGTGTGTAAAACCATCGAAAATTATTGGATTATTTTTTTGTAGCTACATTTACATTGAATATAGCTGTGCCTGAGGTTTTTTTTATTAATAATGGGTGGGTTTAAATTGAGGGAGTCCTTTTTTATATAATTTGTTTAATAAAGAAGAATTTTGCATTAAATCTTGGATTTTATATTCAAGATTCTGTTGCATATTTAAAACACAATGTTTCGGAAAACTATCGACATGATTTAATTAATTTATTTTGTAAATTCAGTCTTAACTTTTAACTCACTCCTCAAATACTATGTTTAATAAAATTCGTGTGTTCTGTCTTCCAATGTAAAAAGATACAAAAATGAAAAAAAAATCAATCGTAGGTGACCAAGTCACGGTTGACTTTAAAAAATCGTGGGTTGTTTGTCGCTCTCCATTGTAAATAAAACAATAAAAATTTGCTGGGTAAAGAAAAGTAATTAGAAAGAACCTGAATCCCAGTCAAACACACGTAATACACATAATTATATATTATAAGAGTATATGTATTAACCAATCATATTATCAACCAAATTCATATCATCACCCAACCAATCACCCACCTTTGTTGTATTCTCCAATTAAAAACAAAAAAAAAGCAGAAAAAAAAAAAATTGAAGTGAAAAATTTTTAATTATCACCCCATTATATATGTTAATAATAATAAGTAAAGAAATGAAAAGAAAAGAAATTTTTTAATTAATTAATTGATAATGATTTTTTTTTGTAAGGAGATGTAGACATTTTTTAATTTTTTTTTTATCTTTTTTTTTTTTTTTTAATTTTTTAATTTAATTTATAAAGAACTAAAAAAAAATTAATTAATTATTTATTTTTCGTTAATTTTTTTGTTATTTTTTTTTCAATCAAATTATTATTATTTTTTTGTTTTTTTTTTCTTGCAGGTTTATTAGGGCATTTACGGCAAAAATTTAATCCTAAAACACAATATGAAAATATAAATTAAGAAAGGAATTAATTTTTTTTAATTAATTTTATTAATTAATTAATTTACAATTTACTATACACTAATTAATTAGTAGATTTCGTGTTTTTTTAAATTTTGTTTTTGTTTTTTTGCAAATTATTTTACTAAAGGAAATTCAGTAAATAATTAATAAAGAAATCTAAAAAGGGGATAGAGGAACCTTTTTTAAATTAAATTTTAATTAATTTAACTAATTAATTAATTAATTTTAATATTAATCTTTTGTTATTATTATTATTATTATTTGTAGTTTTAGTTACAAAATAAATGAAAAAAAAAAAAATATATTTTATTTAAAATTAATAGAAAAAAAAATTATTTAATTAATTAATTTAAATAAAATAATCAGTTATTATTCAGCTATTAATTATTATTTTATTTTTTTATTATTAAAATATCGCTTGAAGCGTTGTGTGTTATGTGTTGAACAAACAACAACCTCCGACTTTAAAATATTATTTAAAAAAAAAACACATTTATAAATAGAATAAAAATTTATTAATTAATTTACAATAAAAAAAAAATAAATAAATAAAAATGTGCAAAGAAAGGTTGCTTATCAGGGGTGTAATCATTTTAGTGTGATTAGATTGTGGGTGATTTAATTGGAAAGGTTATGATATTTGTGTCGTTGGAAAAATAGCTGAATTTATTCTGTGTTGAAATTGTGTGTTATCATTTCAACGACAATAGTATCAAATACTCACTTGTGTATCACCCACAAGCCTAATCGTTCTACGTTTCGCTTATCCCAAAATGTCGCCACTAACCAACCAACCATCCTTTCTTTATTATTTAATTAAGAAATGAAATTTAGGTAATAAAAGTAGTTGATCTTTTTTAGAGAGTACTTTCCTTTGTTTAATGTATTTTAAAATTTATATCTTTTGTGTAACATAACATTTATATAAACTCTATGGAACTTTGTTTTATATTAAAAAAAAAAAAAAAAAAAAAAAAAAAACAATTAAAACCGCGTTTAGTGTAAGAATTTTTTATCTTGTGAAGAAATTTAATTAAAGAAACGACATAAATAAATGGAATAAATACCGATGCTGCACTGCGTTGTAGTAGAAGTAATATTACCATTAAACATCCCAAATAATGGTTTAAAATTAATTTTCTCAACACTGTTTTTTTGTCTTATTTTTATCTAATACAGCAATTAAACAGCGCGTTTTATTATACACGCATAAATTTATTTTTAATGCATGATTTTATTTTTTTTTCATATATTCTATATGCATATTTAGTATTAAAAAAACATAAAAAACATAAAAATGTTTTGGTATAAAAACAATAAACAAATAAAAAAAATAATTTTACACAAATTATATGAAAAAAAAAAAAAAAAAATTAAAAAAAAAATTTATTCTGTGTTTAGTTTGTATGTTATGGCTTTTTAAGCTATACAAGATACATTATCTTTCATTTCCTTGTTTAATCATTTCCCAATACCTATCATTAAACTCATTTACTTATTATTACCACCAACACTACCACCCACCCACATTTAACATGTTTTTATTCGCTATATATTATTCCTCTTATAGAAATTATTTTTATTTAAAATCAAATCACAACAGCACACCACCACCCACACCAACCTTGTTGTTTGAATAATTATTTAAAAATGCATGATGAAAAAAATGTGTAAAAACCACAAAAAAAAAATGTATTTTTAAATGAAAATTAATTAATCAATCTATCTATGTAAAACCAAAAAACAACAAAGGCATTAAAACTAAAATCATGTCTGTCTTTCACCTTTTATAATCTGTGTGTGCGTATATTACACATACGATTTTTGTGTAGTGTATTCAGGTTGGAAAAGCTTTTTTTTATTAAGACGTGTGCTAAGCTTTAATTAATTAAATAATTAAATAAGAGAAAAAATGAACACGCGGTGATTGATAATTAAGAAATGAAAAATTATTTGGTTGTGATCTATGCTAAGTTCTTTCCCTATACAAGCACCAAACAAGAAATTTTTATTGCTGTCTTCAGCTTTTTTTTCTTTCTAATTAAAATTGTTTTTTAATTATTTTATTAAGGCGGTAATTTTAATTTTAATTTTTGCAAGTAAAAAAACTATTCTTTTTTAATTAATTTTTTTTTCATTGCTGGTTATTTGCTGTTCTCTTGTGTGTTAATTATTTAATCAAATATTTTTTTAAAGCTTATTGCTTAATAGTTTTTTAAATTAATTAATTAATTAATGAAAAACGAAAAAAAAACGTTGGCTGGTTAATTTAATTAGAGGTTAATGTGACGTGACGCCTTATTTTACGTAATGATCTTACTCTAGCCAGTCAACGTTTTGTACGATAGAAATTATAATTTTTTTTTGTTTTAAGGGTTGCACAATGGTTTTTTATCTTTATTTATTTATTATTATTGTTATTATTATTATTAATTTTGTTGTTATTTTTAATCCATTACGTTCATTGTATTTCACTTCAAAAGTATTTTTTTAAATGGGTTTTGTAAACACAACCACCAACTCATTAACTTGTTGCTGATGTAATGACATCAAGTTTTCAAAAATTATTTTAACCCCATAATTAATTAGTAATACAATCGTAATGTGGATTAGTTTTTAGATAACATTTCTTAATTAATTTAAAAAAAAATATTTTCTATTAAAATCGTGTAGAGGTAATATTTATTGATATTAGTTGTGTAGAGAAATTTATTTTGAAATTTTTTTTATGCATGATTGATTTATTATTACTTCTACTGACTGGGCTTTCAAAACAATTTTAAATTCATTTAATTTTGTTTATGAAATGTCCAACCTATTGTTGATGTCGTTGTTGTTGATGTGTAGTTTTGTTTTAATTTTTTTTTTAATTTAATTAACTAATTAACCCCTTATTTAATTATTAAAGTAATTTATATTAAAAAACACATTGTGCATTCCTTTTTTGCAAGATTTACAACAAACTTTTCAAATCTTTTATGGTTTTTTTAAAATTAAAATAAATTAATTAATAAACCAGAAGAGGAAAAAAATCTTTCTTATTTATATAAACGGAGAATTGGGGGTTTTTTAAAAAAAATTATAATTAATTAATATTTATTATTAATTCTAATTATATTATTAGAAGAGATATTCACTAACAATAATTATAAATTAATTAAAAATATATTAATACCACCCTAAAGAGGAGAATGAAAAATGAAAATTAATTTTTGCTAAGCAAATACCAACAAATTATGAATTAAATATGGGAATCAGTTGCGTGGTGTGTAAAAAAGAGCTAAATGAATCGGTTAATTAAAAAAAAATTATGTGGAAAGTAAAGGTCACAACCAAAGTATTTTATTTTTTCTATGATGGATTTCTGTGAGATTTTTCTTTACTTTTAGGTTTTAAATAATTAAATAATTAATAATAATAATAACGATTATTGAGAAAATAAAATGGTAAAGTAAATATGATCACACGATAAACAATAAAAACAGAGAAAATTAATTTGCGGTTATAAAGCGAAAAAACATTGTGCACTCTTGCGTTTAGATTAAATTTTTTTTTTTCTTTTTATTATTTAATTAAAGAAAAATTCTTTATTAATTAATTAATTATTTTATTTGTTTCGTAATTAATGACATAATACATAATATTATTTATGGCTTTTATTATTTATTTTATTTAATTAAATAAAAAAATGATTACAAAAGAGATAGAGATAGAAATTTTTAATTTTTTTTTTCTGTTATTAATTAATTTTCTAATTTTTAATTAATTAATTATAAAATTATGATTTTCTTTTTATTTCTTTATTATAATTTTTTTTTAATTAAATATTTATTCACACAATTTTTTTTTTCTATTAATTAATTAATTAATTAAAAACATTTTATTTTTGTTTTAAATTGACTTATTTTTATTTTCGTTTTCTTTTATTTTTTTATTTATTTTATTTTATTATTATTTTTTTTTTTTGTTTTAGGATCAATCAATAGCAATCAATCAAATAAACATAATTAAAAAAAAAATTAATTAATTAAAGCAAAAAAACATTTAATGAATTAAAAAAACAAACGAAAAAATTAAAAAAAAAAATTAAATTAAGAAAACGCAGATGAAAAACTTGAGTGCTTCAATACAAAAAAAAAAATAGAAAAACCGCCTTTCTCTACCTGTTTATTATTATAATTTTTTTAAATTATTACTAATTATAATCATAATAATAATCATTATTATTAATTGTTGTTGTGTGATCATTTTATTTATTAGTTTTTATTAAAGATAGAAAGATAGAAAGCAAAATCATATTTGTTGTATAAAACACAACACGATCAACAAAAAAAAAATTTCTTTTTTATTAATTAAATTTAATTACAAAAGAAGATTATAAAGATACAGAAAATTATTTAAATTATTATTATTATTAATTAATTGAAGAGAAGAGAAAGATATAAAAAATGTAACTGAAAACACATAACGTGTTTGGTGTTTTGTTTAAGTAAAGCAAAAATGGTTTTTGGGAAGCGCGTGCGACTCGAAATTAAAAAGAAATGAATTAAGTGAAGTTTTGTTAAAAGTTTAAAACAAAAAAAATATATATATCGGAGGAATAAAGAGTGGGTACAGTTAAAAAAAAAAGAAACAAAAAAAAAACCGCAATCATAACAAAGGGAAATTTGATGGATTGTTGTACCTACAGCGAGAATTTTTTTTTTATTCTCTCGTCGTTTTCTTTATTAATTTTTTTTTTTTTAATTGGAACTTGATTAATGATGATGTTTAGGATTAATTAAACACAGTGTACGCTAATTTTAATGTTAACACATTAAAGTGGGTGGATTAACGTACATAAGTAAAAAAATGAAGTGAAGACAAGAGGACTGTCTTTTGTGGATTGTGGATGGATGGACCTTGTATTCGATATAAACGATGACAACAACCAGATGCGTTTTAATTTAATTAATTAATTAATTAAATTGGAGAACAAATTAAACATCCACGCGATGTTTTTGTTTTACTCATTAAATGACGTTTTTTTTTTATTTGTATTAAAAGAAAAAAGAAAATTCAAAAATCAATAAAAAAAGTGAGTGAAGTGTTTTCGTTGTTCTGTTATGTTCTAAGAGTTTTTGTTAATTTCAACTTTGATTTTAATTTTGTAATGAATCAATTGAAAATATTATTTATTTATATATTATTTCTATTGTTTTATAATTAAGTGGTAAAATTTCACGACACAGAAGATTAATAAAGAAAAAAGAAGAAAAAGAGAAAAAACTGATTAAACAAATTTTTTTTTGTTTTCACCTGTTGCAGTAGTTTAAAACATAATTTGTTTGTTTTTTATTTTATTTTTTATCTTTTATTGATTAGACAAAGTAAAATAAAATATTTTTTTTTTAATTAATTTCTAATCAGCTTTTTAATCAGTCTGTCAGTTAATCAGTCAGTAATTGATTGATTGATTTTAATTAATTTTTATTTTTTATTATTAAATGTTGTTGCGTTTGTTGTCGTCAATTTATTTATCATTTTTCATTCATTTCATTACAATAATATAATTTACCCCCTAATATCAACAGTTTTGTTGTGTTTAATTAATTAATTATTTAGTTAATCAATTAAAAAATAAAAAAAATTAAAATTTGTATTAAATAAATTAATAAAAAAGCATAAATAGAAAATAAATTGTGATTATAAATAAAATAAATAATTAAAATAAATATGGTTATTAATATTTAAGGATACATAGAATTATTGATAAATTAATTAACAAATTAATTATTTTTTGTTAATTTTTTGCTGTTATAACAATATTAGTTTTTATAGATTAAAAAAAGGAAACAAATTGATTAATTAAAACAAAAGAAAAACTAGAAAAATTTAATGATTTTTATGAAAATTGAGGATAAATTAAGAAAGAAAATTTATTTGCGTAATTTTTAACAGTTTAACATTCAGTGGTTTTGATATTTTCGTGTTTTATTTATCTCTCGTGGTTTTATAGTTATAACAACCCTTGATGTTATTGTTTGATTGTGTTATTATTGAACCCTTGTAAAGTAAAGCCACGATTTAATTACTACACCACACAGAAACATTGTTTTGTACAATGAAATTTCATTTAATTCCTGTTTTATAAAGTATTCACAATTTTGTTATCAAAACAATAATGCATTTCTTATCATTAATCGATGGATTAATCATTGTTTATAAATGATAATTTATTTACGCTGAATTTGATTGATTTATATGAAAATTATTATTAAAAACGTTCTTGTTGTTGAATCATTAGTTTGATAAGTATATTGCAAAAGGGCAAATTAACCTAAAAAATAAACACCTGGAAAAATCAATTCAAATTTCTAGTTTAGTTTTAATTATTTAATTATTTTAACCATAAAAGTCTATAGAGAAATTGTAACAACAAAAAAAAAAATAGAAAAGAGAAAAAGTATTAATGTAATTTTATAGTTTTATTAAAATTAATTAATTAATTATTAATTAACACAATCATGATATGAAAAAAAATTTTTTTTTTTTTTATTATTTTTTAATTTAATAATTAATAGATAAATTGTATGTAAGAATGAATATAAAGAAAAGAAAAGAATTTCTTTAAATAAATTAATTAAATTTAATTTATTTAAATGAAAAAACAAAAAAAAAAAATTATTTTATTAACCAAAATTCGAAACCGATGAATTCGTTTTGAAACAAATAAAAAATTGTGTGTGGATATTTTTAGTTTAAAATTTATGTCTTTCGGTTATTTGTAATATTTTTTCTTGTTTTTTTAAATTAGTTAATTTATTTATTAAGCTTTTAATTAGCTAATTAAATAGAGAAAAGTTGATAATTAATTAAGAAAATTGAAAAATTAATTTACAATCACATACGTGAATGAATAAGACATTGATAAAGAGAATTTTTGTTTTGTTTTTTTTTATAATTAATTATCCACACACACACACACAAGAAAAGTATAATCAAAAGAGGAAAGAAAAAAAACATTATTATATAATTAGAAAAATGATTTTTTAATTAAATTAATTTTCTTTTTCATAATTAGGGTTAAAAATAGAAAAGTAAAACAAACTAAAACTGGGTTTAAAGAGTCGATTTTATTGTTTTTTTTTATTGATTCTTCAATATAAATAGAAGCTTATAAGGGTGGTTAATTATGTTTGATTTAATTAAATTTAAACCATTAGGGCCTTGCCTTATCAGCACCACAATCAAAAAAATTTAATAATTCGTCTCTTTATGTATACACAACCGGCCCTCTCTAAACATATAAATAAACAAAAAACCCCTATTATTATTATTATTAATATTATTATTTAAATAAATAAATAAAGGAAATTTCAACATAAAGATAAATAAATAAATAAATAAATAAATTAATTAAAAAATAAAAAGAAGAATTATATATATATATAAATATGAGAAAGATTTTTTTTTTAAATGTAATAAAAACAAACCAGAAAAAACCACAAACTTTTGTATCCAATTTTTTTTTTAATTAACCAAAAATTTTCGTTGTTTTTTTTTATTATTATTATGTAAATGTTTCGTCTCTCCTCGTCTCTAATAATATTTCTCGATATGGGATGAGATTTTTGTTGTGATTAATGAATTAAGCAAACAATTAATTATTAAATTTTATTAACAAATGTGTGCTCTGTTAGTTTATTTTTGTTTGTATTTGTTTGTTTTAGTAGAGTTTTTTGTATGTAGAATTAATTTTAGAATGTTTTTAGATACGAACATTATTTAATTAATTAATTAAGCAAATAATTTTACCATACCACCCACTCCCTTGTATTGTGAACTGTTTTTATTAATTTCTTTTTTATTTTTTCTTTTATTAAATTAATTATGAGGCAACATCATAAATACACTACGAAACAAGAAAATCCGAAAATCTAATTTTATTTATCATCGTGGGTTTTGATTAAAATTTTTTTAATTTATGTTGGTTAATTATTTGTCTTGTAAATGGGGGAGTGTTTTTGTGTGTTGATTTTTTAATGGGATGGGGTAGTGGCAATAATAAGTTTTCAGCGGATTTTGGTGGATTTAAGTTCATTTTTTTTTATTATCCCCGCAGAACTAATGCTTTTTTTTTCTTAATTACGCTGCACATTAATTAATTTAACAACAATGCCCACCTTTGCCCCACATGGGTATTTAATCTTTTAATTAAATTTGTTTATCTACCCTTCTCTCAACACACGTAATTTATTTGCTGCACACTAATTAATTTTTATTTAATTATTTTCTCTTTTTATTTTAAAATTAAAATTTAATTAATTAGAATTAAATGATTAATTAATTAAAAGGAAAAATAAATTAATTTAAAAAAATGGGTGATGGATGTTTATTAAAAAATAAAAAAAATAAATTTTTTCTCTTTCGCTTTTATTTATTTTTTTTTCCTCTCTTAATTAATTAATTAGTTAATTTTTTTTTTCATTGTAAATTATTATAAAATTATATATATGCAGCCTCTAAGAATCTACCCTTAAAAAAAATTCTCGTCTATTTTTTCGTTTATATTTTTTTTTCGTTATTCGTTTTTTTTTTTTGTTTTATTTTATTTTAGGCCGAACGATGGCCATCCAAATACATCAACAACTAATTTTAGGTAATTATAATTAAAAAAAAAATCTAAAACAAAAAATTATTATTTTGGGTTGGGAAAATAATATGATTAAACCCACCCCATTATAGATGGGTCAGCAAAAAAAAAAAATTGTTTTGAGTAGAAATTTTCTGTTTTTTTTGTTTAATTAAATAAATAATTAAAACATCCGACCCAATTTGAATTAAATCTCCAATTAGCTATGTAAACTAGCTGTGTGTGTCTCTCTTTCTGTAATTACGTAAAATTAATGCGCAATAGATTAAAATTTGATTAATCTGATCTGATCAGTGCCATAACTGATTAAGGTTATGCTGGTTAGCTGACGGTTGAAGTAATACACGGAAAGCAACAGCAGGCAGGCAGCAGTCGCATGCATTAACATCAGTTAATTAAGTGATTTCAGACTATAATTGAGACAAAAATTTTTTTTTTCTAATTGGTGTTTTTTTTTATATGTTTTTTTAATTATGCTTGCAAATTTTCTTTTTGTTTTGTTTATTTGTCCAATTTTGGTGGTGAATTTAAGAGTAAAACAAAAGAAAACAAAACAAAGAACATGTCACCCACGCGGGATATGATAATTAAGTTGATTAATCACCACACTATCGGGTTTTTTTTTATATGAAGAATTCATTCATTGTTTTTATCATTTTGAATGTTTTTTTTGTACGTTTTTAATTATCCTTTATTATCAATTTAATGCATTTTGTTATTATGCCTCCGATGTGATATGCATGTCTCAAAAAACAATCAAAAAAAATTTCCCAATTTAATTATAAAAAAAAAAAATTCAAATTAAGAAACAAAACAAATAAATAAATTTAAAAAAAATATTTAGTGGCTCGAATACAGAAGAACCAGTTAAACCACGTGTATTACGTTTTACCTGGTCAATGAAAACCACTTCACCACGTTTACCTGATGAAATAATGGCAGAGATACGTTCTGTATTGGATAAAAATAATTGCGATTATGAACAAAGGGAACGGTAATGATTTTTGCTAATTAATTCTTTCCAATTAAAATTATAATGCATTTTTTTAAATTTTAGTTTTGTTTTACTTTGTGTACATGGTGACCCAAATACTGATTCATTAGTACAATGGGAAATAGAAGTATGTAAATTGCCACGTTTATCATTGAATGGTGTAAGATTTAAGAGAATTTCCGGTAAGTTTTATAACAAGTGGCATAAGTTAGTGATGTCAGTGTAAATTAATTAAATTAAATTTATTTTAGGCACAAGTATCGGATTCAAGAATATTGCATCAAAAATAGCATATGATTTACGTCTGTGACTCGATAAAAAAATTGATAATAATCAACAGCAGCAGCAACAACAACAGCAACCGCAACAACAATTGCAAAATAAAAATGATAAAGAAGAACAAACAACAATAGCAAAAATAGAAACAGATGATGGTGATAATGATAGTATTGGAGATGTTATTAGTGGAATTGAATGCTGTATAATTGAAGAAGACGAACTAGATGAAAGGGATATTAATGATGCTGGTGATGATGGTGATAATAATGATGGTGATATTATTGTTGAAATGGATGACAATATAACAACGGCTGGAACAACAGCTGAAGAAAATGTAAATACTGTTCGTGATAATAAAAAATTATTCACAAAATTAATGTTATTAAAAAAAGATAAAGACAACGAGCGGCATCGTCAACAGCAGCAACAACAGCAGCAGCAGCAACAACAACAACAACGTTCCACCAGTAGTGGTTGTAGCAGTGTTGGACCAATAAATATAAAAACAACATCAATAACTACAAGTGATGAGGATGATCAGGATTCCCGATATAAACTACAAAAGCAGCAGCAACAGCAACAACAACGTCAAATTGGTGCTGATGCAGTTGTTAATGTAAATGATGATGTAGTTGTTGTTGGTGGTGGTGGTGGTGGTGGTGAAGACGGTAACGTTGGCGATAATGACACTGAAAACATTAAAATTGGTTACAATAATATTATTGCATCATTACTACGCACCACAACATTATAAATAAAAATTAATTAATACAGCTCCTACTTTACTATTCACACTATCTATTAATTAAAACTACTTATCTCTCCAATACTAAACTCTACCCCCCAATACATTAGTTTATGATATTTTTTTTAAACACTATTTATTATTATTATTAGTTATAATTACAATAAATGTCTGTGCTTCGATTGGATAACACATTAATAATCTCCCAATTAATTTAATTAATTAATTAGCAAACGCGTCAAAGCCTTTCATTGTTGATTATTATCTTATTAAATTACTAAATTTAATTGTTATTAATTAATTAAGAATTTATTATAGATGGCATTAAAAAAAAATAAGAAAAGAAGAAAAATTATTTAATTAATTAAATAATTAATAAAAATTAGTTTCTATTAGATTTTTAATTATAAAAAAAAAGAAAGGAAAAAAAAGAATTTTTCTTGCTGCATTTTTTTTGTTCTTTTTTTTATTATTTAATGTAACAATGTGTATGTTTCAATACGATATATATAAATAAAAATAGAATTACTAAATTAATTAATTAATAATTATTTAATAAAAAACAAATTGAATAGTTATTAAGTAGTAAAAGAAGAAAAATTAATTTTTAAGGAAAGACAAAAAAAAATTATTATTATAATTTGCAATATAAAACAAAGGTGAGCATATTATAGTAATAACATTAAAGTAAATTAATTAAGAAGAAAAAACACGTGTGGAAAGAGCCTCCAATAATAAAATGTCTGCCAACAACAAACAACTACATAATTCACAAATATCATAATAAAATAATAATCAATAAATTCATACTACCACCACCACCATTAAATCCTATCAGGATTTTGCATTTTTTTTTTATTAATTAAATTAAGGAATAGAGGAAAATTTAATCTCAAATAAAAAAATAAAAATCATGTTGCATGCTAACTACTATAATCGGTGTTTATTAACGGATTTATTATCAATTTTTTTTTGCGTAGGAACGTGGAAAATCACACACCGAAAACACAAAGGAAGAATAAAAATTAATTTTCTATTTTCTAATAATAATAAATAATAAAATTAAAATTAAGTTATTAAATTAGGGTATATACAAATATATATATATATATATATATATATATATTATAAATAAATAAATAATTAATTAATTAAAAGTAAAGAAAACATGATGAAAAGAATTATTTTTTTAAATCGCAAAAAAAAAAAAAATTGAGCAAAAAGAGTGTAAAGCAAGCTACAAAGAAAAGTTATAAAAAGCTACAAATAAAGCTATTAAAAAAGTCTATTTGGTGTGTTATACTACAAAATATGTAAAAAACATATTAAAGCATAGAAATAAAACGCCAAAATTGTATTTTTTAATTAATTCATTAATTTCATGCATTAATTAATTTAAAAAAAAAACAAGAAAACATTAAATTTGAGAAAAAAAACACTAATATCGACTGAAAAAATCACAAAAATAATGTAATAAAAATTAATTAATTAATCTAATTAAAAGAAAATACATAAATACACAAACATAAACACCAAACACAGATAAATTATCTTTATTAATAAAGAGTTATTAAAACTACTTAATAAAAACATACAAACATTAATTAATTGCTTGTGATTAAGCAACAAAAGAAGAATAATTGACACAAAAAGAAAAAAAATAAAAATAAAAATATTTTACCTAATTGTATAGAAGATTTAATTTAATAAAAATATAAATTATGTGCTCCTACTCCACCTGCTCCTACTAATCTTTGTAAAATGTATAAAGGAAATACAAAATAAGAAATTTTATTTGATGTAATGTGAATTGAGAATTTTTTTTTAATTAATAAGAATAAAAGAAAACCAATTCCCCCATAATCACAATAAAATATAAAAAGAAAATAGGAAAGTAAGAAAGAAAGTAAAAAACCCATTTTATAGAAATCTTATTATTATTATTAAAAGGTAAGATAGATTAGCTAACCTTACCTATTAATTTTTTAATTAATATATAAATATTAGCAATAATTATGAAGTTTATAAACACACACAAAATACTACCCTAATTGCAGTTAATAAATAAGAGAAGAAACATTTTTTGTACATAATTAATAGCTATCAGACTATCTAAATTTGCATTTATTCGTTTCTTTTTAAAGACATAAAAACCATTGGTGATATATGTAATAAACCGCTACTGGTACACTTCCATAATTTAAAAATTAAAAATAAACGGACAACGTTAGAATTTATATGGAAATTTTATTTGTTGGATACTAAACTAGATAAACTCATCAAAAATCATTTAGAATCATTAAACAATCTTAAACATCCATTAGACACATTCCTCATCCCTTGTATTTGAATATTATTTCCGGTTAATTACTTGTTAAAAGTTACCGTTAGTTACTTATAACCGGAAAATATTAGTTGTCAAAATTAGAGATGAGAATTTTTATTTTGTTTTCCGTTGCGTTTAATGTACGTTTAAAATGGTTTCACAAGAAAAAAAAATTTGATTAATTAATAAAACAGAAAAATAATATGAAAAAATAATTAATTAACGTTCATTGATGCGGTATTAATTATTGAAATTTTTTTTAAAAAAAATTGAAAATTATTGGTGAGTTAATTAATTTCGTTTTTTTTGTCCATTTTGTTTTTTTATCTTAAACAAATTTCTAATTACACACAAAACACCCACCAAATTGATTATTTAATTACGTATAAAATACAAAAAGAAATTTAATCTAAAAAAGCTCGTTGTCAATCTTATGCAAAACAAAATAAAAATTAAATAAAAAAAAAATCTTTTTTAATAAAAAGGAAAGGAAAAATGACTGCACGCCAAATTAAAATAATAAAAAAAAATTTAAGTCAAGCTTAACAGAGAGCTTTATTCATTCGTTCATTAATTTAAAATCATGCTTCTCTCATTTTAATTATTTTATGTTTTCCTATCATATTTTCAATGCTAATAAAAGAAAAAATTTCGCTGTTTCTGTCTGTTTTTTCATCATGGGTAAAGCAATGATTTAATTACTGAATTTAATCAAACCAAAACCCTTTTTGTACTTGTAAAATGAATATAAATAATAAATTAAAAATACATCAACGTATTTTACTACTTTTTTTTTTACTCCCTAATTCTTAAATTTTTTCCTTTATTCTCATTAAAAACAATTAAAATTCTAATTAGAAAACACACAACCTTTATCTCTCATTCATACATAAAAAATTTAATGAAAATTATCTCTCAAATAAAATAAAATAAAATGTGTTTTAAATAATTAATAAATAAATAATAAATATATATTTAAATAATTAAATTAATTAATTAACAAATATGAATAATAAAACTATAATTGTGTATAAATGTTTTAGAAGAAAAGAACGCTTTTAGAATTAAAATAAAAAAAATAAAATTTAAATAGTAAATAATCTCTTTCACCTAAATAATAAATAAATATATAAATATTTAATTAATTAATTAATCAAAAAAAACATTAGAGAAATCATAAATAAATGTTTTTAAAATTAAAAAAATTCACAAAGACAAAAACATCAAAAAAAAAACTCCTCCACTTTAGTTCGTTCATATTAAAATATTAATTAATTAAAAAACAACAACAAAAATTAAACATAATCAAATTAAAAAAAAACCCACATAATTTATAATTAAACATAAAAAAATATTAATTATTTAAGCGTAAAAAAAGAAAAAAAGAATAAAAAATTTTACTAGTTAAATTAGTTTATAAATAATTATGTACGACGTCGTTGCGATTCATTAAAGAGAAACATAATTTTTTTTTTTTATTAATTTTATTAATGATGACTGCACACAATTTTTTTTATTACTATTATTTACAATAAAATACATTCTCTCCCTATTATTTATTTATTAATTAATTAATAAGCCGATATTTTTTTTTTAATTGTAAAAAGTAGAATTTTATGTTACAATTTGTTAAAATAAATTTTCTGTGTATTTGGGAATAGTTTTTGTTTTACAAATCGAAATATAATTAATAAAATTAATTGTTTTTTAAATCAATCAATAAATTGTGCCAAGTTAGTTTTGCTACACGGTTATTTTTCCTTTTATCATTTTTTCATTTCATTTCATCAGTCAGTCTCTCTCGCTTCAGTTTTAATTAATTCTCTAGAGATCTATGTTTGTTATTCCATCTATGTTTATTATTCCTGAAAATTACTTAATTACTTTTTGATTAGTAGACACACAATCGCTATCACACTTTTAGTAGTGTTCACTAATCTATTCCCAAATTAAATTAAAAAAATAAAAATTTAAATTTTCTGTTAATTAATTAATGAAATTATTAGCTACACAGCAAAAACTGCTCACATGGTGATGGTGATTTAAAAATTTTTTTTTTCTTATTTCATTAATTTGTCTGTTTTTTTTTTCATTTTCGCATTATTAATTAAATCAATTAATTAATTAACATTAATCTAGTTATATAGTTTGTTGCTATTTTTATGACTATTATAATTTTAACAAATTATTTTATTAATAAGAAATAAAATCAGAATGATAATGAATAAATAAATAAATTAATTAAAAAAAATAAAAACACTTTTATTGTAGTAAAAACAAACTTAAAAAATAAAATTAATTTAAAACTAGAAAGAGAGTATAAACTTCCATATGAATTTATATTTAAATACAAACAAAATAAAAATAAAATATAAAAATAAAAATTATAAATAAATTTAATTTAATTAAAATGACAAAAAATTATATATATATAAGAAAAATAAACAAAAAAAAGAAAAAAAAAACAAATAAGGAAAAGCAAAGAAATATAATATTAAAGAAAAAAAAATTGGATTTGTTGTTGCTGCACCCTATCTGTAGTTTCCTATTAGATTTCTCTTCTATATCATTTCTAGATCTCTCCAGTATTTATCAGGATTAGTGTGTTTATCACTGGTTAGTTTACGATAAACATAAATCACGTAATGAAACGACTGGAAATCATCAAACATATTAGCAGCACTGGAGGTACACAACAACGCTTTTCCCATTATAACCAATGGTAAGAATGTTTAAAGTTTTATATTTTGATCAACAATTCTGATTACGAATATTTTTTTAAAACAAATTTATCGATAAATTTCCGGAAGGGAGAAATTTGTTTTTCTTCTCCTTTTGATATCCACACCCCACTAGCAACATTATCGTGTTTTTATGTAGAAAAGTTTTTTTTTTGTGGAAAAGTTGTTTAACAAATAATAAAAATAAAAATTAAAATAATCAGGATAAGGGGGTACGAGTTTTGAATTTGTGAAATTTGTTATGAGAAAACAAGTTGTGTAAGCAGAAAAAAAATCAAGGGATGATTGGACTAATTTAGTAATTTAACAACAGCAGTGTATTTAGGGGTTTTTTTTCTTTCTTTCTTCATCTTCTGATTGTGAAGAATTTTGCCGTAGGATAAACATGGGTTGTTTTTTTTTTATTTTGTTTCAAATTTGAAATGTCCGCCTTAATGGGTATTGTCCACTCTGTACAAATATATCTTCTTTAACTTTGTTTTTGTCCTCTTTTTAACATCGTTTTTTCTGTATGTATGCATGTCAAAGACGATTGTTTATTTCCCAAAAAAAAAAAAAAAAATCAAACACAGAATATAGACAGGGTAAACAGTCACACATAACATCTTAATGAAAAACAGGAGAAAAAAAGCAGCAAAATCAGCAAGAAAAACATTAATAACAACAAGAAACATTCGTTTTGACCGTATACGAGTTAATAAATTAAATGATTTATGTATTGATTTAAGTTTCGTTGTTTGTTAACCCTAATCTGATTTTTGTATAACAATAACAGCAACAATTCAATGTGTAACAATAAATGAGTGGGTTGGCATAACCCGGAACAAATAAAAAATCAAAAACATTGTAACAAAAACGTACGAATAATAGGAACTCCCGTAGCGCATACTCAAATTTATTGAATTTACTTCACTTTCGCTGATTTAATTTTCTATTTTCTATTTATTTATTTTTTTAATAAATAAAGGAGAGAAGAGGAGAAAATAAAATTTGATTAGGCTTAAACATGTCTATATAGCTTAAACATGACTTTTCAACACTTGACAACTATTATCCCTGTGCTAATCTTTTGTAAAATAAATTCATTGAAAACTTTTAAAATTAAATTTAATTATATCGGGTTTAAAAACACGTATTAAAGCTGCTGCTGATTCTTTCATCAAATTTATTATCTTTTCCGGTTTAACGTCTCTTCCTCTGCTGATTCTTTGTTTTGTTTTGTTTTTATCTATCGTTTTACAGGTTTTTTTTGCCTATTTTTTATTATTATTATTATTATCTTAAAGGTGATAATAATTCAATCATAAATAATTTTTTTTTTCAATGTATGATCACTTAATGACCATAAGAATTCATCTTTTATAATAACATTTGCGGTTGGAACTTCGGAACAATAGCAGCAAAATGGTGAATATAGAAAAAGGGTTAAATATAGGGAAAAAAAAAAAGATTAACATTAACGCGAACGTTAACATTAAAAGAGGAAAAAGAAATATATTTATCTTTGGGGAAGCCATTAAGAGCTTGTCTATTTTTGATAAGGAAAGGAAAAAAAAATCGTTTTTCGTATCCATCTCTCCATTTCAATGTTGTTTAGTTTGCTATGTTGCTAGTCATTATAATAGTAACAGTCACCATGTGGCGTATCATCGCTATGTAGATAATTGTTTTTTTTTGTATCATTCTTTGCTACATTGGAGAAACATTAACACAGAGCATTTAACTGTACTGTAATGATCCAAAAAACTAAACGTGCAGCTAAATGTACACTAAATACAAATGTATTGTTTTATAAATAAATAAATAAATAGAATTACGTAACAATGGGTATCAACATCATGTAATTCTCTCACGTAAATCAGTTTCTATTTAAGAAAAACATTAGAAAAAAAAAACTTTTCATCCCCCTAATTTCTTTGTGAACTAAGGAGTTTCGGTCATTGATAGGTGTAAATAATGTTTGAAAAAAAACATAAAGATTATGCTTAATAAATTTATTGTCTTCTAGAATTGGTTCTTTGTTGTTTTACTTGCTGCTTTTTTTTAAATTTGAAACAATTGGCTAAACTAAATTCGTGGGTAAATTATTATTGTTTTGTGCTTTTAATTAGTTTTATTTACTAATTGGCATTGGTGAGTAAAATTTCAATTTTGATTAAATTAATTTAAAGGGAAATTTGATGCCAATTTTAATTGAATCGATCTTTTGAAATTATCTTTATTATCCTTAAGAAATGTAGTTTTATAGAAATTCCTTTGAATTTGGGTATCACACCATTATTAAAAACAAGATAAATATGCAAAATAATAATTTAGTCACGAAGCCCACAACAAACACAGACTATTGAACACAATTAAATCAATTAATGAAATTTTCGTAGAAAAAATTCGTAGACAAATCTTTGCTTAGGTTATGTGTGGTGTGAATGTTACTCGTGTAACCACATTCACATAAGCACTGAACGCTGAAAATTTATCCTTTCGATTAATAGCAAAAAACAGGGACATTTTCGTCTGCATTCAAACTAAACTACAGCTGGTTTCTGTTTTTTTTTTTTTATTTTATTTTTCTTCCTGTTTTTCTTTATTTTTCGCTAGAATTTTTTTTACTAAATCAATCTGCTTTTTCTGTTCTGGAAAGTTTTTCTCTTGGAATTCGGTATTATTAGGCATAGGGTTTTTTCACCCTCCACAAGATAATAATAATTAAGACTGAGTATCGTAAATGCTGTGTGCCTTGACTGAGAATGAGTGTTGTATGCCGGCTTTACATTGTATAGAAACAGGAAAAAAAAGTCTCCAAAAGTATTAAAGGGGAAACGAATTGGCGTAAGTGACATCTTACAGAAATGTAGAAATGTATCTACCACCCAACCACCCATCCACCAATCCACCTGGCTCTTTATTTTTTATTATGCCGGGTCAATATTTAAACGGTCTTAATATGAACAATCCGGTGGCACCAACCCCACCGCCAACGTCTAAGGTACAAAAATAATTTTCGTCTTCCCTTTTAGACATAATTTCCTTTCCGTTCGGTATTTGCATTTTAGTTTTTTTTTTATTTTATTTATTCAATTGCTTCAGTTGCTCATCTGGAAGTCTCTGCATGTTTTTCACCCACACCAAAAATCAACTGATGTGGTTGGCAGTGAATATTATCGCAAAATGTTGATTATTCAGCATTGAATGTATTCTCAAATGGGAAAGCAAGACAGGAAAAAAACTTTAAAAATTTATTAAAAATTCATATGGAAATTGCATGTCTAAGGGGTGAAACGAAACGATCAAAGAGACAATTTTCCACAAGGATAATGACACAGAAGTCAATTAATTGGGTAAATGCCGGTGACAAGAAGATGTGCGTTCGTCTCCACCCCATACAAAGTGCGTGTTCTGCTTATTGATGACCTTCGCTACAAAAAATTTTTCCCCTCTCTACGTACTATGTGTCAATCAGGTTAACTGATTTTTCCACAATTTTATTAAATATTTACCCCTGACCCGAAGCACTTATGATTATTTGATTTACGTCTGTTGTATATTTCTACTTTCAAATTAAAGCCCAGCTGATTGATTGACTGATTATCGAACACAAGTTGACGTAGATCAAATAGAATAATAGGTGGCATACAGTAACTATAATTCCCTGAACAATATTAACCAGCTAATAACCAGGATAATTCATTGCATCAGAATTTGTGACACTAGAAGTATAACCTCATTAAATTCACGGTAGAATAAAATTATTTATTTTTTTGTTATTTTAACACCAACAAAAAAAGAATAAAAGTTTGGTTTTCTCCTCTTTTTTTTAATTAAATTAATTTCATTTCCAAACAAAACTTTGGTTACAGAAAATTTCGATTCCAAAGTTTATTTCCAATTTATTTAAGCTAACTAGAAAAAAAAACAGAAATTTCAATGGACAAAAGTTTCATTTACTTTACTTTGCTTAACTTTACTTTACTTTGCTTTGCTTTGCTTAACTTAACTTAACTTATTTGGTGTGTGTGTGTGTGTTTATTTATATCGACAGAATCACCTGTATTATACAGGTAAATATATATTACATCATCCAGGGGTTATTAGTTAAAAGATGTGGCAAATGAATAGAAATGAATAAAAAGAAAGAAATCTTTTAATTAAAAACTTTTTTTTTCTACGTTTTATTGTTTTGTTTTAATCGAAATACGAGAGAGAATTATCTTGTTAACAAGAAACAAAGTAATAATAACAAAGTCAATGACAATGACAATGATAATCCATTCAATAATTATCCAAAATCCAAAACTTTATTAAAGCTTTTCTGCAGTTTTTCGTACATTTGCAAACAGAAGCAATTTTAAACAACAAAAATCATCAGCAAACAGCAAGAACAATAAACAATTTGCAATGGGAATAAGTTTAACCAAAAAAAAAAAAAAAAAAACAGCACCATCAGTAGCTAATAAACGTAAAAGCTTACAATTATGTTAATTTTTTTTTCGTTTTTTAAAATATAAAACGCATGAAATGATAATAAAAACACAATACACACAAACAAGAAATGAAGAAAAAACTGAAAAAATAAAATTTACGCGTCGTCGTCGCTATCAAAATACATAAAAGCTGTGTCTTTGTGTCTCTTAATTTTTTTTTTTTTTTTAAGTTTGTTGTTCTGTTCTTGTTGTGTGGTATCGAACAATTTAAGCTTTTTTAACAAGAATTTTTCGCTTATTTTGTAAGTGACTGTGTGTTGTTTCTATATTTTTCTTACTTAAAAGTCAAAACAGTAAATAATTAAAAACAAACAACGCTGCCTCACACAAGGCAAACACAAGACAAACAAAAAACAACAAAAAAATTATTTGCGGAGGTTTTTTCATTACTTTTGTTACATATGTGGATGGATGTGGGGATGTTTGGGTGGAGAGAGAGAAATAAACTATAAAACTTAAATGTTTTGTTTAATTCTTATCGTTTATGATAAGTCGCTTACGTAAAACGCATTTTATGGTTGAACACAAATAAATTCAATGAAATATGCAGAAAAGACTTGATTAAATGGGTTTTTAGTGTTAGATGTGTAGAAGAATGAAGTTCTTCTGAAATATAGAAATAAATATACCATACGACTGTATTAACAAAATAAATGATTTCATTGGTATGATGTAAAAAAATGTTTTGCACCGGTTAAAAGTTCATTTTGGATAAATAATTTCACAAAATTAGACAAAGAATTTCTTGTTGCAAAGTAATTGTTACCTGAACAACACAGAAATTATATTCGACTGGTTACCATAATTAATTTCACTGGTTACATAAGGCAAAATTAAATCTAAATTGTGGGTTGTTGGGTGGTTGGTTGTATTTTGCTTGGGCTTGTGTGGCACTGTTCTCTCTATTTTAAAACCAAACTACTACTAGCAACAATTATATTAACTTGTTTCCGTTTTTTAATTTCAAAGCATAAAATCAATTTTTTTTTGGTTTTTGAAATAAAACCTAGAGAAAAGAGCTTTTTTCATTGCAATATTTTTGTCCTAAAAAACCTTCAAGTTTTGCAGCATAGATGAATTAATTCTTAGCAATAGCGAGAATGTAATTCTTTTAAAAGACTTTAACAAAAAAAAAAACAAAAATTAATTTAACACCCGTAAGCTTTTTCCATACGTATTAAGCTTACACAAAAAGAATTGAAATAAAAATCAATTGTAGTAGTAGCCAGCTACTAGATGTAACAACACTAGCAAAACTTGCAAAAAAAAAAATCGAAAATGAAATAAAAGCATTTTGCTGTGCTTTTTAAATTTACTTAAAAATATAGAAAAAAAGGGAAAATAACGTCATTAGAGTATGTCGAGGATTAAGTTTTATGTTTAATTCGCGATTGTCCTAAAATAAATACTTTGCTGTGTCGCACATTCTACTGCTACTGCTGCTGTTGCTGGTAAAAGCACCAGCTTTACTCATTCCGTTTTAATTTTAATTTTTTTTCTTTACTTTATCGGCAAACTGCAAGTCACGTCGTTTTCGGAGCTTTTTTTTTCGCTATTTAAACTATTTAAAAGGAAAAAAATGTTTCTTCGTTTCGTTTTCTAAATATAAAATGGGTTTATGGGTATTACAGAGTGTTTTGTTGATTATTTATAGAAAAAAAATCGAAACGAAATCCATCTTGTGTTTAAAGAACTTTTAGCGTTTTTTTCCTCATTTTTTTTAATGAGAAAATTCGTGATTGAAAACTGATGTACAGTGGAGAAAAGTTTTTTTTTTCTTTTTGTTTTTTAAATTCGATCAAAATAAATTCTTTTGCCTAAATAACACAGAACACAGAGAACACAAGAAAAGTTTCTTAATTGTTTTAAATTTTTTCGTTTTGTTTAGCCAGTATCCAGTAAGGAAGTTATACTTAGAAAGAAAGCGAGTTGTAGAAGAAATATTCTTGCTAGAAGAAATAAACTAAAAAGTCCTGCTGCTGCTACTACTACTCAGTAAAGGTTTATCAAAAAGAAAAAAATGCAAAACAGAATTTTTTTTTTGATTTTTCTTCATCATCTAAATATTTTCTAATGGTTTTGATCCTTTTTTGCTTCTTCTAAAGGTTACAACCAGCTATGTTGTACCCACGTTGAGTACGTGACTTGAATTTACTTTGACGTTACTTTACATTTTACTTGACTTGATTTTTCTTGTCGTTTTTCCCTTTTTTATTCTCGACTTGACTTGTGTGCTTGACTTCACTGAAAACATTCCTGAGAGTAAATCAAACTTTATTACAAAAAAAAAAAAACAATTTTTTCTTCCTTTTGTTGCTTGCTGTTGTTGCCCTTTGTTGTTATTGCTGTAAAACATAATTAATGATAGACGAAAATAATTTTAACAGATTTCCAATTAGTTAAATCAATAAATCGATAGGGAAATTTGTTTGATTTGACTTGAAAAAGCTCTAAGCTTTAACAAATTTATTATTTTTTTTTTGTTAACAAAGAAAATTGATTGTAGTTTGCAAAAACGTTAAAATTGTATTCGAATAGCTAGAGTTAGTTAAAAAATTATGTAAATCTGTAGAGAGCTAATCAGGGTGTGCTAAAGAAGCTCATCTCACAACCCAATTATAATAACCGGAAATTATAAAACATAAATTAGGAAAACATGCTTAGCATACAGAAAAAAAAAATGAAAACGAACAGCAGCAAGAAAGGTTATTTGATAGCAGGAAAAGGGTTATTGTCGAGCCTTACAAAATAATACAATAACCAGCCAAGGAAAGAAAAAGGATCGAAATGAACTCAAATTAAATTAGTTAAAAAAAGCTCTTTTAACATTAGATTATCGCTAAAATAATAATAATAATAAAAAAAATATTCTGCTGATTAAACTAAAAATGTCAGTCCGTCCGTCCATCAGTTTTTTCATATTTGTTTAATTGAATTCGTTCGCTGAATAATAAAATAAATAAATCGCGATTTTGCTTGGGTAAAAAAAAAATCTTTTTTATGTAATTTAAATATTTAATAAGCTAAAGCAGCAGTTAAAAATATTTTATCATGCAGAATGGATATAATTTTCCATGGAAATAGATAAAAATGAAGAGGAAAAAAAAATTTAAAAGGTTTTAATTGTTAGTTTAAATAACATTTGTATTGGGAAGAGGTTGGTTGTTTGGTTGTGTTTCGTTTAGGGTTTTGAATAGGTAAGAGTTAAGTCTCTACGGTTATTCGGTTTATTATTTACATTAAAGAGAAAAATTTCTGAGAAACGTAAATTTCATTAATCTTCATAGAAAGATTATTATCAAATACAGTACATTGGATAATATAGTGGAGATGGGTTCACAGTGCAAGTTAAACACAGACCAAGTGCATCTATTTATGCAGACACCTAAAAAAACTATCAAATCTATTGTGTCTCATAAAAAAATTTCGTTGCATTAATATCACAAATAACGTTGCAACAAACTAAATAAAAATTTTTCGTTATTAATAATAACAACGAACGTGGAACAGCAAATAACTTGCACTAATAACAGGAATAAAGCAACAAACAACAAACAAACAAAAACATTAATAACACCCAGGATAAAAAGCTAAATAAAAAAAGCTTAAATTAATGACACAAAAATTATTTAAACAAAATTTTTTTTTATTGTTTCAACTGGGTAGCAAAAAAAAAAAAAAAAAGAAACCCACCCAAAAGCTCAGGTTTAATTTTCTCAAGCAACAACAAAATCTGGAGCTGCTGCATGTTTTTAAAAAAAAGTTTTTATTTTTTTTTATTTCGATGTTGTTAGTTTAGCAAAGCTTCGTTGTTTTTTTTTTTGTTTTCCTGCAGTTTGTTTTGTTTATTAAAGCTTAAATTGAATTATTTTTGTATCATATGCTTTACTCTCTCCTTGTATTATACACTAGAACAGAAAATCTAAATAAAAACCCAACCACAAACTTTCTATATGTAAAATGAGTTCCCCCCATATTTTGGTAAATAAAAGTTTTCTCGTTTCGTTTCTCGTTTCTCATTTCGTTTCGTTTTTAACGTTGCTCTGTGCTGTTGAATTTTCATTTTTGTTTAAAATTCTTGTTTGATTGCTTTTGTTGTTGATATTTAAATTTTCTATGCTCCTTAACTGTTAAATTCAATTAATTTCAATCAAAAATATAAAAACTAAACCAAACCCGAAATAGAAGGAAGATTTGGAAAAAACCAAAAGGAAAACTAGTTGACTTGATATGTAAACAACTAGGAATAAAAAACCAAACTTACATACGATATATTGGTAGAAAAGATTAACATATGCGGCTGGTTGGTTGATCAGTATCATCATCATCAACAACAACAACAACAACAACAACAACAACAAACATAATTTAAACTAAAAAAAAGGAAGAAAAACGAAGGAGAAAATGCTGTAAAAATAGGAAGAATAAAAATTAGTGAATTAGTGGTGAAACAACAGAAAAAATAAATGAAAAGGAAAAAATTAAATAAAAATCTAAACAACCAGGGGAGAAAGAAATCTCCAGAATAGCATCAGCATCAGCAACAGTACCAGTAATAACAAGAAGATGAAATATAAGAAGATGCTGATGCTGAAAAATCTAAATCTACATATTTAATATACTCTGTGTGGTGGTGGACGTGCAATGAATTTTGAAATAATTATTACGAATTTTATTTCACCATCCATCCCCCAGCAAATAACACAACAAATTGTTTTTATTGTTTTTTATTTTAATTTTCGTTTTTTTTTAATGGACTTAAAAACCAACAGAAAGCAATCAACAAAAAACAATTTTTTTGGTTTTTTAATTTGTTTGTAGTCTCGTCACATCACGTTCACGGTTACGCTGAACAAAATAGAAAATAAAAAATAGAAAATAAGTCACTAAATCACTTTGGTTGATTTTGTTTTCATATTCAAATGTTGCGTTAATTTATTAAATTATTAGACCTCTAGCTGGTGTAGCTACATGAGAAATATTTTGATTAAAAGCTCACAGTATAAGCTTTAAGGGATTTTGCTATCATTAAGTCATTACAAAGCAGATTTTTTTTTATAAAAGCTTGTTGCTATCAGTATCAAGGACACTGCTGTTATAACCACCCACGTTAAGTCAAAAAGCACGCTTCAACATCAAGTATAAAGTGGAGGTGGAGGAATGAACAATTGCATTAAAAGTCCAAAAAGTAATATTTACCTGGTTATTCCAATTTAAATATAATACGCGCAATGCAGATATGAATATTTCACCAGTAGTCGAGTCGAGTAGAGTAGATAAACAGGGACGAAGAATTTAATTAGTTAAATCCAGAACCCACACACACACATACACACACGCACGCACACACAAAAACACAGATAGTTTTAATTAATTAAATCATCTTTTTACCAACTACAATAAAATACAGAAAAATTATTTGTGGGCACTCAGTAGAATTCTTATTGCCGTCATTGCTAATCAACACAATTTTGCATGCGATTTCTACTTTTATTGTTTTTTGCCAAAAAAAAAGTTTTATTACTTGAGGAGTATCAAGTAACTTCTGTATTAAGGATACACAGGTCATACACAGTGATCTTATCTGTTGAAAATTTATTACAGCCGTTTCGGTCATTTTTTAATTTATTTATCAATCGAAATGAAATAATTTCGGTAGCGAAAATACAAAATGAAAATTAATTAAAATTTGATAAGATAATAGCCGGTAGTAAAAAAATTTGGTTTCGTTTCGTTTCATTTTGTTATCTTTTTAATGCTGATTATGCTGTTGGTTTTTTTTTTACTGCTCTTTGTTTTTCTTTTTTTTGGTTGTTTTTTGTTTTTGTGGAGAACATGGATGGTGAAACAACAGAAGCTATGGGAATATCAGGTTTTATACGTAAATAACCAATCGAGAAATCTCTGGAGAACCAAAAGTATCACCTGCAGCTGCAAATGTAGTAACAAAGGAACCGATGAACGGTGTCATATCGTTAGTATTTGCCCACAACAAAAACAATTCATTTGGGATTTTTTTTTCAACTTCTTCTCCGATTTTTTAATCTTATTTACGATTTGATGGTACAGTTGACTGATGTTCTCTGTGCTTTACTTTGCGAAAAATAAAAAAAAACGAGTGTACGGAAAATAACGTTGATAATCAACATCTGCCACAAACAATTACAGCGGCACGTCCATAATGAACCCAATTAAACTATTCGAGTTGTCGAGGATTAATAAATTCTGCTGCATTTGTATGTTATGTATGGCATAAAATAAAATTTTTCGTTGAATTAACGATTTAATAACAAAAATAAAAAACGTGTGCCGCGACCGAGCATTCGACAGACAGCGAAGTAACAACACAAATGAAAATTTCCGAATTATTTCTCAATTTTTGAATTGGGTCAGCGTTTTGTAATTAAAATAGAAATAACTAAAGTGAGCTTATTGACTTATTGTAAAACATTTGTTAAACTGGATTACAGCTGGTGACACAATTAACAAAATTCGTATAAAAAGAATGAGAAATCTTCTAAGAAGTATCAGTGAAGTTTTGTAACTTAATTCGATAGAGCAACAAACCAGAGAAGTAGCAAATTTAAGCTTAGAAAAATGAAAATTTTCATTACTATTTGGGGTGTGCTTGTGGCATTCTGCAGTGCCCAGACGGTTGACTATTGTGCTTTGAGACCTCAATTGTGTGGTACCAGGGAACACATAGCTTGTACACCAAACTCATTCCCGTATACCATATGCACTAATATGGTTGTTGTACCGATGACACAAGCCTTAAAGGATGCCATCGTCCTTCGTCATAATCAGTACAGACAACTAACAGCGAACGGATCAGTAAACTCATTACCAGCGGCAAGCCGTATGCGTGAAATGTTCTGGGATGATGAATTAGCCAATCTTGCTGAAGTTCATGTAACTCATTGCACATTTGCACATGATCAATGCCATTCAACATCAAATTTCCCGTACTCTGGACAAAATTTAGCTAAATTAGCATCGACAGTACCGAATACCAATGCAACCGATCGTCTAATACGATCAATTGATTTGTGGTTCAATGAGAACACATTGGTAACACCAGCCATGATTGACCAACTTCCGCTGGATATCAGCAAAATCGGTCACTTCACCGTTATGATGAGAGAAAATAATATACGAGTTGGTTGTGCTTACATAACGTACAGTTACGTGTCGAGCGGATACACCTGGTACTCACACATGATCACCTGTAATTATGCTGACACAAACTTCTTTGGATCACCCATCTATTCACGTGGAGTTCCTTGCTCTAACTGTAATGTAGGCACCACATGCAGTACGAACTTCTCAAATCTTTGTGCATAAATTTTCTTTGCTTCCGTTTTCATTTTTAAATAAAAAATAAAAAAAAATATTTCAGTCAAATAATAAAAAAAAAAATTTGGTTTTTCATTTTGCTTTGGGTCACTTTTTCTGCTCATTTGATTAATTTATCGATTGTCAGTGAACATAAATTAACGAGAATCAAATGGATAAAACTGTGAAATGCTTTTATTTCCTGATTAAATATTAACCAGGATTATTGGCAATTTTCCCGTTAAATAAATAATTTCAAATTCGAATTGGAAATTGGAAATTGGTATATGATATTGAGCTTTTGTTTAAAAGTAACTAAGAGTGTGTCGATAATTGAAAATCGAAAAATCAATTATTAGGAGAATAACCGATAAGACCATTTGGTATAACAAAGCAGGAAAAATAATTTATGAGTGTTTTTCGGTAGGCTAAATGGATTTATGGTGATTATGGGGTGACAGAAAAGAAAGCTAGTGTATGTAATCTGTGTAGTTTGAGTTGTTCTATAAAAGGATAAAATATGTCGGCGTGCAATAAAGTTAAGTAAAATTAATGAAGAGATTATCCAGCCTGTAGCTGGCCAAAGACATGCATGCGGTGGCAACATCAGCCAGTCTCAAGAGACTTATCCCATTCAGTTGAAACGGAATAAACAAATATGCTGTTGTTGCTACTGCTGCTGCTGCTAACGTCTTACATGTTGCGTGCAAATATCGTTTCGACGCCTCATTGCCACAATTTATATCCATGCTTATCGCATAGGGCAAACTATTTCTTGAAATTACATCTCCATCACCCGAGGAAAACAGTAAAAAAAACCAATAACTGATTGGTTGTGTTTCATTTCTTGTTGTCACCATTCCACAGGATTAACAAGGAAATTGAAATCTACTGGATCGAAGAATTTTTTTTTTGTTTTTTTATTGAATTTTATAGTTTGGAAAATAATTATGAATGAAGCGAAACACACACGTTGTGCCTGCCGTCGACGATAACAAGTGAATCACAAGTGATGATTGATAAAAAACAAAACAAAACAAAACAAAACAAAACAAATTACGTTTTTAGCAACATAATTTATGTAAATTTCGTAATAATTAGTTGAATGTCCGTGTGTGTTCATTAAGAAAATAACAAAATTTTGCTTACTATTGATATAAACCGAGAAAAATTTATTTGCACAACTGAGCAAATGTTTGCGGATTGTTTAAATTTTCACCTGAAATATTTTCCATTTGTTGTTTACCCAAGTAAATATTTTACAAAACACAAAAAACAAAAAAAAAAATATTGGTTGATAAGAAAAAATTATATAAAAAGCCAAGAAACACCAATGTAGCTATCATTCGAACAACGAATTGTTTTCATTAATTAATTAAGAGTTTTGAGAAGAGAATTAAAAAAAAAAAAAATCCGAAATGAAATCGTTTGTGATTGCCTTTTTGGTTGTTGTGGCTGTGTACAGTGTACAAGGAGTTGATTATTGTGCCTTGAGAGCCTCATTGTGTGGTACCAGGGAGCATATCGCTTGTACACCAAATTCATTCCCGTTCACCACCTGTACTAATATGGTTGTTGTACCGATGACCCAGGTGTTGAAGGATGCTATCGTTAACAAACACAATCAGTACAGGCAATCAACCGCTAATGGATTAGTAAATTCATTACCAACGGCTGGACGTATGCGTCAAATGTACTGGGACGATGAAATGGCCAGTATCGCTCAGGTGCATGCATCCCATTGCACCTTTGCACATGACCAATGTCGTGCAACAGTTGCCTATCCATACTCTGGACAAAATTTAGCTAAGATGGCATCAACAGCACCAAACACAAATGCCACGGAACGTGTTCAATACGCGATTACTTTGTGGTTCAATGAGAATACATTGACAACAGCCGCCAACATTGATTCTATCCCAACGGATATCAGTAAAATCGGTCATTACACCGTTATGTCACGTGAAGATAATGTACGCGTTGGTTGTGCTTACATTACGTACACTTATGTGTCTGGCGGTTACACCTGGTACTCACATATGATCACCTGTAACTATGCTGATAATAATTTTATTGGAGAACCAGTTTATACGCGTGGTGCACCATGCTCTAATTGTGCTGCTGTTGGTACAACATGCAGCACAACATTACCAGGCCTCTGTGTCTAAATTGATTTTAAGATTTAATTTCAAGAAAAATGTTTGATTCTTGGATTAATTAATCCTGAATTAACTAAATAAATATTTAAAAAAAAAATAAAAAAAAAACTTTTTTAACTGTGGGGTCTTTAGCGATTGTATATCAGGGTATTATGGCACAATAATGGTCGAATTATCATAGAGAAAATATAGCAGAAAATTACAGAAAAGTCAGCTCGTTTAAAGCGATAATTTAAATTTATTCTAACAAATAAATACTAAGGATGTCATTTTCCAGTTTTTTCCTTCTTTTTTTATACGTTTATTTCCTCCCTTATTATTTTTTTTTCCGATTTTACCATAAACTCTCAGTAGTTCAGTAGTAAACTCGTTGGTAACCCAGTATGTATGCGACAATTTCGTTTAATAATAAATTTAAATATTCTAGATATAAAGACATTAATGCAATAAGTTCTCATGCAGATTTATATTTTGTTTATAATATACTGGAGGAAAGCAAAAAATAGGGAGGACGAGGAGGAAAACTAACCTAAACCTCTGGTTAGTGTCCTGGATATATGTTGTTGCAATCCCTTAGTTGGTTCTTTCGTTCGTTCGGTTATTATTAATGATTTTTCTACGGACACTAAAGTCACTAGATAATTCTGTAAACAAAAAAAAATTCTTTGTTAATTCCACTGATAATACTAGGAATTATTTTTCCTCTGGTTAATACATTTTACAGTTAATACTGAGCAATTAAAGACGCCAGCTAATTAACCATACTAAACATCTGTTTAACTCTACACAAATGTAAAATTTTTGTTTGTTTGTGTGACTTAAGCAAATAAATAATAATTTTTTTTTCGTTAATTATTTACACAAGCGGAGGTTTTTTTTATTTCGTTTTGTTTTTATCTCTGGTTATTATTTATACACGCGATTGTTTGATAAGCGAGTGTTTTTTGTGTTGAGAAATCATTGCACTCGGCTTCTGTTTATTTACATTGAAATGTTTCGTAATGTTAAGGTCATTAGGAGATGCTGTTAGTATCAGCGTATAATTCAGCTGATTAAAAAATAATGTTTTTTCCTCGCGCTACTAGTTGTATGTGTGTTTAAACTGCCTTAAGTTAGATGAACCTGGTTATGAAAACAGATGATAAAAATCGAATTAAAACCGAATGGAAAACATGAAAAATTAATTTTTTTTATTTTTTTTTTAGATAATTATTCATTCATGGTAATTACAAACTGCAAAGATAATGAAAAGCTCTGTTAAACAACTAAAAACTTAGTGAAAAGACTGGAAACATAAAAAAAGTCCACAAATTGTCTGTACTTGCTTTTATCGAACTTTTGGGATAGATAGCTAGAAGAAGAAACAAAAAATGAATAAAAGTAGAAAACTAGTCTCTAGTATCTATAAAAAGCACACAAAAAAAAAAGTTTTCAAAACAACATCAACAGCAACAAAAAAGGTCAAAAACACTAAGTTAAAAAAAAATTATTTAAATTAAGATTAAAGAACTTTTTTAATCAACACAAATTGCGTTTAGTTTTTATTCCCACAACGGAAGTAAAAACTTTTTTGTTTTGTTTTGTTCCCATCTCTCATACAGAAATTACTAAAAAAAACTTCTTTGGCAAAGTAGTTTTGTGTTAAATATTATTTTGTATTCCTAAGTATCAAGTAATATGTGGGTGTTTTTTAAAAAACCAAAACGCTCCTAAAAAAATCATTCAGAGCTGATAGGTGTTTGTCACAGATTTATTAACTCTATCACTCACAACCTTGAATTATGATCGAAACACCACTGACCTAAATAATAAGCAGGATAAAAAAAATCCCATCAGGTCACAGTCAAAGTAAAGTAAAAACAACAAAAGCACAATTGTTACAAAAATAACTCAGGTTTCTCTTACAACCTTAAGCTTTATAAATAATTTATGCGATAAAAAAATCAACTAGGCGATCAAAAACTTGAAAATAATACAGAAATGTCCTTGAAATCAACCACCCACCCACCATTTTCCCGGGATAAAAAAGGTTAAAATTGTAATTAAATAATATTTATAAACCGTGGGGTTTTTTTCATCCTTATTTTCACCCTTTTTTCTGTCTGTCCGTTTTCGTTTTTCCTGTTTTTCTTTTTTTTTCTGCTGCTGGTGTAGAGATTAATGTACCTGTGTGAGCCTTTTTGTATATGTGAGATGGGCAATAAAAATAAAACAGCAAATGACAACAAGACCAATTACTTAATCACCACCCTCGTTAGATAATGGTGGAGTAAGTAAATAAGAAATTTGATCAAATAATGAACGAAATTACTGAGAACACAAAGGGATTTTGTTGTCTAATTAATTAAAAAATTATTTTTGCATGTTTTTTATCTTCTATTAATAAATCACCCACACCCGCTTACACCCATCACAGCCTAGTTATGTATCTTTATTAATATTTATTACTTGCTTAGCCAAGTTTTAAACTTTTTTTGTTTTTTTTTTTTGCTGACCAAATAAATGAACCACAAACGACAGATGATACTCAGAGAAATAAATCATAACGCATCGCATCTCATCTCTTATCTCGTTATTATCTGTGTTTGTTTTTTTACATTTTTAAACTTTTTTTGTGCTTTATTTTTTGTTGGAGACTGCTTAGAATAGGAAAAATTAACGGGGGAAAACTCATTTTTGTTTTCTAATATCGAAGTCATTAAAGTGGCCATAATTTGCTCCCTTTAATTCAGTTTTTTTTGTTTACATGAAAATTCGATGTTTTTTGAATGCATTTTATGTTTAATAAATTATTTAATAAAAATTCCATAAATGATACTTTTATGATGTCTCCGCTTTTACTTTATCTCTTTAATCATTTCCTGTACTTGTGTTTGTTGTGCTTTTTAACAATACAACTTTGCTACGTTGTGTGCTACTCACATTTTTTTTTTGGTTAATAATTTATTTGATTTATATTAGAAACACTTAATATTCCTTAAAGTCACCCAAAAAAAAAAAACCATTGATTTATTGATGCGGTAAAAATCAAAAACGAATACAAAAACATTTTGCTTTGCTTTGTTTTGTGCTTTCCCTACTTACGTTTCTTGTTTTTTGATTTTTTATTCTTTAGATAATATTTTCTAGTATGGAAAGACCAATGGAAATATGAATAATTTGTGTGTAATTCGTTACTTGTTGTGGGTTTTCTAAGAAAAAAGAATTTATCTTTTGTGCATCTCGAAAATTAGCTGCTAAACAACCAGAAAGCTTTTTCTGTCTATTTAAATTTAATTTTTCTTTTCCTTTTTTTTATTTCAATTTACTAACCACGAAAATTGAAGAAAATTCACTTGAGAGATAAATAAAATTCATCTCCTCCTGCTGCTCCTCTACTTTTACTAGTACAAAAAAAAACCCCAAAATGGAATTTGCTCATTGCTCCGTTTTCTAAAACTTCTACTAAACTACATTTTTACTTCGTCTAAATTCAGGACAAACGACTAAAAATGTTAATAATAAAAAGCAGCACAACCAAAAAACAAGAAAAAAAAATAAATAAAAAAAGCTGGGAAAGGTTAAAAAGTTTTCTGTGCTTTTTGCTGTTTAACTTCGTTTTTATTTTCTTTAAAAAATAAAAATTCTTTTTTACTTCTTCTAAGTTTCGTTTAGTTTAGTTCAGTTCATGATCATGTGGTAAAAGAAAAAACTTAAAAAAAAGCTCCAGCTTTAGAAGAAATGTAATAAAAAAAAATGTTTTTTTCCCTATATTATACCACAGAGACTTTGTAACACACATAAGAAGAAAAGTCTTTTTTTGTTCCATTTCCATTACTTGTGCCAATTTCGTTATCAAATTTATTTGTTGAAATTTTTTTTTATTTGTAACTGCTGCTGTTGTTGTTGTTGTGCTTTTTTAAAAAAATAATTTTTATTACTGATAAACGGTTTAATAAATTTATTAAATTTCTTCTGTTGTGCTTTGTGTTCTCTGGTAGTTAAAAAAGCTACGTTAAAAGATAAACCAAACAAAACGCAATAAAACCGCGCTATTCAAACCATAAAAGCAATTAAGTAATGGGATGATGATTTTATTCGGTTTTTAAACTAAAAAAAAAAAATAGAAAAAGAGAAAAAAAGGCGAAGCTTTCTGCTATGTTTTATTGTTGTTTACACAAAAATTTCTCACACGCCTAGCTAACGAAAAAGACATTAGACATTCAACATTAGACAATGACAACAACGGCAACGTTAGAGAGATATCTACATGAGCCTACAAAACAAACAACCATTTAAGCTTTTTTTTTTAAACAAACAAAACAACAATACAAAACTCCATAATAATAAACGAAGTGGAAAATTAAAACATTCAGCCAACTAAATTTGCCTTAAAGTTTTTTTTTTCATTTTATTTTTTTCATTTTTATTTCTCATTGCCTACACAACACAATGCAGCAAATCTTTAAGCGCAAGCATATTTCCTCCCCGTTCAAAAAAAAAAAAAAATAAAAAAAAATGAAAATGTTAAAGAAGGAAAAAGAAAGAAACGGAAAAAGAAATATGAAGAAAACTTTTGCCCAAGCATTTTTCTTTTCTTTTTTTTTATTTGTCATAAAAGTAATAATTTATTTTCGCCTTTTTTTATTCGTTTAAGTCGTCGTCGTCGACGTTTTAGTCGTTGTCGACGTTGCCGTTGTTATATCGTTGTTGGTCTTATTATTTCCACTTTCTATTTAATTTTTTTCCCTGGCACTGGACTGTCATTGACATACTTCCGGTACTGATTTATAATAATATGAAATTATTGGAAGAAAAAAAAAAATTATATAAAAATTATTGGGAAAAAACGTTTAATGATTTTCTTGCTTTTTTTCCTGTTTCTCTCTCACATATTCTTACTAATCTTGTCCTTAGAAATATTCTTTATTTTCCCTTGTTTTGTATTTGTTTAATGGTAATTATCGGTTATTGAAAGCACCCAGTGAAAGCACGCCGTGTAAGTAAATTTAAAAAGAAAATGAATAGACAAGTTGGATGACTGAAAAACGGTGAAAATTATGACAGAGTTGTTAGTGTCTTCAGTGGGTATTAAATAGGCAGAGAATTAGAAATAATAAAAGATAAGCTATCACAAGTAGCTTGTGTCAAAACAAAAGCTTTATATTGTTTATAAAATGAGTAGATAAATAAATTGGCTTTTTCACAAGTTGTGTGTGGCAGGAGTTGTGTTATTATCCACCATAAAAATCCTCTCACCACATCACATCACCACGGAAAAAAAACTGTTTTTTGTTGTTGTTGTTGTTATAGAAATATTAATAATATTTTGTTGACTGTTTTGGAAGCAACAAAACAAGTCACCAGAGCTACTATGAATGTGTGTAGGTGTGGGCGTGCTTTGACAAGTTTTCGTAATATTATCTGATTTAGAAGGAGGATAGAAAAAAAGAATAAAATGGGAAAAACAACGAAGAAAAAGAAAAGAAAGGAAAGGAAAGGAAAGGAAAGGAAAGGAAAGGAAAGGAAAGGAAAGGAAAAAAGGAAAATTATTATTATAACTGACAAATATATGTGGAGTGAAAGTAGTAAAAAAAAAACAGACAAACGAACAAACAAACATTGAAAATGCGACAAAAATAGTTTTTATTTTGCGTGACAGTATTTGATTAAAAATTTTTTTTTTCGCTTTCTTATAAACTTTTTTTTCGTGCTGTTTTTACTTCTTATTTTGCCAACCGTTATTATTACATTTTGATAAACAAACCGCGAATGTGATATAGAAATATACATCGTTGAATATGATTTATTATTATTATGAATAATAATAGTAGAAGCAAAAAAGAAGAAATTTCTTAATTCCTATCTTAGCTTCTTTTTTCCTTCTTTAATTAATTTAATTTCAAAATTTCGGTTTTTTTTTATATTTGACTACAACGCTATAAACTTTTGCTGTTTTATTCTTCTTCTATTTTAATATAAAAGCTTGTTCTGTATATAAATAAATTTAATTTATTCAAAACAAACATGAAAATGTATTTAGTAGTATCAAAAATAAAAAAAATTAAGCGTGGGTGTTGTTTTTAAAATAGGTCTAATAGATAGAAAACATTGAAATTTAACAAATAATATCCCATTAAGGTTTGTCTACTTTTTCAATAATTTATAACAAAATAAAAAAATAATTAAAGCTTTGCGTTTTCAACAAAAAAGAAAAAAGTTTTTCATTTCACATGGAAATTGTCAATCAAAATTAAAACTAAAACAAAACTAAAAAAAAAAAGCATTAAGATTGTGTCCCGGCTAAACTAATTACCAAAGCTTTTATACAAAAATAAAAAAAAAAACTTTTCCGTAAATTATCAATTCTTGCGCTATGATTAGTCGGGTAATAAAACTAAGTCCACAACACTGTATTCTATCCAGAATTTTAAACTGCTGTAATTTAGAATGAAGAAAAAGAAAACGAAGGAGAGCACATTAGCTGCACGTAGTTATTGCAAACAATGAAGTAATAAAAGCTTTAGCTGCTTCGTCGTTATTAGGTTGAGAATTTTTTTTTTAATCAATAAGCTTAGAGAAAATAAAAAGAAAAATAAAGGAAATTATGGTCCCAAGTGACTATAATTTTAATGCAAATAAATTTCTAAAACAGGAGCAGCAGCACTAGCAGTTAGCAGTTAAAAGTATAAATAAAACTTCTGGTAAAGCTTTTTCAAGGGATTTTTTGTTTGTTTTATATTTAGTTTTTTACTTCTAAAAATTGGGATAAATGCCAACAACAACAAATGCTTTTTCTAAACTTTTTTTTGCTTAAATTGTTAAAACTTTATGAATTACATTAAATAATTTTTTTAGTTACAGACAGACAGATAGATAGATGGATAGATAGATAGATGGATTGTTATATAGTTAGATAGTTATACATACAGATAAACATTTCGTTTTATTGATTTCACTATAAACAAGAAAAAAAAGAAAACCTATTTTAACAAACCTCAACCACCCAATAAAAAAAAAAAAAATTTATGCTTGGTATTTAACATTCGTTGACAACATATCGCCGTCAACAACACTTTTGTTATGTAATTAATATAAAAATATAGACAGAATTTCTGTTATAACCCAATCCCTGACATATAATTACATTTACATATTGCATCACTCCGTTATCTCAACGTATAGCAACGTTAGCAATATTTAAGTAAGACAAGTAGATAACACACAAGTCTTTGTCATCATCGTTGTCGTTGTTGTTTTTTTCTTCTATTTAATAAAATTAAATTACCGAAGGGTTGTTGTTAAATGTTCTTGTCTTTGTATTAAGGAGCAGTTTAAGTCATCTTACCTTATTAAATAAACGTTCTTGGGTAGGGGGTTTGTTGTTTTCCAGATGCGAACTAGTTTTATATTTATTTTGCGAGGACTTTGTCTTTGTTTTTTAATTCTATAATAAGGGAGAAATATTTAATAGAAAACCAATGAAAGTGGTTGGTGAATTTTCATGGTAATTCCAAAGACATTTTGGGATTTTGGTAACCTGTGGCTCAAACGTGGGATTAGTCATAGATTAGTTAGTTTAACTACTTGAGGACTAATCTTAGATGCTTCGTATCAAATCTTTTTATTCCTTCGTACTGCAGGTGATTAGCTAGCAGCGATATTAATTTTCATTATAAATTTTCCGGGAGAGTTACTGACATTGAACCCCGGTTCTAGCACTTTGTACAATGACTTTAATACAAATAATCGGAGTAGGAAAACTGTGTCAATAAACTGCACGAGTTTAGTGGATGGTATCATCTATCCAATATACAAACAGATGTGGAAAATAATTTTCGAAATAGCCAAAGGCCATTTTTCACGTTATTAAACCGAATTCAGAATGTTTGGGTTGAGAGAAATTGTGAAAATAATAACGAGAGAAATAGTTTGCCCTTTGCGATTAGCATGGATATAAATTGTGGCAATGAGGCGTCGAAGAGATATTTGCACGCAACATGTAAGACGTTAGTAGCAGTAGCAGTCAACAGCAGCAACAACAGTAGCAGGTCTAATGCCTTTCCTATATTTGTATATTCCGTTTCAACTGAATGGGATAAATCTCTTGAGACTGGCTGATGTTGCCACCGCATGCATGTCTTTGGCCAGCTACAGGCTGGATAATCTCTTCATTAATTTTACTTAACTTTATTGCACGCCGACATATTTTATCCTTTTATAGAAATTCAGAAATTGAACTCCCTATATAATCACCCACCTACCCTATAATCACCATAAATCCATTTAGCGCCTACGAAAAGTACTCATAAATTATTTTTCCTGCATTTAACCAATATTTACAGACTCCTATCGGCTTTTCACTTGCTACTCGTTACTAGTTTACAAGAAGAAGAAACTGCTTTATACATAAATTTAGTCGCGCCTGTAATTAATCGTTTTTTTTAACAGTTTTTGGTTTATTTATTCGTTGTAATTTGTATGCAGCAGGATTATTAATTATTTGCAAATGCAGCAAAATTACAGTGTTATGATGGTCATGCACTGAAATCGTTTAATTCGGTTCAATTTTGCTCGTTGTTTTTATTATTGTTTGGTAGATGAATTAAAAATTAATAAACACGGACGAATAGATGTTGATTATCAACGTTATTTGCCGCAGTGTTCCAACATTAAAGGTAACAACTTGAAATAAAATTATTTCAAAGTGAGAACGGTGTGTGAGTTATTCAGGTATTAACAACGTTAAAAAATACCCCAAATGTATTGTTTTCGTTTGTGGTGGGCAGAGGTATAATTTTACTGTTTCTGATAATACTTCTAGAAATCTCCAGAGATTTCTACTGATCAAAAAATTCGTCTTGTTTCGTGCTAAACATGATATTCCCATAGCTTGTTTCGTTTGTTACAGCATCTGTTATACCAAAAACAAAAAATTCCGTTTCTCTATTATTGATCCTGAAAGCATTAATGACACAAAGTGGCCAAACTAACGATTCAAACTCAATCAAATATTGGGGAAAAATTAAAAATAAAATTTTAATAACCTGTCAGTGTGTTTAGATGATGAGATGAGATTACTAGAAGTGAGAATAAAAAAAAATTTAAATGCAGACGTAAAAAAAACGCATGATTGGCGTTATGATTACGGATGACACTCGTTAGGCCGTTTTTGACGCCTGTCTTTGTACAGAAAATTTTCATTATTTTGCATATTTGAAGCTTTTGCATGTTTTTTTCATGTTTTTTTATACTTTCATCCCCTATCTGTTGTCTCTGTTAGATATAGTAAACGACACTGCTGAGATAATCGTTTTCTAATACGTGATTATTCTTCAGCATACGAAAAAAATCATATGCAATGCTGATTAAACGAAATTGTTTTTTTTTTCACTTTATTTAAACTAACCACCCACGTACAACGATTTATTCTACGGGTTATCTATTTGTTTCGTCATAAAATAAAGCTTTCTCGGTTGTGGGAAAGAAAAAAACTTTTATTCTGTGTGTTAAATGGGTTGTAAAGGTATTTCCTGGTTGTTCACCATTTTGGGGTGACAAACATTTAAATCGATTGAAAAATCAATAAATATGTTTGCTGTCGAACACCTATGAGGAATCTAACGCGTTGTAATACAATACATATCGTACCTAGTTTTTTTTTCTTTTTTTTATTACAATATAGTCAGTATATGACCAATAAGCAAATTATTTCTATCTTTAATTTACTACGGTTACATTATATTAAGAATTGATTAAGTCTCATTTCTTAAAATGTTCTAACTTAAGTTTTATGATATTAATTTATGTTCGAACTACATGTTAATTCATGTGGTTTTGTACGTTGTAGTCTACGCATGCTATTTGTGGTGTCAAGTAGCTGGATTGCCTCGATATTCACGTGTTGTTGTAGTCTCTGTTCATGACTAGCTGCAAATTTCTTAATTACTGTGTGTACCATATCCACCCTTAGGTCCCTATGGATATTGGTGTTTTTGATGTACCAAGGGGCATTAATTATATTCCTCAATACTTTATTTTGAAACGTTTGTATTATCTGCACATTACTTTTTTTAGTACATCCCCATAATTGAATACCATAAGTCCAAATGGGTTTTAAGATTTGCTTGTAGAGAAGCAATTAGTTGTATGTTGATAGAAGAATTTCTTCCAATCAGCCAGTACATATGTCTGTGACTAATGCCGAGTTCTTCTCTTTTTATCTTTACGTGTGCTTTCCAGCGAAGCTTCGTGTCTAGTGTCATGCCTAAATATTTTGCTTTGTTGGAATACGGTATTTCTACGTTATTCATGAATACCGGGATGTATGATATTTTTTTTTTCAGTAAAGTTAATGTAAGTTGAATATTTCTGTGATTGCAGATTGTAATTTTTCAGCTGCATCTTCATTGCTTTTTCCAGTTGCCAATATTGATGTATCATCAGCAAATGCAGCAATAGTGTTATCTCCAAGCTTAGGTAAGTTATATGTGTATAGTAGGTAAAGGACTGGACCCAACACACTTCCCTGTGGTACCCTTGCTCTTATTTCTTTTAATTCAGAGTAAACATTATCATGTTTTATTCTAAAATATAGATTGGTGATATAAGATTGTAATATTTCTGAGTACTGTGCAGGTAGGATTGTTTTAAGCTTAAAAATTAATCCTTCATGCCAGACTTTGTTGAATGCTTGTGCAACATCTAGAAATATTGATGAACAAATATCGTACCTAGTGAAAGATTTTAATAAAACTTGCGGTTGCTTCAAAAGTGATTTAAACCGGTGATGATGGGTGTGTTAAAGAAGCAAGGATATAGCTAATTAAATTTTCGTTTTTTTTTTGTTTTTGTTTATTAAAAAAAATTAAAAATTCTTCTGTTAGATACAGAACTATTGTCCGCCATCGTCCGCTGCTACTTTGTGCTTTGAAATATTTCTATCTGCATTGCGCGTGTTGTATTTAAATTGGGTTAACCAGGTTCATATTTTCGTGTGCATAATGCAATTTTTCCGGCTCCTTCTTTTATTTTCTGTTATTAATTTAACTTCTGTGTTAATTTCGTGTTTTTTTTTTTCGTCTCTATTTATTACAAAGAAAATTATTTTTTCGGTTTTTTTTCAACACCAGGGTTAGTGAATGAGCTTAAATTAACTTAACTTAAGGGAAACACAAATTGCTTTGTTTATGCTACTTGGTACATGAAATTTAAATAAAACAAACCAACGGTGAATTTTCTTACTACGTACGAGTAGTGTCTAAATAAAATTTGCATTCAATTCGAAATAGAAAGAATTTAAAAGAAAAAATAGCCACATGGTTGTTGTGATTGTGTTGATTGTGGGCGCTTCACATTTTAATTGTTTCAAAAACAAGAAGATCAAGAAAAAAAAGTTTTTCTTCCGCTTGCGAATTTAAGTGAGACTTAAAGCCACCAACACCACCACTACCATCGTGTAATTAAGATGATTTACCGTTTTAACATTTCAGCTAATGATACTGTTAACACAATTCTAGTTATCTTATCAGGAAAATAAATACTCAATTAACCCTTAATAACCAGCCACGCCATCACCATCACCACCACCACCATCACCATTTTTATTAGGTAACATAATGCCAGTGTAAACAATAAAAAAAAAATTCACCTAAAGCAAAAGTAATAATCAGAAAAACTTTCTGATAAAAATCATTGGGAAAAATAGATGGAATTAACCTAAATTCACTGTTTTTGTGAATAACTGAAAAGTTGCAATCATAAGTTGGTAAGAAGTAGAAGAAGAAAAGGGAAGTTAATTGAGGTAACAATTAAGTTATAAATTATAAAGAAATTGGCTAATTAGTGGGTGACATGCACAATTTTAATACGAATCGAATTAATAGCAGCAGCAGGAAAAAGTTTATTAAAGTGAATAATGAATGGGTTGGCTATGGTTGTTGGTGGCGTAGGTAATTTACTTTCACAGTCACTTGCCTCTCCATACAACATTTAAATTACTTTTTAAACGGAATTCTTATCCTGATAATACATGTTTGTGTGTGTTTAAAGAATGGTATTAGCCGGCTAATAAAATTTGGTTGGATGCTGATATTAGACGATAATTCGTAGATTGTTGAGTGCATATCGGTGGACAATGGATTTATTACCTTGTAATAATCCTAGTTAATATTTAATCAGGAAATAATAATCATAGCTGGTTGCTATTAGTGTTTCTACTACTGTATGCCACTTTTTATCTATTTGATCTACGTCAATTTGTGTTCGACAATCAGTCAATCAATCATTTGGTTGGGCTGAAAATAAAAACCAAAAATAAAATAAAAAAAAGGGAAAGAAACATCAGACGTAATCAAATAATCATAAGTGCTTCGGGTCAGGGGTAAATATTTAATAAAATTGTGGAAAAATCAGTTAACCTGATTGACACATAGTACGTAGAGAGGGGAAAAATTTGTTGTAGCGAAGGTCATCAATAAGCAGAACACGCACTTTGTATGAGGTGGAGACGAACGCACATCTTCTCGTCACCGGCATTTACCCAATTAATTGACTTCTGTGTCCTTATCCTTGTGGAAAATTGTCTCTTTGATCGTTTCGTTTCACCCCTTAGACATGCAATTTCCATATGAATTTTTAATAAATTTTTAAAGTTTTTTTCCTGTCTTGCTTTCCCATTTGAGAATACATTCAATGCTGAATAATCAACATTTTGCGATAATATTCACAGCCAACCACATCAGTTGATTTTTGGTGTGGGTGAAAAACATGCAGAGACTTCCAGATGAGCAACTGAAGCAATTGAATAAATAAAATAAGAAAAAAACTAAAATGCAAATACCGAACGGAAAGGAAATTATGTCTAAAAGGGAAGACGAAAATTATTTTTGTACCTTAGACGTTGGCGGTGGGGTTGGTGCCACCGGATTGTTCATATTAAGACCGTTTAAATATTGACCCGGCATAATAAAAAAATAAAGAGTGAGATGGATGGGTGGTTGGGTGATTAATAAGGGAAATTATTTACGAATATTTCTGTTAGATGACGCATTTTTACATTTCATACATTTATTTGTAGAGTTTCTCCTGCGTATTACCCGATGTTTGAAGGGATGTAATAATTTTATTCTCGCTCTCTATGCACCAATGTAGAATTGGAAAAACAAATGTCAAACGTGAAACATGTAAAAACAAAATGAAAAAAAAACCCAGAGAAAATTCCATAAAATTTGGGGAGAAGAGTTTTCATTCTACAGTTAACCAATCAAAATGTTTTTTTCATTTGTTATCCCTATCAAAAAATGCTCACCGTTCAATTTATGTGGCACTTTAGCTGTTCAGTTACAGACAACAGAGACAGAGACCCAGTTTTTCGCTAGACTACATTATGTTCAGTATTGTGTGCTCTGTGTGTACTTCGGGATAATTTATTTAAGTGCAGCAAAAAAAAAGATTTTTTTTTCATTCAACCGGATTTAATAAAATAATAAAAGAAAAGGAAAACAAAGCAAAAATCATATTTAAATTTTTGTAGATTTTTAACGATTTTTGATAATCAATTAAGAAGAAGAGGAAAAAGAGTAATAATAAAAGTAAAGCAGGCAAGCTTATAGCAGGTAAAAGTGCGAAATTTTTTTTGTGTTTTGTTTTGTTTAGATTAATCTTTGTTGTTGCTGTTGTTACTGCTGTTGTTTTGTTTTGTTTTTATTTCGGTTGTTAAAGGATTAGATTATTAGCAAGAGATAACAGTCGTAATATGTGTGTACGCTTTGTACGGGTTTGAATTTGTCACAAAAAAAAAAAAAAAACACTAAATACGAAGTGAATAAATTTATAAAGCATCATCAGCTAGATAGTATAGGACGAACACACAATCAGTGTTTGTTTGCTTTGATAAAAACAGTTTGAGGGGGGGATTGATTAAATCACCACGTATTATTACGGTGGTACAGAACCAGTTTAACCATTTATTGTTTAATTGTGGTCAAAAAGAAAAGTTTCGATTAGTTTACACCGTGAGTGATTACAGTGACTTCCTATTGATTTGATTCTATTTTCCAATTTATTCATGTTATTGACTCCTTGATCCTGTATTACCTTCAGTGTTTCGTTTATATTTTTTCCCTATCTACCATTAATAAAGCAATAAGTCTTTAAAAAGCTTAAAAATATATATTTTTTTCTTTATTGTTATTAGACGAGGACTTTCGTGTTATTAGAGTGTCGGTTGTGAAGGTGGTGGTGTTTGTGACGGTGGTTATAAAGGATTTTTCTTATAAAAACGAGAAATGATGCAGAAATGAAAAATTTGCAGAGTATGGATATTTTATAGAAAAATATAAAAAAAATCAGCCAGCCAAAGTAAGAGATATAGAAAAAAGCACACAGAATAAACTGAATCAGAAAACGAAGCGCTCAGGAAAGTAAGGTACGTTCGGTATTTTTTTAAACTTTTATTAGACGATTTTCGTATTTTTTATATTTAAGGGACTTTTTCATCCCAAAAAATAAAAAATACACTCAAAAACCACCCACAATATATGAAATTTTATATATTTTCCTTTTGGTTTGGTTATTTGTTTTGATGAGCAAAAAAAAAATTTATGTGACGGTGATGGTAGCATAAAAGCTTCATCATCAACAACAGCAAAAATAAATTATAATTTCACATGCCACAACCAGTTTAATTAAAAAAAAAATTACTGAGCTTTTCTTCTTGTTGTTATTGACATTAACAGTTGTAATCCCGCTTTAAAAGCTTGTTCAACATTACATTTGTCGCAAATAATAATTTTTTTTCGTTTCGTTTTTTAATTTATTAAATTTTTCTGGTTACAAAATTTACTCGGTCGTCCAGTCATAAATAAATAATAAAAAAGCACCAGCAAAAAAAGCGCTCAACAAACAATTAATAATGTGCGCGCTTTTAAACAAATAAATATTATTTTGTATTTCGCGATATAATATGCAATTTAATGGTTTGCGAAATAAATAAATTAAAAAAAAAATTAATTTTTTTGTCCATCTGTACACCATTGCCACTCTGTGCATATATATATATGAGTGAAAAAGCACAAATAAAAATAAATAAAAAAAATGAAAATTCGAAGAAGAAAACGAATCAAATTAAAAATGCAATTAAAATCGTGGTGCTAATTGATGCAATATATATAATTTTTTTTTTTGGTTTAAAAGCTTTTATTTATTATTTGTTTGTTTAAAAAATAATATTAAACTATAAAGCTGTGTTTGCCCTGTGTAAAGCGTTAATAATAACTTTAAGGTTGATTATGATTTGTTCGTTGTTGTTATTATTGTTAATAGGAAGATTAATCTATAATAAATTTTAATTTTGCAATAAGAAACAAATATTTTGTGCTTTTGTAGAATGTTGATGAAATGCAAAGGATTTTTGTAGCAATTTTAAATTCACTGCATTTGTCAGTATATTGATCGTTTATTGTTATTAATTTATTTAAAAAAAAAGATAACATCACCTACCTCTAGCACAATGCATATACAGTGAGAGAGTAAAACCGGAATAGAAAAAGCACTGTAACTGTCATTAGTGATGTTTTAATTCTGCTTGGATTATTCTGTCTTTTTTTGTTTAAACCAAATATATATTTATGTGTCAAAAACTTTTAATTTTAATTGATTTTATATAGAAGCTTTTAAAAAAAATTTAATAACTGATAGATTTTAATCAGCTACTAGGCGCCTCCACTTTAATGTGTATAGACAAAAAAAACGTTTTCTTGAAAGTACACCGTTGTTGTTGATGTTTTAATTATTTTTTGTTGTTGTGCTTTTGGTTCTGTTGTTTAGTTTTTTTAGTGTGCGTGAGCTTTGCAATAAACACTTAAAATTTATTAAAATACCTTTCTTAGTACATTATCATGTTTTTCTACATTTTTTGTGCTATTTCTGTATGCTTTTTTTCCTTATATAAACCATTATTATTACTTTTCTAAATATTTAATGTTTAATATTTAATGTTTGTTGTATTCATTATGTGTGCTCGTGTAGTGTTTAGTGTTTTTTACTCCTCTTATATACATTTCTATGTAAATAAATATAAGAAAAACAGAAGAATCAAGATGTTGTTGATGCTGTTGTTGATGATGTTGGTTGATGGGTTGATGGCGGATGATGGGAAGAAAAAATAAAAGAAAAAAGCAACGACAAAACGAAAGCTATAACTTTCTATGTTTTTCAATTTAATTTAATTTTTTTTCGTTGCTTTTCTTTTCTTTAAACTTTGTATACAGCATCCTTTATGTTTTGCTTGCTTGCTTATTATTATTATTATTATTATTATTATTATTATTATTATTATTATTATTATTATTATTATTATTATTATTATTATTATTATTATTATTAAACATAAATGTTATTTTCTATCTTTGTTGTGTTGTGTGTGTACTTTGTGCCTCTGCATTATGTAATAAATCATATAAGCGCGCACTCGTTTAAATGAAATTTTATGTCTATTGCAGAGTAAATAATAAGATTTTCTTATAAAAACATAACACACACATATATAACTACTATATAGAGTGTTGGAAAATAGAAAATTTTGTTCCTTTTTTTTTGGTTTGGTTTTTTTTTTTGCTAACATGCAAACGTGTAAGGGATAAGAAAGGCAACAGAAGAAAAAACTAAACAACACAACACTAAGGAATTACTCTTGGCTATAAAAGCGACATGAAACGGAGACGCTAATAATGAGCTTGCATATATTATGCTTAGATTTTTGCGTATATTTTCCGTTTACTTTAAATAGCAAACATATTCACACGCACTGAGCGAAAAAAAATCAAAGAAAGCTTTCCTTAGCCCTAAAAAAAAAACTCATCAACAATGTAAACAACAACAAAAATAATAAAAAAATAAAAAAAGGAAGCAAATGGCACCAGTTGGAAAAGTAAGAAATTTTTTTAATAATTTCTTATTAATTACCACCCTCTCCACCGCGCCACTCTTTTTATTAATAATTTAATTAATTAAAAACGTAAAAAAACATAATTTTCTCGATGGATTTAATTAACGAAAATTTCTAATCAAAGATTTTTGCCTTATATAGAGACAAAGCTAATGAATTTTCTTCTTCTTCTATTTCTTCTTCGCCTTTTTTCTTCCTATTTATTTTCGTTAGTTTTCTGTTCAAATTTCTTTTTTTTCTAAACGTACGTAGTACATATGGAATAAAATGAAATGAAATGAAATGAGTGTTGTACGAGAATCCATTAATTAAGCACTTTGCAGCCACCTCTACACATATTCGTTTAGAATTTTTTCGAGAAAGGCAAAAAAAAAAAAACAACAAGAAAAATTAAATTGATAAAAATAAATCATTTAATTAATTCATTTATGTGTAGTAACTGTGATTTTAGGGAGGAAATGGAGTAGTGGTTGTTTTACTTCTATTTTCATTTTTATTTTCATTGATGCTATATCGATGTTTGCTGATTTTGCTACAAATTTTTTGATTTTTGTGTTTCCTCTGTGTTTCTGTGTTACCCTTATTTTTGCCTTGTTATTATTATTATTATTATTATTATTATTATTTTTGTCACAGAGAGAGAGAGAGAGAGAGCTTGGCTACTATTTCTATCAATTTATGTATTGGAATGAAAGAAAGTGGATTTTCCATAACAATAAGTGGTTTTACCCATAACAATCGTATGAAATCGTAAAGAGTGTGATGATTTTTGGGTTTTTGATGAACGAATAATTTTGATTCATATTGGTATAATGGTGGTAACTCTATCGCATTTTCTATATTAACGAAAAATAAAACTTTTCACCACCGTTCCGCTACTTTTTTAATCAGTTACAATCGGTTTGATGTATGTATGTGCCGTACTCGTCGTTGTCGTCATTGTTGATGCTGCTGCTACTGCTGATGTTTTTTGTTAGATTCAAGGAAAAATCAATAAATTTTCAACACAAAAAAGAAAACAATTTCTTTCTTTTCCTTCAACTTCAATTTGTTTTAAGGTTTTTAGTTTTTAAATTTTTGTAAGAAAACAGTCTTTAGCAGAAGTAACGTCACCAGATTTAAACAACAAACAACAGACAACGAAAAATGTGTATCCGCTGCCAGTATTAGTAGCAGAAGTAATAAGAACATCAGCATCTGCTGCTTCTAATCTTAATTTTGTTTTTGTTTTTTTCCTACTTTTCCTTACTTGTTTTCAAAAAAAAAAAAAAAAAAACCCAAGGATCCTTCTAATTTAATGATTTTTATTCAAGTGAATTGGAAAATTGGCACATGGTGATAATAATTGTTTCAATAATAAGATAAAATTCTCTACGGATGATTTTTTATTTGTGTATTTTAACGTTTTCCTTTCGCCTCAATAAATCTAATTGAATATGAAGGAGCCAAAGATAGAGATTTGGATGTTGTGCTGTATACGGATTAGATCAGCAATTTTTCCTGTTTATTAATGATAATTTTTGGTATGCTATGATGTCCCTTCCACTGCTCTTTTTCTTGATGGTGGATAAAGGATTTTTTGTGTCCTGCTTTTATTAGTTACAAGCTCGTCACAACTTCCGTTTTAAGAAAATTCATAGAAAATGCAATAAAATCTTTCTCTCTCCAGCTGTGAATTTTTTCTTTTAATTAATTTTCGTTTTTATTTTCTATTTTCATTGGTGTTAAGTTAAGTTAGGGTTAAGTTTGTGTTAAACAACCGAAGGTGATATAATAAAGGAGGAGGAGGAGGATGAGTAGTAAAACGAAGCGAACCTGAGTAAAATCTATCGAATGATTGTAAATAGCTTAAAAGCTTTCGATTCTTTTTTTTGCACCTTTCTGTTTTCTCTACTTTTCAACGTATTTATTGAAGCTGGGAATTAAATTTTTTTCTATTCTTTTCTCGTTGTCGTGTCCTGAGCTTCATTGTCGATTTTTATAGCGTGAACTCGTGTATAAATTTTCGTTTTCTTTTTTCTTTTTATGTTTATTATGCTGTTAAGGGATAGTGTGTAGACGGTGTAGTCAGAAGTCTGCCCAAAAAAATAGGATAAATTTCATTTTTATTTTCTTATTGTTCAGTGATATTAGTTTGGATGGGGAGGGTACGTAAGCTGTTGGAACTTCTTACCTCAGTGCTTTTTTCCTTTTCATTTCTTTAATTTAATTTTCATTTTCGTTTCTTTTTAGTCAACTGAATAAAAGTAAGAAAAAAAAAATCGTCGTCGTCATAATGGTGAAATATATTATGAATAAAGATTTTCAGTGAACTAAATGAAGTAAAGTAGAAAGTTTAACACGAAACCACCACCAAACGTAGCCAACTAACCCCATGTTTTCTGCTTTTTTAATTCACTATGAAAAACTTTCTAATTACTTTCTTGTGTGCCCTTTCAAATCATTTTTTTTTGGTTATCAAAAATGCATTTAATGCTTTTTTAACTTACCTGCGCTGTTTCTGCCCTTATTATCCTGCTTCCACTCACTGTTTTCTAAGCGAAATACTTGGTTAAAGAAGTATAAAATGTATTAAAACTGAGTTAAAAGTCATAAAAATGAATGAAGTAACTGGGGATGGGTGGGTGACCAGTAGTAGTTGTTATTGTTGTGTTGTGGTGTATAGTGTGGTGTAATAATAATGATGATGATGGAATTTCTATTGTGGCGTAAAATGTTATTGCGTGCACATGTCGCCGTTTTTCCTTTATAACACGCAACAGCAACATGTAAAGAATTTTTTTTCTCTTCTTAATTTTTGTTTTAACTTTTTTTTCTTTTAAGGATTATTATAGGGATGATATATTGGTAGTATTATGGTGAAAATGGTGATGATTTTTGTTTTTGTGTTTTCGTTACATTTGTAAATTCTTGGCAAATGGATTAAAATTATTTTTATTTTTTTAAGAATTCCAGGATATTCTTTCCAGGCGGCTGTTCATTTATATTACTTAGTGTAGAAAACTGCTAACCAAACAGTAATACCAGCCAAATACGTAGGGAAATTTTTTTCATTGTGTTAAAGTAAAAAATAAATAATTATTACAGAAATTTCACCTACCTACATTGCCGCCTAACCACCCTTACTTGCATTTTGCCTGTTCATAGTCGTCTGCTGATGTTTTTTTTGTTGCCTTGTTTTGTTTTGTTTTACTTGGTTGTTGTTTGAGAAAATAATTGATAGGGTTGCGTTTGTTGGTGCTTGTTAGTAGTCAGAAACCCTAACCATTACCATCGTTACACGATTACCGCACCATCAGTACAGTTGTATTAATAAAATTAATACATTTGCTAGGAATTTTTTTTTCTGTTATTTTTTTCTTTCTGTTTGCATTAAGTTTTGAAAGAGAGACGACAACGACAACGACGACGCAAATAATAATAAATTATAAAATGCAGCTTTTTTTATGCTTGTTGTTTATTGTGGTTGACGTTCGATGTTGTTTCAATCTATATCCTCCTCCCCAAAACATTTTTTTTGTTTGTTTGTTTTTTTGTTTGTAACTCAACACAAAAGTTTATTGCGTTTTGTGTTTTTTTTTTTGTATATTTCGGTTTAACGAAATGATATAAATCGTTGGTTGGTTGGTGGCTGTTATAAAAGAAATTCTTTATACAAAAAAATTGGAAAAATAACTGGGGAACAAACACAGTCACAGTAACAAATGGTTTTTTTATTTTTTTTGTTATGAATTATTCCCTCCTTCCTAACTAAGAGAAAATAATTTATTGAAAAAATTTTTCACAAACTAATTGAAATTGTGTGCGAGCGTATTTCGGTGATACATATGGTGATATATTGAAGGGTAATAAGGGTTGATTTCGTTATTTAATTTTTTGTAAATGATTAAGTCACTTTAGTAGGTGACCCTGATTTATTTTTTACCTTGCAGTTTAAGAGTTTAACCGTGATCTAGCAGATTTGTTTGTTTAATAAAACTCTTATGCCATTATAATAAAAAATATTTTTTGCGTTGTAATTTGTAATTCAAATAAAGGAAGAATTTGTTGTTGTTTGGAAATATCTTTTAGAGAATCCTTATCACAGCCCTATTTATACTTTCAATAAATATTTGCTTAATTCGCTTAACTTTTTCGTTTATTCTGCGTTGCTGTTTTCTTATTTTCAATTTATTTTTCTTTACTTTTATTCAATACAATAAAAAGCCGAAGAGGAAGTAGAACAGGGACGAAATGTAGAAGGAGGATAAAATCATAAAAATACATCGCGAAACATCAATAATAAACTTAACTTTACTTTACAAATCAAGTCTCAAATCAGACACAGTAACTTTCTTTGATTGTTTGATTCATTTAAATCATTTGCTGGTTTTTGTTGGGTGTTTTTTTCGTTTTTTTTTTAAATTTATTTTTATATCAATTTACAAAATTATTAATTACATTCCAAATGGATGAAAACTTTTGTCGGAATTTATTCGTTTTTTATTTAATTTTTTACAATTTTTTCTTAATTAATTCTCTGCTCTGTTGTTTAAATAATAAAAAAAACCTGCGTAGTGGGTGTTAGGAATGAATTAGAAAACAAACCATGTAGTGTACTTCCTCACCTACTTCTTTTTCACCTCATTAAAGTCTTTTGCTATTTTATTATCAACGGTGAAGAGGTGAAGAGAACTACAAAAAACCCACGAAAACAAAAAGTTTTTTAGACTTAAAGACGAACAAAAAAGAAAAATAAATAAAATTTAAAAATGCTTGAAAACGAACGAAATTGTGGTTTAAAAATAATCAATTTAGCTGAAAAAATTTATTTTGTTACAGAAAAGTTTTTTTTTATGAATTAAACACGAAAGTAAAAAAGAAAAAAAAACGCAGCAATGAAACAACGAAGAAAAAGTTAAGTTGAGTTCAGCATAGTAGAGTAAAGTAAAGTAAAGTAAAGTAAAAAATGTCTCAATGGTAGATGGAGTAGAAAAAGGCGAAATGAGTTCATAATAAATCATTTTTAAATTCCACGCATCTTACATTAATAATAACAAAGAAAGTTTTCGTTGCCTTTCCTTTCCTTTCCATTACTTTCCTTTACTTTCCTTCGTTTTGTTTCTTTTTAAGGTGAAATTTCCATCGTTTTTTCATTTTTATTAAAGGAAAATATGTCATAAGGAATATAATTTATTTCACGCAAAACTTGTGTGGTTGGTAGTGGTGGTGGTGCTGTCCAAGGTGGTTTTTCCAACCCCCATATTTTGTTTTATTTTCTTTTCTCTGTTTTTCTATTCATTTAACAGTAGAAAAAAAATTAACTAAATTATTCGTTGTTATTTACATTTATGTCATTGAGATGCCAAGTTTATTGTTGTTTGTGCTTTTAAGGAAAGAAAGGAAGCAAAAAAAAAATTTTACTGCATTCCACCTAGCCAATTATAATTAACTTGATTTGACTGAACGTAACTTTTCTGTTTGCATTTTTCTTTCTATTGCATGTCCTCACCATGGTTCATTTGAATATTCAATAAAAAAAAGCAAAGCTTTGGGACTTTACCTTGACAAAAAAAAAATAAGACGGGGGTTTTAACATCGCTTGCTCCGATAATTATTACACCCATCCATCCAACCACAAAAACATACAAAAATCCATCTGAAACTGTTTGTTTGTCCACAGAAACCGATTTGAACAAAAAAATTCGGCTTTTTTGAAATGAATGAAAGTAGAAAAATGCGTACATTGTAATAAAAATGTATTAATACGGAGAAATAAATAAAAAGCAAAAAAAAAAGTACAAAGGGAAGAAAAGCTTAAAACAAACAATTAAAATTAATAGAAAACTTTATTTTTGGCTCTGTGTTTTGCTGTTTGCTGTTCTTTTAATGTTTTAATCTGGTTTTGTGTAACTTTTCGGTTTAGAATTTTTTTTTTAATTAATTGAATTTTGGGGTGGATATAGGTGACATAAAAATTTTCTTTTTTATGAAGCTTTAAGTACTTGATGTTTAGTGTTTTGATCTTTTAATAGTAAAATTTCGTGTTGATATTATAAAATAGGTTGAAAAAGTGGATAGCAGGAAATAGATGATGATAATGGTGGTAGTGGTTTGGTTTGGTTATAACGGAAATTACTAACGAAAATTATTAATGATAATCAACAAAAGCTCACTTATCTGTTTGTTTATCTAACTCTGAATGTCTTTCCTTATTTCTTGCCATCTTTTTTCTTGTGAAATCCTGTGAAAAATCTTGTGAATAAAAGCGAATCACTTAATTTAAGCAATTTTTAGCATCATTTTACCATCATTTCACCATCATTTCACATCAATTACCATCATTTATGAAAATGAAAATTATCTTAGAACATTATTATTATTATTATTATTTAACGTTTTGTTTGTATTAAACACCTGCCATCTGCCACCTGCCACCACCTACACTACCAGTGAAAATGTTTTTCTTTTTTTTTTTTTAAATTAAATAATCAAAATCAGTGCTTTGCTTTGCCGAAAACCACATTTGATTACGCTTAGTCACCTCATTGTTTTCGTTTTTTATTTTTAAATTAAATTAAAAAATTGTTTTATGCTTTAAGCACACCAAAAAAAAAATATCTTTAATCCAAAAATATCCAAAGTATGAAATCTATTAAATCTGACACAAAAAGACGTTTAACGTAATTTTTAACTGTTGTTGCTGTTGTTTGTTCCTCTTCTTCTTCTTGTTGTTGTTGTTCTCTTGTGCTTTTTCTAAGAAATAAATAAAAAAAAATTCTGATGATAGAAGAGAAATTCAATCATAATCTAATCTTTAATAGGGGGTGGTGGAATGTTTAAAAAACGGCAAAAAATATTATCAATAGGAAAAAAATAAAGATTATAATAATAAAAATAAAAATAGAAAAAAAAGGAAAAGAAAGAAAATGAAAACTTTTGAGATTTAATAGTTACAAAGTAGACCAGTAATAAGCTTAGTTAAATATTGAACAGAAAGTACAAAGTAGAAAAAATTATTTATTGAAGGAATATTAAAGAAAGAAATGCTGCTGTTATTGTGGCTTTAAAAGCTTTTCTCGTTTAAATTGTTGCTTTTTGTTTTATGACAAACAATTTGCAATTTGTATGCAATTTCAGGCACAAGAATGACGTTTTACTAGAGAAAAATTTTGTTATTGTTATTGGATGGGTGGTATTTTACTGCTACCAACGATACGCTTTTTTGTACATAATTTTCCTCAGCCTTACCATTATATCAGCCACTAATTGGAACACATTGCATATGTAAAAAAAAAAGGAAAAAAAAATTTATTTCGTACTGATTGCATGTTAAATGGAAAATTAAACTTTGGCGAAATTTTTTTTAAAATTTATTTCTTTTTTAATTAAATTAATCCATTAAAAGGTAAAAAGAAGAAAAATTTTCTAATAAAAAAAAAGCTTTTGCTTCACCATGCCGTTTTTTATACTTTTTTAATTAAATTTTTTATTTTGTTTTGTTTTATTAATTACGTGTGTAGCCTCTAGAAAGATTAGATTAGATTAGATTAAAGACTAAGGCAGGTAGTTGTTAGTAGGGTATGATGTTAGCTATTGTTGGTTGTATGTTTTGTGCTTTATGTATGCCCTGAAAACACGGATTGTATATAGGCCATCAGAAAGTTTTTAAAAACAATTAAGGAGCACAGAAATAAGTTTTTTCAAATAATACCGAGAAGGAAAAAAGCACACGACGATGGTTGTAGTGGAGCCAAATTCAAATTGGCACCACTTAGTTATTTCTATTATTAAATTGAAGGCCGAAAAAAAAACAAGTAAAAAACCTCCGCGAATTGTTATTTACACAAAGAAAGCAACAAAAGCTTATCTGTTAAACAAAAAAAAAATTTTTTTTATTAAAAACACTTGAGTCCACACTTGAATTCATACCCGTTGTTGCTATGACACAATATTTGTGATCTGTGATCCGTTTCCGAAGAAGAATTTCATTATTTTTTGCGTTTTTTTTTTGTTGTATAACTGGCGGCACAGTTTTAAAATTCATCTATATTGTCGTCATCATCATCAACATCAACATCAACATCAACATCAACATCATCATCTCTATGCCTCTATACATAACATTTCAATAATAATAAAAATAAATTTCCTTCTTTTCTACTACATTACTATCTATAATAGCAAAAAATAAATAAAAAAGCTCCAACAGCAGAAGAAAAAACAACAGCAGCAAAAAAAAAAAAAAAAATTAAATGCGTGAATGGTTTTTGTTGTATATAATGTCGAGCCGACCATAATCTATCAAACTCAATTCTTATATCATATATGCAAATTCCACTAGGGAAATAAAATTGAAAAAAAAAACGAAAAAAATAACGAGATGAGGAATCAAACGTAGAATGTCAGAGTGTTACAAACAAGGAGCAGTAAAAATAAAACAAAAACCGAAAAAAGTCTTTATTCAAACGCACATACCATGATTCACGGTTTAGTTTCTGTATTTTCTCTTTTATACAAACAGCACAGGAATTTTTTTTTCTATGCTTTGTTTGTACGTTTATGTTGGGGTGGTAAAATATCACCAGCAACAGCAGCAGCACTAACAACGACTTTAAGTTTAAATGTTTTGTCTCTCTATTGCTATATATATATATATATATATATATATATATATATATATATAAATACGGTGGTAATGAAAAATGTCATGCCCATTGTGTTATGATAAACAACTGAATTTTTGCTGTAACAAGATGATTTTTGGTTATTTTTTTTTCAACTGAATAAATAAAATTCACCCTGCTTCTGCTGCTTTACATTCCTCCCTGCTTTTATTTTTATTATTTTTTCTTATTTATTTATTTCTACTGATGCTCTTGTGTGTGTGTGTGCAGTGTAAATTTATTCTTTTAAAAGGGTGACAAAGTAAACAAACACATTATGATTTAATTTATTATTTTTTATGGTGGTTTATCGTGGGTGTGTAGTGGGTGTAGCGAATAGTAACAAGAAATAATTTTATTTGATTGATGAATTTTAATTTTTATTCTTTTTTCTATTTAAATAGATTCAAGACAACAACCCTAATAAAAGTGTAATAAAAGCTAATGGTACTAGCAGTAACAGTAGCAGCAGTAACATCAGCAGCAGGTTAGACTGCCCGGCAAATGTTAAATGGCAAAGTAACAAATCACAGGTAAGAAGTATTTTTATATATTTTTTTTGTTTATACAAATTCATGAGTTGTTAATAATTTTCGAAGTTAATATGGAAGTAAATTGAATTTTTATACATCATATTTACATGAATTATGTCTAAAAAAAGCGTTTTTATCGTCGTAAATTATGTTTAGGATCGATGTTAATTGCTATACACAGAATAAAAGGGTTACGAGTTGCGTTTTGTTAATTTTTTTGTAGATCAAGTTGTTGCTAGTTGAATGAATGAATGAATTATTATAAAGCGTGCGATGGATGGTTATCGTTTATTATTATTATTATTTTTGTATATTAATTTAGTTTACCTTTTAGTGTTTACCCAACGATAGCTATTATTATTATTCCTGTTGTTGTTGTTATTAATATTCCCTAACCCTTATACCACCTATCTCTATTGGTTGTGTGTTGAGCATTTTTTTTGTTATAGATAATTCAGTATATTGTGGCGCGTTGCTCATTTTCTACTTCTCATCCCTCAACAATGAATTTTCATTTCAATTTGAAGGAGAGAAGAAAAAAAAAATTTATTTCCATGTAATTTTCAAGTAGAATGTACTTGGTGAATCAATTTGCATGCTGCTCTGCACCGTGTTTGTTGTAAATTTTTTTTATTTTTTTATCAATAAACAAATAATTTTTGTATTTACATTGTGTGTGTGTGTGTGTGTGCATACTGTAGTAGAGTAAAATAAAGTAAATAATGCAGGTTGTCAGGTGTATAAAGTTGGTTTTGTGTTAAATTACTGCAGCACAGTTTATTCGTAGTTGTTAAAATGTAAAGAAATTTTCCCTATAAAAGTAGAAGAGAGAAATTTATTATAATTTTTTTTTTTAATTAAATATTTAAACAGACTGAAAGAAAGTTTAATTCTGTTGTCTGTTGTTCCTCTCGTTTTTGTTGTATGATTTTTAAGTGTGATTAAAAGGTCACGAACAATACTATGGACAACAATAATAATAAAAATGAACTAAACTAGGAATCCCTGTTGCAGATTATCAGGTAAACGATTAGTTTTTTATTACCAAAAAAAAAAAATGTTTCAACCCTTGATTGTTGTTGTTCGCTATTATTGTTGTTGATCGTATAGTTAAAATACAGGAGTGCAGTAGTCAGTAAATGGTGATGGAGATGTTGGTGGAAACAGTGAAAATAGTGAACACATCACCCCCTTGTCATATTTTGAGTTAAATTAATTTTCTTGTAAATAACAATAATGATCTGTTGCTACCACATTTTCATTACATTTTATATGACATAGAAAATATTTTTTTTTTGCTTTTCGTACACATTTTTTCCTACTGAAACATATTGTGTTTGGTTTATGTAATGCTATGCTATGCGATGTGATGTTATGCACAAACAAGTGGAAGAGAATTTAAATGTTTTGTTTTTTTTTTTTTTTCTATTTCTCTAAACTAACATCACCTTTATATTCATAGGTAAAACACACAGTGATAAACAGTGGTAGTAAAAATATTTAAGGTTTTTTTTTTGTTGTCTTCTCTGTTATTTGTTGTGGATTTTTTTAATCTTTTATTGTTGTGAAAGTTTTTCACACTGTTTGCTGTGTTATTCGTTGTTTTACGATAAATAAAAAGGCATAAAGCTTTACTCTGTTGTACACATAGAGTGAAATATTTTAAATTCAAAATTAAATTCTTTTATCCGTCATAGATCATATTAAATGTTGTACACACGACAGTTGAAGGGATCACTCATTAATGTTAATTAATAAACCATAAAAACCAAAAAATTTTGAAAGGGGGTTTTGGTTAAAATGTTTGAAATCTATTAGTGTAGGCGCCTGGTTATTACTCAGTTCATTAATTAATTAAAAAAAAGACGAAGAAATTTCTAAGCAGAGTAATTAAACTTTTTCCGAATTTCATCTCCTTTTTAAACTTTAAAAATAATAATAAATAGAATGATAGACAGACAGACAGATAGAAAGATAGACAGATAAATGTTTAGACAGACACCCAGATAGAAGTCTGTCAGTGATCTTAATTTTAGTTATTCGGTTTTGGATTTTTTTTTTGCGAGAATAATCATGGAAAAAAACTATTTTCTGTGTGCTTTATGCATTAATAAATGATTTATAAAACATGTGATAATCAGTTAAGCGTTGCCTTAAGGTATAAATGGGAAATTTAATTAAGGGTAAATGAGTATTAAAGACAGAAAGAAAGAAAAACGGGGAAAGAAATCTTGATAAAATTGAATTATTGACTTTAATGCTGTTTTTATGTTTCACTATTATTATGTATTATAATAATGCTTTAAAGCTTTATTACCTTGTTATTTCCCTCTTTTCTTTTTTTTTAACACAAGTAATTTCTATTCTGTTAAATATAACGAAAAGGGGGTTGCAACAAACAACGACTAAAAGCTAAAGCTAAAGGTAAACGTAACGATGTTGTTTCGTCGTCTTTTTTTATTTAAATTAATTTTTTGTTGTTGTTAAGCTTTTTTCTTCTTCTTTTATTTTATCTTTTATATTTAAGTAGATTTTAAGTACGGGTGGAATTTTTTTTTTATTTATTTTATCGTATTGCAAATGGGCATTTTATGCTAAAATAAGAATATTTTTTTGTTGCACAACCGAGATATGTTTCTTACAATTTTTAAATAAAACTAAATTAAGCTCTTTGTTACATTTATGTTACGTTATGCTACGTTACGTTAAGAACAGAAATGTTAACAATTTAATGGTTAATCCAACCAAACAAGATGAAAATTTATGCAGTATGATAGTAAATCATTTTCAAATAAATATTCAAATGCATTGCGATGCTTGTTGTTTCACATTAATTCATTAATTTTACAAAAAAAACGAAGCTTTTATTAGTAATGGGAATAAAAAAAAATATCATGAACCAATCAAATATGGTTACATGGTATTTTGTTGCCGTGCTTTACTTTACTTTACTTTGCATTTTTTTTTTCTTACCAATTTATTAACATTTATGCTGTTAGATATATAACTCGCCTGTAAATAAAATTTTCTATAAAGTGAGCACAACGATGATGACAAATCTTTATTCTTTAATAAAAAAATAAATAAAATAAAAAAGAAAATTCTACGAGGGGTTGAAAATGGTTGGTTGGTTCATTCAAATGGTTCATGGTATATTTAACTATGTACAAAAAAAAGAAGAAAAAAAACAGATGACGAAGTGAATGTCATTTTATTTATATCACACACACACACACACACACACACACACACACACACACACACACACACACACACACACACACACACACACACACACACACACACACACACACACACACACACACACACACACAATATGTAGAAAAAAAAAAACAGAAATAAGCTTTACTCTCTAGTATTGTTATTATAGTAGTAGCAGAAGTAGCAAGTAGTAGTACTAGCAGAATGGAAAAAAAAAAATAAATAAAATGTGACTAAAGTCCTTATTGTTACTGTCTGTAATCATTGTAGGATATATAACTGAGTGGGTGGGTATCTAGAATCTGTTTTTTTTTTCTGTTTTTTCTTTTATTATTATTATTATTAAATGTCTGTATATCTTCTAGAATGGAACATAATTCATTTTCTTCATGTGAAAAATTATTTTTTTTTTTACTTTACTTTGCTTTACTTTTTTCTATTTTTTTTTTGCTATATAGAAATAATGTTATTTACTCTCATTGTGTGTATGTATACTGGCTTGCTATACAGCTAATAAAAGCAAAAGCTCTTATTATCTTCATAGTTATATCACCTTGCTGTAATCTATATAAATGTTTTTCTGCTACTACTGCTACTGCTGCTACTTCTGTTTTGTTGTCTTTTATTTTCGTATTTCAGTGATGCAAACCCTATGGTTATGGTTTAAGTATCATTAACTGTTATAAAAAATAATAATATTATTACTAAGCTTTTATGTATTTGCTGCTCTTAATCAACAAGAAAAAAAAAATTTTTTCTTTAATAGAAAAGCAAAAAAAAATTAAAATACAACCGGTTGGGTTTGTATCTTGGATTAAAAAAATATTTTTTTTTTAATTTACTTGTTTTACGTAGAAAAGCTCTATTTCTATTTCTATTTCTAAATACAACAATTAGTTTAAGGTACATCAATTTATATCAAGATTATTTAAACAAAAACAAGAAAAAAAAATTTTTTTTATGCATATTTATCATTTGAAGGATCTTTCAGGATGAACCTTTATTTTTCGTATTCATTCATTTGTTTATTTATTTTAAATACAAAAATTTTGTAATTTTTTTTTAACATTTTCATTCTACAATATTTTAGTTATCGTATCCGTACATTTGTTATAAAATTTATCTGATAAACATGAGACATATTTGAGGCTTTTTTATTCATTTTTATTACTCAGTTATAAAGGAAGAACGGTTGGTGTTTTTATTTTAAAGGAAAATTTTTTAATTAAAATTTCCAGTGAATTTTCGTTAAAGAATTATTCTGGAAAGCTTCTACAAGCTTTTTTTGTTTTTGTTTTTGTTTAATCCTTGTAGTACTAATTGTTTTAAGTATTTTGTTACAAAATTCATGGTTTTCTTACATGTACACCATTCTATACCTGGTTAAACTATGATAAATGATAAATTGGATTCTAGTCCTGTGTTTTTTTACTCCCTGAATACACATCACATTGCTTGGTAGTTGAGTAAAAGGGTACTTTATTGCAATATTATTATCCTTTATTTGCTTTATGCTTTAAACAAGCAAAAACAAATGTTTATGAGAGTTGAATGCTCATACTACATTAAAAAATATATAATTTACCTTGCTATATGTAGTAAACATTATTTATGATACTTTTATTCAATTACATAATATTTGCATTAAATTTTCTGTTTTTTTTTTGTCGTTTTTTGTAGCTTTTTGTTTGTTTGTGCTTTGTTGTAAATATCAACAGTAGTAGTAGTAACATCACATCAACAAACATACAAACAAATATATAAAATTGTTAATTATTGTATCATTATCATTATCATTATTATCATTATCACGATATATGGTTGTTTTATAAGGTACCATTTTCACAAACCTTTAACATTTAGCATTAAAACCGTTTAATGTTTAATATTCAACAATAACTAGCTAATGTTGTTAATAACAAAACAACGTAACTGATATAATTATCAGCAATTAAAAAGGAGGAAAAAAGAGTAAAAAAGAAAAGTGTCAATAAAATAAATCAGCTCGCTGTGTATTCACTTTGTTTATTTGTTTATCAACAACAATAAGAAAATAAAAATTTTCTCTTTTCTATATTTCTATCAAATTTTTCCCTATTTCTATTTAGTTTTTATTCTTTTTTTCTACACTTTTATTATGGCAAAAGTCGTAATCAAATAATAATAAGTAGTAAAGGTTAAGTAGTATATGAAAAATGCATAAATAACAGGAGCAACAATATTGCAAAGCGAGAGAGAAATTTTATTTTCATTTCGATCGTATTGTTTGTTAATTGTTATGTAGAAGGAAAATTGGGTGGGTTGTTTAAGGAGAGAAATATAAACACTCTGTTTATAACTGTAGTAAAATAAATAAGCTTATAAATTTCGATTTAATTTTTTTTATTTATTTAATTAACTTATTAATTGATTGAAATAAATAATGAAATTTTTGTTTGATTTGTTTGTGATTGGTGTGACTTTACTACTGTGTCACATAAGAAGTGCACATTTTTTGCACTTAGCTTTTTTTTTTTAACTTTTTTTAATAGAAATGTTTTTATTTTATGTTTGTTTAATAAAAATAAAAAAAAACGGAAAATAAGCATATTGCTTTATGTTTTGTTGTTTATTCCTGGATTTTTATTTATTTGTTATCTCTGTACTGTACGCGACGCTTATTCTGTAAAATTGACTTTTGTTTTTTTTTTTTGGAAATGAAAACAATTTTGTGTGTGTGTGTGTGTTAAGAGAAAAGTGTTTTTTTAGCATCGTGCTTTTCTGTGTTTTTAAAGGGATTTTATAAATTGTTTTTTCGTTGTTTTTACTCTTCTACACTTGTGTACTTGCTGCTGTTGTTGTCTCAATAACAATTTTAGTATTCATGTTCTATATTATTTATTATTATTTGCTGCTTCTGTTATTATTATTATTATTATTATTATTATTATTCATAAGTGTGAGGTATATAATACTGATTTCAATTGAAAAATGTAAAGAAAAAATACCAACAGTAAGCTGTACCAATTGTGTATTGGCTAGGTAGAGTTTAACTGTGCGACATTCTGTTAAAAGCTCTAGCAACCATAAAAACTTTTATTTTTATTACTTCTTTTTCTGTATATATTCTATATTCTATATGAGTTTTATCGTTTTAAATAATGTTATCAAAATATCTGTATATACGAGTGTATTGTTTGTGTTTTGATTCAATTTTATGTTAATTTTACATAAGAAAAACAGCAACAACCACAACAGTAGAAAATGTAACACAAAAATGTCCTCTAAGTACGTAATAATTGAAAATAAAATTTCTTTGTTTATTGATTACCTGGGAATAATAATTAAATAAAAGAAAATTTAATTAATTATGCTTTACGTGAGAAGGAAAAAAAGCTTAGTGTAAGTCTTGAATTCACTGAAATTATGATTTAAATGTTTTGTGAATAAATTTTTTTGCTTTTTTATTCACAAATTTGTTTCCTACTTTAATGACATTTATTAACAACAACAGCAACAGTAACAGCAACATGAAAAAAAACATGAACTCTGTCTCTCACCTTGAACTAACTTAGTTAAATCCTTAGTTAGAGAGTCTTGCCCTTGTTATTAGTTTTTATTCTTTTTTTTTACTATACGTTTGTTAAGATTTAATTAATATCCAACTAGAAAATAATTAATAAACCGTGAAATTCCTTAATAAAATATATAATATTTTTTCATGTATTATGGAGGCGCCTGGTTATTTCTTGATTTTTTTTTACTTTAGTTTTGTGCTTTTATTAATTAAAATAAAATTCCAACGATACCAAAACTAAAGTTATTTAAAGCTTTATTGTTTTCTTTTTTTGAGTTTAATTTTTATTACCTGTTTTCAACCTATAGACTATAATGGTAATCGTTTTATATGTAGAGAGAAGAAAGAAAAATATTTTTTCGTTTTTTTTTTTTTAATTATCTTTCACCACAAATTGTAATAAAATTATTTATTAAGTGTTTAAGGTATCATTAACACTAAATTTATTTCTATTTTCTTTTATTTTCTTTTTTATTGATAAAACTACATTAATATTTATAATGAAACCCTTTTTGTATCGTTTTTTTTTTCGTTTCTCATCCTCAATTTTTTCTTTTTTTTTTTTTGGTTACGTTTTCGGTTATTATTATATAATAATACCAGGTAACAACAACAGAAAATAAATAATTTATGAATAAATAAACAGCATTCAACGTTTATTACATTTTAACTTAATAAAAATGAAATGAAATAACAATGAAGCAAAGTGAAGGTATTAGGCAAAATAATAATGGTGGAGGAGTGTGGAGAAAAAAAGAACCATCATGTGTTGTTGGTGTTGCTGTTGTTGTTGTCACAATTTATGTCAATCAAATACAATTTTTTCTACATTTTTATTATTATTTTTATGACTTCAATATTGATTGAGCGATAAAATGCAGTAAATACACCAGGGGTAAAATAGGATAGAATGATGATGATGATAACTCAAAAATAATAATAATAATTTTGAAGCTTTTTTTGTTTATTGATTGGTTAGGTAAAAAATATTGACAGATTCTTAGTTATTTTTCTTTATAAATAAAGCTTAAGCTTTGACTTGAGCTTTATCATTTGTAGTTTGTGTATAAAGCCGATTTGTTTTGTTAAAATAACATCACCGTTCTGCAGTTGTAAAAATTAATTTTATTTTTATGGGGTGGTTGATTTCTTTTTTCGTAGGAATTATAACTTTTAATTTATAAGGGTTGAAAACTATTCTACATTTGTCACGTTTCATTTATCTGTTTATAGTGTAAATCCTTAAATGTGTTTTCACCCCCTATGTAATAAATGTTGATTGAAAATTAAAAAAGAAAAAAAAACTCTAGCCGGGCGTTATGAATGGGGGTGGTAAATAACAGCCAAAGTGAAATAAATAAATTATCAACAGCAACCCTTAGTTAGTAACATTAGGGATAAATAATTGAATCCTGCAATAATTTTGTTTGACCAGAAATGGCTTTCTCACCTGAAAATACGTTCAGAATCCTTCAGGATTTACATCTTTTACCAAAATTTATGTTGATAAAACAATAATTTATCGAAATATCTGCATAGAGGATACAAACTAGAGTAAAATATCCTTTTTTTTGCTTCTTTTACTCCGTTTAAACGTCTAAGATAAAGCAACAATTTTTCTTTAATACAGTTTTTGATGGGGTGACGTGATGGGTTGGTAGTGTGGTGTGTAGTGTTACCGTAAAACGTATATAGTAAAATGTTCAAAAATAATGTAATGGGCATCATCCTTATATACATACTTAAGCGAATGGCTGGGCTCTATGTAGTAATTTTTATCGTATTGCGTTGGGATTTTCCTTCTTAAACACACAGCCAAGAAAAAAAAAAGTTTAAAAAAAAAGTTAAAAAAGCAAATGCCAAGCGGTATATTAAATCCCCTCAAAATCATGGTTTTAAATTGTTATATGGGTTATAAAAATAAATATTTTGTTTTTTCTGTATTTCTTTTACTATTTATATTCGTCCTTTATAGGATTTTCGCTGTTGTTTCACTACCAAATAACAACAACAACAACAACAACAGCAACAAACAGCCAACTATATTGCTACTTCAGACTGCTTCTGCTATTGCTACTGCTGCTTCAGCTACTAATGCGTTATCAAACGTACGGCTCAGCAGATATGGTTAAAAAAAAAAAAGAAAGCTTTGTGCCTTTTAAGATGATGATGAAATGAACACACAAGAAACATAAACAAAACAAAACAAAACCAAATAAATAACAGAAAAATACTACGCAAACAACAAATAGCAAGTTTGACGGTAAATTTGACGGCATATTCTACATTTTTTTCCTTATCTTATTATTCCTTTATCAAATATTATACGAGAAGGGATAAAATATTGAATTTACTTACATATTTTCTAGTTTCTTATTGTATTTTTGTTTGCTTTTGCCTATGCTTGCGCTTGCTGATTTTTTCGCTGTTGCTTTTCTTTGGTTGCAAAAAAAAAAAAATAATAAAACCGATTGACAGGTTGAGACAGGTGGGATTTTTTTCTGGTTACAATGGTTGTGCTGGATATTGCTGTTAATATTTATACGTGTAATATACGAGCGTGTGTGTGTGTGTGTGTTATTCGTTCTTTACGCTTTTTTTACGCTCCCTTGGTTATTTATTTGCTTTAATGCTGCCACAGTTGTTGGTTGAATTTTATTCACCTTTGATAGAATTTTATCTTTTACCAAAAAAAAAAAAGATTGGAAATAACGCTATACACAGCATACAAATATCGGTTATAGCAACAATATTTTTTCTTTTTTAAACGACTTTGAAGCCAAGGATTAGTTTAAAAAAAAACTGGAGACGTTGCTAGAAAAAAGCTTAATGCTATTAAAGAAAGAATGATAGAAAAATTGTGAGAGATAGAGTGGAAAAAGCTTTAATTGTTACACACAGTAAAAGCGATGAAATATTATTATTGTAAAGTGATTTAAAAAAGGGGGGGTGGTGTGTCATGAGGGTGGTTATAGAAGTTGTTATACATTCTGTAAAATATCGAAAAACCGATTATTTGTAATAAAAAATTCATTTCACGTGCAGTTTTTCTAAAGAGATTCTTAAATACTACGTTTCTTGTGTTTTTGATTTATTTTTTCCTCCTCTTCATCTGCTTCTGCTTCTTGTTCTTCTTCACTTTAAGACGTTTATAGAATTTTATTTTATTGATTTTTCCCTATGTGTTTTCTGCTGTACCTGACTGACTGTCTCTCTGTGTTTTTACCTGTGATTTTCTTGTCTTTTGATTTTGATTCAGATTTTTTTTTTTTTGCTGTTGTTTGTCCTGTCTTTGTTTCCGTTTCCTCTGAAATTATTTTCTCCTGCTTTTATTAATTATTTATTATTGTGTTGCCTGCTAAAAGTGTTTAAAGTTTTCTATATTTTATAAAAAGCTTTTGCGTTAAGTACTTTTAAAGTTTATACAAAAAAAAAAGAATAAAAGCTTTCTTAATGTACTACACTGTAGGCTTTATAGTAAGTAACTAAGTAAGTAAGGAAACAAATTTTTCATCCAGCAGACACTAAAGTGTCACATAAGGAAAAAGTTTTTCTTCTTCTTGAAAACTCTTCAAAAACTGTACTCTCCTCTACAAATAAGATATGAAAAAAAAGTTTCTGCTTGATCTTAAAATCACAAAATGAGCAAATAGTTTATTGTATAGAACAAGAAAAAATCGACATAATAAACTGTGAGTCCCATCAAAATAAATAAAAAGCTCCGTACATTATTCCTACTTTATGTAATAATTTTTGTTTTTGTTTTATCTGCTTAAGTCGTTTATTCCAATTATTTAAAAAAAAATGAAGGAAACAAAACAGAATCCTTAACTTAGCTTAGTTTATTTGTTGGTGCTATCTACTGTTGATGGTGGTGGTGATACTGGCTTGCCTCGACCTCTATCTCAGTCTATTGTCAACGTGTCACATTTGGCAAAGTAAGAAAAGATTAACTAAGGACTGTCTGTTATATTTTTGCCATGTTCGAAACATAGTTGTTCTTGGTCTCGTAATCATATATTGATGTAGTGAACGTAAAAACAGAAAGCAAAAAAAAGCACAATACTTGGGCACATACAACAAAAACTTTTTTTATCCATTCTTTTTTCTTTCTTACTTCTTACAAGTTTTATTCCAATGACTTACAAGTTTTTAGATTATTTTGTAGCTTTTTTTTTTGTTTTTGCTAAAAGCAGTGATAACTTTTTTGTTGGAAGAAAAAATTCGACTGTTCGCTATAAGCAACTCCGCATCGATTGTTTGTTTATTTTTCATTCACATCTGATTTGGCGTTTTTTAAAAAACTTTGAGTAACAACGATAACAAGTAAAAAAGCTCAAAATATACAGAAAGTTTGTTCCCATATCCCCCTTTATTATTTAAAAAAATCTTTCATGCTCTATATGTGGCGCGACTGCATAAGGCCAACAAACAACTTTAGCAAAAAAAAAGTATCAACTGTGGAAAGTCAAAGTAGTTTTCTCTCTTTATACATCCGAATACCATATTCTTTGGTATTTGGATTGTTGTTTCTTGATGCTGTTTTTTCACTGGGAATAGAACAGGAATAAAACTGAACAAAAAATATGCTGGTGCTGTGAGTTTATTTCAATTTTGGTGGTGATACTGCCACTGCCACTGCTGCTACTACTGCTGTTGTTGTTATTTATTTCCTTTAACTCCCAACAGGCAAGATGAGTTTTTTTTGTGTTTGTTTAAAAATATGATATACACAACACAACACCACACACAATAATATTTATGTTTTTTTTTTGCTGCTTCTCATGTTAAAGCATCATACTTTGATGAATTACATTTTACTTAAAGGAAAAAAAATATTCTGTGTGCTGCTTTTCCTTGGTTTTTTTGTGTCGTTTTTCCTTTTTTTTTTGTTCCTGTGTTGGTTTAACATTTGCACAAAAAGCATGACAGTAAAGGAAAAGCAAACAAAAAAATAAAAAAGGCAAAAGAAAAAGCTACATTGTACTGTTGTTGCTGCTGCTGTGTTTATTAAGATAAAGTGTAGACACTTTTTGCATTTTTCATAATACTTTACCCCCATTGTTTCTTTTGTTACCATACTTTTTGACAGCGATTTTTTTTTTCACAATTTTTATTTGTGTGTCATCTCTAACTTCCTTTGGTTTTTTTTCCTTAACAATTTTCCCAATGACAGACCGTGTGCAGTATAAGGTCGTTATCTGATTATTTTTTTTGATTAAAACTATTATTTATGTGACAATTGCTATAATAATTGGGTGTAGTGAGTGGGTGTGGTGGAGTTATGGTTGTGTTTTAGCTAATTGCTGTTATTAAGGAAGTGACATTTGTATAAAACTGATTACTAGGCGTTAATGATAACCATTTTTTCTATAACACCCTGTTTTATTATATTTAATCTTTTTCGCTTATTTTTACTCCATTTCTTTTACAGATATTCGGATGGACACCTGGAATTGTCAGCTGTTTGCGCTCTTTTTTGCGCTCTCCAGTTTTAATCCAATAACAACAAATAGTACATTTAATAATACATTGGGAAAATGTAAATTAAGTGAATATCAATGCCTAAATGGTGGTTGTATACCATTAGGAAAATATTGTGATGGTAAAATTGATTGTAATGATACGAGTGATGAACCAAAATTATGCTCAGGTGAGTTTGATTTTTATTTAAATAATTTTTTTTTTAGTTAATAACCTGTCTGACTAATCGCGTTATTTTATTTTTTTTTTCTATTTTTTTATTTTTACTATCATTAAAAATTCAATAACAAAGTAAAAAAAACTCGTAAATGGTAAAAGTTTTACAAAGTAGTAGCAGTAGCAGTAGTGAAATTGATTTATTAAACTAAAATTTTAATGTATGTTAATTATATGATTGATCAATTGATGGTGTGGGTGGTATATGGGTGTGGTGTACACTTATAATAATAATAATAATAATAATAATAATAGAGAAACTTGTTTAATAGCTTTTAAAAGGATTAAACATATTAAAATTTTATTAAACTTTCTCTACGTATTATTAAACCTTATTGTGCCTTTTGTACTATGTGCGGTTTTTTGATAATCAACCAACCCTCCATCCGACCCAAAGCACAGTAGAATCGTTTATTAAAAAGCGCTTTAGCACGCATATAGTAGAAATGTAATGACAGCGCTTTTTTAACAGTAACAACGATAGTAAAAAGTCAATAAAAGCAATTAAAACGCTACGTTGATTTAGATTTTTCTTAATTAAAAATTATGATTTATATGTCATAATAATATAGTAGGGATAATTTTTGATGGTGCTTTTTGATTTGCGTTATATTTCCGATCAGTGATATTTTTACTCTTGTTAACCAAGGAAAGTAATGGAATTGAATCATAAAAATTTCTTTCTCTCACTCTCTCTCTCTGTTTTCTAATACATATGCTATGTTTATGTTACATTTCATTTTTATTATGTTTTGTTATGCTACCCCCAAAAGAATATTTGTATTATTATATATATATATATTTTTACTACTATCTTTGTTATTAAGTCATTTATCAGTATGTAAATCTATTAATAAATATAAAACCGAATACAATTTGCATATTACATATAAAATAACAACAAAAAAAAATATTTATGTTTATGTTTATGCTATGGTTCTGTTACTGTTCCTCAACAATGTCCTATTGCTGTTTGTATTTTGATCGTTGGTAACTTCACTAACAGATTTTATTTGCTTCTAAACGTACTACTACTACACCAACTCTCTCTCTATTCTTGTTGGTTTAGTTAAGCAAAATCAGTTGTTCTGTGTGTACAGAAATTACGAATTTACATATACAAGAAAAGCATAAAATAAAGCACTAAACACAGAAGAAAACGATGAAGTGGAAGAAGTAGGAAGAGGAATTTAATGTTGTTAATAAAACTTATTTAAAAATAAAAAATACAAAGAAAAAAGGTTCAATTTATATTGTAGACGCATTTATGTGTTGTTTTCTTCGGGTTTTTACTTTACTTTACTTTTTGGTTGTTTATTTCATCTTGAATACTATTGCGTAATAAAGAGAGTAAATTGCCTTTGCCTTATATACGAAAAGAAAAAACAAAAAAAAAAGAAACAAAAACATTTAAAAAAACATTTTAACGGTTTTATGGTGGTTTTTTTGTCGACTCCTTTTCATTTGCACATAAATAAGTAAGAAAATGCTAAAAAGATTTTCATTCGATTGGTTATTATTGTTGTTGTTATTAGGGGTTGTTGGAAAAAATAAATAAAAAATAGTTCACTGCTACTCACTGTTTATGCTATTGAAATGATTTTTTTGGTGAATTGGTTCAATCGGTTGAAGAATTGGTGACGTAAATAAATAAATAATATGTGTTTGTGTGGATGGATGAGGGATGGGGTACTTTTAGAGTTGTATAGTATAACGACACACCACTCACGTATAGTTAAATCCAAAACAAGTGTATATATGTATATCGGTTAAAACATGTAAACATGTAACATAGGGATCGGTATGAATGTATCTAATCGGAACAACAACCAACAACCATATCGTAAAATGTTACAGTACATCTATTTTTTTCTTCCTTTTTTCTCTACTAATAATCCTAACGATTGTACTCAAACGTACGTATGTACGTACGTACCCAATATAATATATAAATGGATATAAGGATCTATCTATACGCATCTATATACGTTTATCTCTTATAGTCATATCTTTAATAATTTAAGAGTCATGTTTATTTTATTATTATTATTATTATTACTATTATTCGTCTTCGCATTTCGTATTGCGCCTTGTGCTTTGTGCTTTGAACTTAATATTCTTTCCAACTTGATTTTTCTTTACTTTTCTGTTCTTTTCTTTTCTGTTTTGCCTGCTCCTTAAAGTTTTTCTTTTCTTTTCTTTGGTTTTACAGTGCCTGTTGCTCAAGGATTCGTCTTTTAGTTTAATTATTTTTATTTTGTACCCTTATGTGTACAGTATATTATTGTGTACACGACGCTGCCAACATACGTTTGGTTTAATTTTTTTTTGTTATTTAGCCACATTAACAAAGTTCGTACATGCGGTTTGTTATAATTTGTTCTTAATGCGATTTTTTCTTTTTTTTTTTTAATTACGATACGTTTTAGTTAGAATCCTGAAATTGGGTTTTTTTCCCGTTATTAAATGAATGTAATTTGGCTGTTTTTGCCTTTTAATTTAATTTAATTTAATTATTGATATTCAGCAGTTAAACCATGGGTGATGGTTGTTAGATATGTGAAAGAAGATGAATTTTAGCAAAGTTATAAACCTAATCGGTTATATTTTCGCTAGACGTTTAATAATTAATTTTTTTTCTCTTGTTTTTAAGGGTAGAAATAATTTTTTTTTAATAAATGTTATTAGGGAAGTAAATTTGTTATTGTTTCTCTGTATTTTTGCTGATTTTTAATCGTACATCACATTTCGTTTCGTTTTTTTTTTCATGTTTCTCATGTTGCTGTCCTGAAATTGTTATTTTTCCCTGTATAAATGTTATGTTATGTTATCAAATGGATGGAATCGTTAACTTTTATAGAGAACCATTTACAGGAATGAATGGATACATAATGAATAGATAAAAATATAAAATTTATTGATTCATGCTTTTTAAGTTGAGAGAAAAATTTAATCTTTTCTTTTTTTATTCAATTGATGTTGGAATTTTTTGTTATTTTTTTTAAAGGATTGTGAAGATCCTTTAATTATGCTTTAACATTTTAATTTACTTTATTTATTTATTGGAAATTGTGTGCTTTAAAGACGGTAAGACCGAAAATTTACTTTAATGAGTGCTATTGCTGTCGGTTTCTTATATATTCATTTCTGTAAGTAAAAATACACCTGAAAATAAGAAAGTTCACTCGAATAATAAACAAAAGCTTTTGTTATTATTATTATTATTTTTTTTTTTTAATTAAAGCTAAACAAATGATATGATTGTGGAAAAAGCACAAAATTCAGTCTAAACAAGCGAGAAAATATTTCTTTGTTATTCATTTCTTGAGATTATGTTGCCATAAAGTTCAGATAAATTAATTAATTAATAATAAATATGGAATAACACAGAATTACAGCTCATCTTCTTAATACATAATTATGTAATTAAACAAAAGAAAAAAATGTTTTTCTCTCTTCAGATTGATTTTTTCCACTTATAAAATTCATTTTAATTTATGTTGAAAAACGTCTTTTCAGGATATTTCATATATATCCATTTAATTATCTCAAAAACGAGATTTTTTTCCAGTAATTTCATTTTTAGATTGTTTACACAAAAATAAACAAAGCATAAAAAACATAAATTAATAAACTCTTAAAAGCTCTCTGCTACATTAATAAATAAATAAATAAAATAAAACCGAAGAAAAACTTTTTCTCTAGGATCTTTTCAATATTTTCGGTAGAAAAATTTAATTTTTCTCTCTTTTGATTAATAATAAACGTGACGGATTTTAACGTTACAATACACACCCACACCCAAACGCACATGAAAAAAATATACGAAAAACTGATGGAAACAATGGAAAAGAAATAAAAGAAAAAACTCAAAACATGGGTCATCCAGTGATTATGAATATTCTTAACAAAAATTTCTGTTTTTATATTTGTCTCCAAACGTTAAACTAAATAAAGTTTATTCGATGAATTATAATTAAAAATTATTGATTATATAGAATAATTAAAAAGCTTTTAACCGGGACACAATTTCGTATTCGATTTAATTCTGATTCTGATTCTAATTGTTCTAGATTGAGAAACAATTAAAAATAAAAAGCTCAAATAAACAGTATTTTCTATACACTCGACAGTATCAATTTTCATTAGTAATAATCAAAATCTTTAAGTGACTTGATAATTTCGTATCGTATGCCTTGTAACACACACACACACACACACTGCTTGCAAACATTTATTAAGTCTGTGACAAATATTTTTACTTTTATTTCACATCTGAATTAACTATTAACGATTGCTAGTTTAGTTATCTTTAATTAAAGCTTTCACCTTTTATAATAATAATAATATTAATATTAATAATAATAATTGAAAAACATTTATTTCCCTTGAATATTCTTAATTGAAAATTATTAAAAAAAAAAAAAAAACGTAAAATGTAATAAAAAAATGTTTGTGAAACACATTTTGTGTATTGTGTATGGTGCGCTTTGTATGGTGTGTTGGGGGTTGTAAAAGCGTTGTTTTTGTTAACACTTGTGTTTTGAATGTTTAATTAGTAAATAGTAGGGGCAATAGTTGTTGTAGTTGTTGTAGTTGTTGTGTAGTAAAGTAACAATCGTTGATCTTTAGTTTCTTCGTTTTGTTTAATGAAATTTTACACACACTTTGCGCGCTTGTTTTTTTCTCTTCTTTAATTATTTTCTGCTGCTGCTATTTTCACTGTTGAATTTTCATTTCAATTTCGTTTTATTTGTGCTTTTTTAGTTCTTTTCTACATTCATTCAGTACATTGTTTAGTTTAGTTTAAGTTTGTTAAGCGTTTTACGTTATATTGCGTTGAATTTGTTGTTACGTAATTTAGCATCTACTCTGCTGTTACAGTTGCTGTTTTTACCTCATTTTTACCTTATTTTCTTATTTAATTCTTCTTTAAAATTTTTTTTTGTTGTACAATAATACTGGGTGGTTGTGTTACAAGTATAAAGAGTAAATTCTATAATGGAATATCGATGTACTAGATATGAGAATTAAATTAACCGAAACAAGAAGAAATAGGGAAAATTTCCTGCTTTAAACAATTAATTTATTTAATTTTACTCTACACAACACACTATCGATAATTCATTAAATATCAGTAATTTTTCATATAAATCATTTATTTCTAATACAGAAATATTCAAAAAAAAAAAATAATCATTCCCATTATTACAGCATGACTAACTCCTTTACTATCGAAAATAATCACAAAAAATTCAAAAAAATTAAAATTTAATTAAATTTTCAATAAAATACCAGAGAGAAAGTGAGAGAGATAAATAAAGGGTTGAATCTCCACCCCCTACAAACGGATTTAGTTCTAACAAAATAAACTTTTAAAACCGTTAAAAGCCCGTTTATATAATTCTCGACCTTATTTTAATTATTTTCTATTATTTCACAACCGTGTTGCTGCTCTCCTGTATTTTAATCTCAATATAGCCATGGTGCCAAATATGAATAATAAAAAAAAAAACCAGCTTAACACGATTTTCACTTATTCGGACAATTTTATTGTTTTATAGATGTGCGGGTGTGGGTGGTGGTTTTTTTTGAAAATTTTATACACACCCTCTAAAACTACATTTAACGTTAAGCGGATGGTTAAAGTAAAGTAAAGTACAGTACAGTAAAGTTATGTTAATGTTTAAGTAAAATAAACATAAATATTGGGGGTTTAAATGTAGCAAAAAAGAAATTTTTTCTTATTTTATTTACAACTTTATTCATAAACTAAACCGTCTGCTGCTACTACTGGTTTTTTTTTGCTCTTTTGTTGCTGTTTTGTTGCTTTGTAATAATTTTGTTGCAACATAAAAAATAAAATGAAAAGGAGAAAAAAAAAGTTTAACAACGACGTCGATGACGATGACGATGACGACGACGTCTAACTTTGTATTTTGTTTTTTTTTTTTGTATTTTCATTGTGTTTTGTTGTTGCTACTGCTGCCAATAAACTTGATTTTTTTTTCCGTTCTTGTTCTTTTTGAACTTAAAATGCACGTACACATCCCTTCTTCAATGTTATTTAATTCACGAGGAAAGAAAAATAAAAAAATTATTAGCTACTGCTGCATTTACTTCTGTAATAGTTTTGCTTTAACAGTACAGTGTTAAGTAAAGTAAAGTAAAGTAAAGTAAAGTAAAGTTTTTGTAAAGCTTTCGCTGGGTAAAATTCAAATTTATTTCCATTATTTCGGGTGTGATAAAAAACCAAAAAACCGAAAAACCTAAAAGCCGGTGTGTGTGTGTGTGTGTGGAGAAGGGAGAAAAAAGGTTTTTTTCTTTTTCAATTTACCTAACGAGAAAATCCACAAAGTACCACACATGGATAGAGGGAAGAAAAAAATTTATTTAGTAAGAAAATGTACACAAAAAACACAGAAAAAAATTATAGAAAACAGAACAAGTTACTCTGGTAGCAATAAAAAACTAACGAAAAATACAAGAAGCAGAAGTAGAAGTAGAAGGAAAAAATTGTTTACCCAAACTTAAAAAAAACTACGAAAGCTCTTTCTTGTTCTTGTTTTCATTTTACTTTATATTTTGCATTGCCCAATCCAAATTCAACTTTTTCGAGCACGTTTTACGTTTAACTATTTTCCATACAACAACAACAACAACAACAACGACGATTTTCTGCTGTTTCTACTTGCTATTACTCTGCTTACATTTTATTTTGTAAATTAGAAATTCTTCCTCTGCTTGAAGGAATCATTCGTACATTCATGTTTGAAAGGTTTTTTTGTTGCTTTATTTTGTTTTTTGTTTTTGGTTACAATTTACAAATCCACAGTCTATAATTTTCTACCACCACCCCGCAATTATTAGTTTTTATTTTCGAAAAAAAAACCTCAGGGCTTTTTCTGTACTCTTTTCACTGTTTTGTTGCTATTAGAGGTGGATTTTTGTTTTTTTTTTTTTTTTTTATTTCAACCCTTACGACTTAATACTTAATGGGTTGCAGAATTTACAAAAAAAAAAGTTACTTGGATTTCGATTTTGATATGCAATTATTACGTTGGGTATAAACCACTTCAGAGTAAATCTATTCAGAATTTTCCGTTACTTTACATTTACTTTACCTAAACAATTTTTATTTTATTTTTTTGTATTTTATTTTACTTTCCCTTATTGCACTTTACTGTGCTGTACTGTGCACTTGAATGGTTAAAACAAAAGTAATAACAACAACTGCAGCAGTGGTAGGTAGTAGTCGTTGCAGCAGTAAAAAACAAGACAAGTGGGTAAGTGATATATGCTGTTTCTCTGTATTTTTGTTATATGATTGGATGGGGTGGTTCAAACGGGATACACACATCAATTATTTTCCTATTTAAAACAGCAAAAAAAAAAGAAAATTAATTTCTAAAGAAAATTAATAAAAGAAAAAATTGTTTATGCAAGTTAAGTAACTTAGGGGTGAGACTTAGGGTTGTTTTTACGTTTTCTTCTTCTTCCTTCTATTCTTCTTTTAGAATATTATAAATGTTGAATAATATTAGTAACATCGTAGGTGAGTGGTGAAAAAATGTTTTTTTTTTCTATTTTCCTGCCTTTTACGGGTTAATTTTCCGCTTTTTTTTGTTTTTTTATTTTTTAATTAAAGAAGGGTGAAATTAATGATCTAGAAATTATTGTTTTGTAAGGTTAAACAGCCGCTACTTGGTGAATTTAATCATGTTTTGCGTTGTATTGTTGTGTTTGTTGTGCGAAGAGCTTTTTCGTTTTGTTTAAGCGCGGACAGCTTAATTTTATTATTGTTTTCTGTAGTAGTTTTCCTGATCCTGACAATCAATTCGTTTGTAAGATTAATCTTAAAAATTTTTTGCTTTTTAGACAAAAACCCTTCTCACATTATCACTCCGTGAAAGTTTACGTAAAAATTTTTTTTTTTTTTATTAGAGTTACGGAGTCGTTAAAACTTTTCTTTTTTTTTCCTTTTACTTTTTATTAATTTTTTTTCAATAAATAATAAATTAGCGAAAATTCAGCAATTCTTTACAGAACATTAGTTTTCGCAAAGAAGTTTTTTTTTTGCTCCTTCTTCATCTACTATTCTCCCTTATTTATAGCTTAGTTTGCTTGCTGCTTGTTAACATGATTTCTGTCGGACAAATAATTTAATTTTTTTATTTTATATTTTTGGTAATTTGAGTTTTATTTAAGCTGGAATAATAAAAAAGAAAAGAAAAAACAGAAATCAGACGACAATAATCGTTGAATTTCTTGTGGGCGTGTGTGGGTGATGGTAGTGGTGGTGGTTGCGATGATTTTTTACTACTAAAGACACAAAACTATAAAAATTTTCGTTTATTTTTATTTTTTTCTAAAATTCTGTTTTTCTTTTCTATTATAATTTTATAAATATTTTATGGGGCTTTAAAGGCAAAAAAAAAAATTATCTAGAACTCTGGTAATAAATTAGGAGAGAATTTTCAATTTTAGTTTATAGAATAAACAACGAAAAGTTTGTTATTTTTTTAGTTTGGTTCTCGTTCTGGTTCTGGTTAGGTTTGGTGTTTTAAATGTATATAATATCAACACCCAAAAAAAAAAAAATAATAAAAATATTGTTTATGAAACTAATAATAAAAACCATTTGGAGATGGGTAATTGGGTGATTTAAGATAATAAACCATTTGTAAAGTAGTTGTTAGAACAGAAAACTAATCCAGTGATTATCAGTGAAGTTTTTTTTATTTGATATTTGATCACTTTGGTTGTTTGTTTGTTGCTACTTTCTACCCCCTACAACTGCAGCAGCAAGTGTAACCAAACAGCTATGTTCGCCTAAAAGGGCAGCTTAAGGGCTTTTTCGTTATTTATTTTAAACCAGTAATAACACTTGCACACATTATAAATTCATATTAATCGAGACTTTTTTTGTTTTATTGTTTTAATTAAATATTTTATTGATCTCCAAAATAACAAAAAACAAAAAAATTACAACGAAGCTTTCTCTGTTGTGTGACCTGATTATTTTTTTGTGTGTGGAGATTTTTTTTTTTGGCAATTTCATTAGCTTATAAAACAACGACAAACCCCCAACCAATTTTTTATTTTTTTTTTTTTTGATAAATAATTTAAAACACTTAAATTGTAGTTGAACAGAGATTATAATATCGATATCACAGAATTATCAAAAGTATTAAATTATTAATGGAAAACAAAATAACGAAAAAACTCCATAACAAGGTTACAGTACTTTGGGGGCATATAACTAGCTGGTGGTTGCCAATAATAATAATAATACGAACGACACAACAAACTAGGGCATACAGCATAATAATTAAATGATTTTCCCAAAAAAAAAAAAAAAAACTAAAAAATTATAATCACAGGATGCTTCATAAATAACAAAAAAAAAAAACTCCACATCAATCACAACCGGTGCGGGCGTTTTTTAATAATTTTTATAAATTAATTAATTAATGGGAATAAAAAAATCATGCAACCGGCTGTTACATTTCATTTAGTTAGTAGAATCCCTAAATATAAATTTACGTGGTTTTATGTGTCTTATCCAACAAGCGAAACAACCAGCTTTTTTCATCTCGTGTGTCTTGTGCTTTAACACTTGGAAAATACCACTCCCCAGTAGTAGTTTTTTTTCTGATGTTTTTCATTTAATAAACATAAAACAGGAATAAACGAAAAACCGTTAAAATTATTAAGGGAGAGAAAACAAAAAAAAAAAGAAAAAAAATTATTAAAAAGCCCGCAGGTTATGAATTAGAAATAAACCATCTGCTGCGTGTGAATATGTGAAGGAAAAAGTTTTTTTTCCATTTTTTTCGGTTTTTTGTTTTGAATGAGAGACAAATTTTGAATGGAAAATATGTCTTTGACGCATTATTATATATTTCGTGATTGTTTAATTTAAGCTTTTTTATTCGTTTTTTGTTTATTAAAAATCCATTACAGTGATTAATAAACGGTTTTTTACACAGTCTAATCATGCTTAGCACTGTGTTGTGCTGTGTTGTTCTGTCGAGAAACCTTACTGAATAACCGCAAACATCGGTTTGTGACTTTGGTAACATATTTTCCCTTGTTGTATTTGTTGAATAAAATGCTTGTCTGTTTTACTAATAAAGGAGTAGATTTATTACTTAAAAAATAAAAAAGGATACTTTGGTAGGGGTGTTTGGTAGTTATTTTTTACCACCCTAGAAAACAAAAATAAAACTATTGTCGGTATTTTTAGGGGTTTTATTTTCCTGCTGTCTTTCTCATCGTTCTCCCTTTTAATATTCTGTCAATTGCTTAAAGCACTAGGGACTTGAATTTATTTTTGTTTTTTAGCTTTAAACGGTCTTCGTTTAGATCTTTAAAAAAATATATATTTGTTTTCTTTTTCAATTGTATTTCAAGGGAAAACCTAAAAAAGCTTTAAAGCTTTTTATTAATTTATAGTAAAATTATCATTATTCAATAAAATAAAAAAAAAATTCTTCTTTTCTGTGTTTTGTTATTTTACAGTTTGTAATCGAAGTATCTTTGGTGAAACAGGGAAAACGTATGAATTAGAGATACGTACCCCACAAACACTACCATTTGTATGCCATCTTAATTTCACAGCACCAGGTGGAATCTATGGTGATATTATACAAGTAAGTACATCATTAATAATTAATCAAGACACATTTGTTGTTCCTTTTTTCCATCTTTTTCCCCATAACATAACATTCCTTACGTTAAAAATCTGTATATCAGCTTGGCTGTATGATCAGTTTCTACATACATTTCTCTTCCATTTAGTTTTTGTTTTAATAAATTTTTCATCGTATATTTGATATACATACTGATGCTGTAACGTTTTTTTTTTTGTTTTCGTGGAGTTAACATTCACTCTCGCGTTCTCCTCCTGTTTATTGTCCTGTACTTGTTGTCGCTGTTGTTACAAAAAATTTATTTTTTTATTTTTCTGTTAATTTTTAATAACGATGAGTTTGTTTACCTGAATTTTCCATGTATTTTGTTAAACAGACGAGCTTTTTGTTTTTTTATTTTCATTTTTTTCGATTAAAATAATAAATTAAAGCTGCTGCTGTTTCTGCTGTTATTGCTACTGCTGCTGATGAAACATTAGTTGTTGATGGTAAATAAAATTAATGTTTTATGCAGTTTATTTTATTTTATTCACTGTAATTGTGGTTAACATGAGCTTTTTTATAGTAATTTTATACGACGAATAGTTTTTTTTTATTTTAATTTTATAAATAATTAAAACGAAAAGCTCACCGTGTGATGCTTACCTGGGTTTTACTTTAAGTATACAGAAAATTTTTATTAATTAAAAAAGTGGAAGAAAGCTTTTCTAGAAATTAATTTATCCGATATAGCTTTCGTTTCCTATTTCATGAGCCTCTTCAAACCCAAAAAAAAAATTAAAAAAATCTTTTTTCCTCAAGTAGTTTCATCATTGAGTGATGGAGAAGATTTTTGTGTTCCAACAGCAGACATTCACTCATCTTTTATTTAACTTCCTCGCTCTTTTGCACCCAAATACAAAAGCTTTGGGTTTTTTTGGTTTCTTACATTACTTGAACTTTTAGACAAATAATAATAAATTTTTTTTTTTGAATTTTTATTTAAAACTCAAACAAAATCCATTGCAAAGAAGAAGGAGGAGGGTTTTGGAAAAGTTTTTCAATAAAATTTTACGTCGACCGTTAGTTTTTTATTTTTTGTTTATAACTCCTACCATTACCTTACCCCATGTAGTAAAAAATGTGTTAAAACTAAATAAATTTGTTACTTGAAAAATTGTGATAGAAGAAACCGATTTTGTGCCTGATGTATATATTTCTAGTTGAACTTCGATAAATTTAATCTCGGACGTTATATCCCTCATTCTACAAGTGAAGGATGTCTCGATGGTTATATGACTATCCGTGAAGATGGTACCGGGAATAATAGCAATAGAACAAACAGCAACCACCCTAGTAGTAATGATGATGCTAGTGTTGGCAATACGGCAACAACTGGTAATGGAAATGGTGCCAATATACAAACCATTGCATCGACAATAACGACGGCCAGTAGTGGTAGTAGTAGTCGTAGTAGTATAAATGAAGGTTCGACAAGCATTGGTGGACGTTGGTGTGGCACTGCCTGGGGTTATACAGTGTATTACAGTGAAACGCATTCAATAAATGTTACATTGCAACTAGAGAAGTTACCACAACAGAATCTTGGCAATAATTTTGAATTTAAATTGTCGTATAAATTTTTAAAGAAGACCGATGCACGTTTAAGGTATTTTTCCCTTTTATTCCTTAAATTAAATTAAATTAAATTTTTCTGTGGGTGCTTAATTACGTAACGTAACTTTAATTAATTTGTAGCCTTAACGTTAGCATTAAGGATAAATACTCGCGATGTACGTACATAGAAATATCGGTGGTAAATGATGTACAGAAAAAATTTTTTTGTAATAAATATGATAAATGAAATAACATCTGTAACAGCAATAAATAAAAAAAAATTAAAAAAACAGAAACAAAAGCACAAATACAACACGGATTGCATTGTGAATGTATTGCGTGGGTATTTAAACTAAGTTTATACAAAAAAAATGTTCTTTTTTTTCTATTTAGTGTTGCGTTAAAATTACGCTAATATTACGTTAAAAAAAAATTTTTTTTTCATCCGTGGATAAATCAATAATGTGCAAAAAAAGTTAATTTTTTTTTTATTCAATTACGAGTGCAGATTTTTTCTTCTTTTTGTTTTTTCAACAAAATTGATTTTGTGTATTTGCAATAATAATTTTTCATAACTAAATTAAATTCATGCGGAAACGAAGCTTGCTTTTTTTCCTCTTTTTTTTTTATTAGTTTTTATGCAGAGCTTTTTGTTAATTTAAAAAAAAAATTATATATTTATTTATTATTTTTTTGTTTGGATAAAAGATATGAAAGCGGTATATGGACAGGTGATACAGTTGGCGATAGTTATTGTAATAAAAATCTTTATGATTGTGACAAGAGGTAACATAGTAAAATCAAAATTAAATTTTATTAAATAAAAATAATTGAAAAACCAAATTTTTTTGTTATAGAATTTGTCGTATTCGTTCACCGAATTTTCCTGGTATTTATCCACGTAATGTGACATGTCGTTATCGGATACATCAACGTACAACGTCACCTGGTCAACATGCAATGATTGTTATACGACAACCAGACTCACAGAAAGTACACATTAAGGAGCAGGGGCCACATTTTGAAGAAAATATTTATTCATTACGGTGAGTAGAAATGTTTTATTATTAACTTCAGTTATTCAGATTGTGGGTGGATGGGTATTCACCATTTATTAAGAACAGTAATCTATGGTCAATTATTTATCGGGAAAAATAAAAAACTACTAAGCAGGTAATAAGTAAATTACTTAATAATAATTTAGAAGCAAATTATACCCTTAAAATACGTTTCCAGGGTGTTGAAAATGCTTGGAAAGTTAATGATCGAAGAAAAAAAAAAATTTTTGTTTCTTTTCTTTATTACCCAGATGTTGCCTAGTTATTTTCTAATTTACCTTTACCGTCCCCCAACGCTGTGTTAAAGGTTTTATTATGATAAAAAAGTTGTTAGTTTTTTTCTGGTTATGTTTCTAACCACACTGAATTTAATTTAATTTTTTTAAACTGAGCTCTTTGGAATTTTTTTTGTAATTATTGACCCGATTGATTGTTTGTATTTTTGTTTGTTTGTTTGTGTAGGTGAGCTTTTTCTGTGATTTTAGTGAGTTTTTTGCCAGTTTTTTGTGAGTTTTATGTCTGTTTTTCTGTGAGTTTTGTTTCGTTTATTAATAGCAAACGTAAAGAATTATTGATTCAAATATTAATTAGCAACGCTACACGCTTCAAATAACATTTTTTAATTATGTTAAATTAATTAATTATTTAATTAATTATTATTTTATTTTCCCTCTCTGTTATTTAACTCTAAGGTTTCATAATAATTCACTGAGTTCTCTATTTTAATTTTTTTTTCTCTGTTTCTGTTTCTATTTCTATTTCTTGTTATTAAACACCCACAATTATTATTATTATTATTATTATTATTATTATTATTATTATACCATTAAATTCATTTTTCTCAATATTTAATTAATTAAAAACCAAAAACTTTTATGGCTTTTCCAGCGTATTTATTTAATAAAGAAAAATTAATGAAAATTTTCCACAAAAAAATTCACTATGCTTTTGGTTGTTGTCTCTACTTAACTTAAAAAGTTATCGCAACGTAATTTGTGTTTATTAGTTGGTGAATAGTCGTATTCTGATATCAAATTACATTTTTTAATTAATTAATTATTATTTATAAATACAATTATGCTAATTAATTAAATGGTTATAAAAAAAAACATTTGTATGTGTGAAAAATGATTTATTAAAAAAAACAATGAAAATGTGTCGAGTGTCACAGCTAGTACAGACAAGGCAGTTTAAATTTTTTTTTTATTTATTTGCATAAGCTTTTTAAAGCTTTTTTATGCTTTAACAATTTAATAAATAATTTATTTGATAATTGGGTGTAATGTGTATATGTCATAATCAACAGAAAAGTTTTTTGCGATTTTTTTTTATGCTGTGTGTGACTGACTATAAAGCAGATTAACGCAGCATAACCGTTTCAAAGTTTTTTTTTTTGATTTTTTTAAATTTAATCAGAGAAGAAAAGCTTTTTTTTTTTTTTGTTGTTTTATAATTTCGTTGGTGTTGAATGTTGTTGTTTAATGAAATTTACCAGTTTTTTTAGTACCTAGTCTTGTTTATTAGAATCAAATATGTACATATTGTAGTAAAGTTTATTTAAAAAAGAATTTTTATTCTGATTATAGGGTAGCCAAACACCACTTTTGTATAACATAAATATCTGAATATATTAGCATATTAAATAAGTAATTTTCAGTCATACTGGTAGTAGTTTAGAAGCTTTTATGTGTACTATAGCACCCAGCATCATCCATAGTTTATTCTCGTTTTAGTTTTATATTTTTATTAAATTTAACAGAAACCCCTGCTTTACTAACTACTACTGATCACTTTTGGCTTTTTTTTTAAATGTTTAAATAACAATAATTCTAAAGCATATTGTAAGTTGCGTGTGTGTGTGTGTGTGTGTTAATAAAAGTTTTAAGCATGAATAAAAAAAAAATTCTGCTTTACTGTTTGACATTTAATAACCACGAAAAAAAATTTTTTTTTATTCAATTCAATTATTATTGTGGGTTTTGTAAGGTGGTAGAAGCTGGTGAGTAAATAAGATAAAAAAAACAATGAGTCAATAAGTAATAATAAAAGAAGCTTTTTTTATATGTTTGTGTGCTTTGCAATCTTCTTTTAAGTTAATAATTGAAGAGGATGTGCTCTGTTTTTTTTTTGTGATTTTCTCTCTTAATTATTTGACTTTTTTTCGTCGTTTCTTTTTTTTTCTTTCTTGGCTTCTGTTTAATTTTAATTAAAACAAAGTAAAAAAAAAATGTAATTGTTGCTGTAGTGGTGGAAAAAGCATTTTTTTGCTTGGTTGTTGTTTTTATCTATTTCAGGTTAAGTACTTGACATGACATCATGACTTCAGTCTTGTTGAATCTTAAGTGAATAATGATGAATATATGTAAATAGAGAGAGAGAGAGAGAGAGAGAGAGAGAGAGAGAGAGAGAGAGAGAGAGAGAGATTTTCTTTTCTTTTTCGTTGTTTTGTTGTTTTGACTTAAGAAAAAAAGCTAAAGTCAAGATATGTGTGTATTATGAGATGGTGATTGTGATGGTGCTTATACTAGATTGTTGCCGGTCTGCCTGCATAACACCAATCAAAATAATTTTAGTGCATCAACCTTTTGTTGTCTTTATTCACTTACACCAGAAAGTGTAAAATTTATTTCAATTGTTGTTGGAAATAAATTAGTTAGTTTGTGGGTGATTCCAACATAATCATGTAACGTGTCTTAAGTATTTGATTCAAGAACTTACTCAAGATTTTTAAAAACACTTTTAATGCATTGACATAGTTTTAACAAAAATAAAAATAAAACAAATTTTCTTCCCTCTTGTTTTAGAAAATGGGATCGATGTGAACAGGATTTTATATCGATTTATGATGGGCGTACAACAAATTCACCAGAATTGGCACGTTTATGTGGACGCGGCACTGTGCCAGAGATAATCTCAAGTGGTTCAGATATGTTGATTGAATTTAAGACGTCACCGTATGATAGCATGTTTCATCCGTCACCAGTTTCTTATCTCCTTGGATTCGAGTTGCTAGTGCATGTAAGTTGCTACCGCTGCTTTCATCAATTTATCCATTTTCCAAATAATTGAAACAAAACGATTTTATTTAGATAAATTTTGTCAATACAAATTCTCTGGTGTACATTCGTCAACCAAATCGATGTGAATTTATATTGAATGCATTTGAAAATCCGTCTGGGGAGTTAGAGAGTCCTCATCATAGTCTAGCGCCAAATACAATTTGTTTTTACCATTTCCAAGGGCGCCGCCATGAAACCGTATGGATTTCGTTTATTAAATATCATTCAACACTGGATCCTGCTATATTTGAGCCACCGACAGAGTGTGCAGCACAATTACGAATATGGGATGGTAAATGGTCACAAACAACATTACGTTCAGGTAAGAAAACAAAAATTTCTTCCTCTCCCTTAAGTTTAGTTAATTTGACTTTTTATTGTACTTAGAAATGGCTCGTAATGCTAGCTTAATGGCAGAGATTTGTCGTGAAGAAGTACCGAAACTTTGTTCAAGAACTTTAATCGCCAAGGGAACACGACCCTGCTCTAATCTAGGTATTTCTTCCATTTTGCAGTGATTAGAAACTTTAATAAAAAAAATTCTTTTTTCTTTTTTAATTAATTAAATTTTTCCAGAAAGTTATTTATCAACGGGACCAGATTTAACAATTGAATACCGTCCGAATCCGGTTGGTTCAGAGAAATTATATGGACCATCGACTGCATTCAAATTACGCTATGAATTTGTTGATACATCATTAGGTGGTGCACCATTAGAACCATTACCAGCACCATCAGCTATGCCCGAACCAGCAGCCTTAATTCAATCACAAATTAAGTCTTGTGATCGTGTTTATCGGTATGTATGCTATCTATCTATCTATGTTGTTCGTGAGAGATTGAACAAAAAGAATTTAATTGATCGCAATGGGAATTCTCACTTTTCTTTTTTTTCTTCGGGTATTTTTGTAACCAAAATATTGAACAGTATTTTTCCAGCTTTTCTTTTTTTTTGCTGCTTTATTCAGTAGAGTAAAATCAGTTGAATTATTTTCTTTAATTTATTCAATATTTTACATAACTTATTTCCAACTTGTTATTACTGCATTCGTTATAGACGATAAAGTTTGAAATGAAGAATAAAAGACGAAAAAAAAAAAGTAAGAATCGAATCGTATAGATGGGAGATGCTTAAAGCAAGCACACCCACAGCAGTAGTAACATCCAACAAACAAACAAAAACTCAAAAAATATCAATTCTTGTTCTATTTACCATAAATTTTTTTTTTTTTTTATTTAAATGAATTTAAAGCGCAAACATATACAGTGGTAGAAGAAAGTTTTTAATCAATAAATTTCTATTGAAATAATAATATTTCTGTATCAGTTGTAAACGATTCTGTTGAATTTCTTACACAATGACAATGCAAGGGGGCAAAGTAATTCTAATTTACCTCGTATCGTATCGGGATGGTTAATAATCAGACAGTGCGTGTGATTAGAAAAGTCATAATAGAAAAAAAAAAAAGGTTGAAACATGTTTATAGAGACATTTGTATACAGGAAACAACAGCCGTAGCAGTAACAGCAAATACCAAAACATGTTGATGCCTTACCTAACGTTACCGTTAACGCTGACTGATATTAATCTTGATTTAGATAATTTTTTAGCTAGAATAACAAGTAAATAAAAATATTTTCTCTCTGTATGTTTTTCAACCCGAAATTAATATCATCAGTCACGCAATAATTATTAATTTTAAGGGTGGGACTATAAGGGTGATTGTAACCTATGTGAACGAACCCACCACAAAATATCAAATTTCAGTTGTATAACAAAAACGGATGTGTTGAGCAACAGCTAAATTACCATTAACGAAAAGTTTTTTAAAAAAAGCGAAAAAAAGCAAAGATTTGGGTGCTTTGATGTTGGATAGGGTTGGGTTAGGATGAAAAAGTCAACACATAATTAAGAAATCCGTAATTATAGTATGGCAAATAAGAAATGATTTGTGTTGATTAAAGTAAGATTTCTCCGTGTGTCCGTTTATGTGTTTGGGATATATTCCATTGGCACCACCCTCCCCATTAATCTATATAATGAGCTTTTTTTTCTTTTTGCCTCTTGCTTTTTACAACCCACTATTTACGTGAGATTGAACTTTTTTTTTCTATTTTTTATTAGATCAAGATCAGCAACACGAGGAATATTTCGATCACCGACAAATGTATTTATGTATGGCCGAGGCGGTTCAACAAATATTTCGTGCACAATACGTTTTGAGGCGAATTCTGGGGAAAGTGTACGGTAAGTCGCATTAAAAGTCAAATCAACTAGAAAACTTTTGTTTGTTTGTTTGCCATGTTCAATAGAGAGATGTGTTCAATAGATATGGGTGGTAGTGGTGGTGATGGATAACAGCTGCCTATTTTTATTGACACTAAATGACTTAAACAATCAAATAAATGTTTTTCTGTGTTATTTCCCTTCTTTAACCAAAAGACGACAATAAAATAGGTAGAATTTGTCTCATGCATGTGTAAATAATTTTTAGGTTGTCTATAACCAGAGCACGTTTTGGTGGTAGACCCTGTCAGAACGTGCAGAATCGTTCTGGTCGTTGGCATTGCAATTATATGGGTGGAGGATTTGCTGATTTGCGTATCAGCGAGATACCATGGTCGGATATACCACCATTGCCACGGGACTGTTTGTGCTCAGACATTTCTGGCTCATTGACATTAGCACCGTTGGCTGCCAATATTGTCGAGGTAAAATTCACTGCGACCCAGATGGGTGTGGATCAAGACTTTCGTGATTTCTACTTTGAAGGACGATTTGAATTTGGAGTTGATGGTTGTGAAACAAACTGGAGTGAACGTCGGCTACGTGGTAAAAGCGGAGACGCATTTCTAAGACCATCGTCATGTGTGCCGTTGATACAACCGTGGCTCCTCGAGCCAGACACCGAGGGTGGTTTTCTTGTATTAAAGATGAAAGGATTTTGGATGCCAACTGTGCTACAGTCAGCACCTCCGTGTCCTACTGATGCACGAATCACTGTTTATTCAACCAACAATCCAAAGGATTCACGTGATTTATGTCCAAGTGGACCGGATGTGGTTGCCTTCTCTGATGGCTGGGACAATGCCCATAAATTCAATCCAGTTGAAACATCGAAAAGTTTAATAATAGAATTCCGGTTGCCGAGTAAATCCGGTGTCGAGCCATTCGAATATAAATTTTCATGGATGGAAGTCTACTCGAGTACCGACTGCATTCATAAATGTCCCGAGTTGCAAGCCTGCATTTCACCGGAACTATGGTGTGATGGGATACCTCACTGTCCATCCGGCTACGATGAAACACCAGATCAATGCAATGTTGCAATGCCATTATCTCCGTTACATGTTGGGCTGGCCGCTGCCACCCTAACAATTCTATTATCACTGGCTGCTGGTCTAGCGGCATGTTTACGCCGTAAAAATGTTGAGAAGAAACATTTACAAAATCACCTAGAGTCAAACGGACGGTATCCACATCATTTATTACCACCAAATGCATTATCACCGCTATATTTGGATACATCAGCGAAGGACAGTTTCTGTTGACACGAATTGGAGACTTCGGTTTAGCCCACTGGAGTCGCTACATAAAACAAACAAACAAAAAATAATTCTATAAGCTAATCCATTAAATGTTCCATTAGAAACGTAATTACATCATCCCCAGCATATTTAGAGGAGGAGAAAAATGCAAAAAAAAAAACATTTAAAGCGCAATATTAACAGCGACGACCATAGTTAAACTGAAAAATGCTGAATAAAAACAGAAGCAGATTTTTTATTTTGATTTTTATTTTATGGAATTTTCCAGTAAGTAGTTGTGGATTTATGATTTTTGTTTTATGTTTTTTTTGTTCTTTTTGTTGTTTTATAGTCTCTCTTTCTCTCTCTGTAATTTTCATCTACATTGAATTTTTACTGATATTTAATGGTATAAATAAGTTGTTTGTAGTGTAAAATATATAAAAAAAAAAAATTAATTAATTAATTAACTAGAAGAATAAGAGAATTTGTTAAAGAAAAAAAAAATAAATTTTAATTAATTAAAAAGCAAAAAAAAAAAAATTATTTCTAAGACGTAAAATTAAGCACAGAAAAAAAAATTTATAAAAATAGGGTTGTGAAAAAAAAAAATAATATTAATTAAATATTTTTATTATAATTTAAACAAAACAAAAAAAAACTTAAGCAATACGAAAATTTTTTTTAGTTAATTAATTAATGAACGACGTTAAAAGTTAAGGCGTGAAAATGTAATGAGGCAGGAAATTTTTTTGTTTGTATTTCTGCATATTGTGTCTTCGCTTAACAAAGACACTTTTCATTAAAAAAAAAAAAACCCCACACTTGTAAATAATTTTTTTTTTTTTAGTTAATTAATGAATTGAAATTAAAATAAAAATTAAAATTAAAACACAAAATGACAATGAAGTTTAGATAAAGTAAAAGATAGGGAAAGAAGTTCTTTGGAGTATTTTTTTTTCGCTGCTTTTTAATTTTATTTCTCCCCCTGATTACGATAAATTTTTTTTTAATAAAAAATTTAAAATAAAGGGGGGTTTAACGAAGCATGTATTAAACACAGAAACAAAATTTTTTTTGCTTTATATTTATAATTGGCTACTAGCAATCTAATTCTTCCAACCTCAAAAAAAATACGAACAACAACAAACCAGGTTGGAAATAAACAGCGAAAATACTCAAAAAAAGAAACCAAAAAAAAAAAAAAATATAAAAAAAAAAAACGTTAAATGTGAATCAATAACATTGTGATTTTAGATAAGTAAAGTATTAATAGTAATTAATTAATTATTTAAAAATAAGAATAATTAAATGAAAAATAAAAATTACGCGAATTACAACCATAATAATGAAGCACAAAGTAAATTAAAAAAAATTTTTTTTTTATTCAAATCACTAAATATTAATTTAATTAATTAATTAAGGGATTAAGAAGTTGTATCTTAATTAAATGTTATATATGTAATGTGTATGATCAACAATAATATTGGGTGATTAGGTGGTTTTGATTCTTGTATTGTTATCCGGTTCCTAAATAAAACTTCTCATCAATAGCGAAACATTAAAAAACCGCATTATTGTTGTGGTTAAATGAGAGAGAGCGAAATAAGCATTAAGCTGGATTAATTCTAAAAAAAAAAAAAAACATGCTGTGCTTGGGTTTTTGTTTTTTATGATGGTGGTGGTGGTGATGGTTTATGTGGCTCTTGGATAGAAAACCAAAAATGTTTAATAAAAGCAAACAAGATGCCAGATGTTTTATGGTTTTTAATGGTATAATATGTTTTGAAGGGTGGTAATAAAAAAAAAAAAATATCTCTCATCTATGCGCCACCCACTAATATTCATTTATCGTAATTAAACAAATCGGTTTTTAGATCTGTTTGTTTGTTTTATGATTTTTTGCTATTTATTATTACCTGTGGTGTTAATCGATTTGGATTAATGAATTTATAAAATTTTTGTTTTGTTTTTCTTATTTATTGATTATTTATGTTGTTTGTGTAAAAAATTTTTGATGTGATATTAAGCTTTGTTTCGTTTTTTGACGTCTTAAAAACACTTTGTTTAGTGGCCAACGTTCTTATGTCACTGTATGATTTTATTTATATTTTTATTTTATTTATAAAAGTTAAATCTAGCTTAATTAATTTATTTTTTTATGATTTTCCTGTATAGAAATTTCATTTTTATTATAATTTGAAAATTTGGTGACGAAAATGTTTTATTGCGAGAAATGTATAATGTATGGGTTGCTGTCTTTGATATCAATGTTGAAAATACATTATGCTGTGGTGTATATAAATATGTTTGTTTTCCCCGTTTTAATACGGATAATATGGTGAATGCCTAATGATGTTTTGGAATGTTATGAATTAAATAATTGTTGAGAAGTAATAAATCCACAAAAAAAAAACCTAATAAACGCAATAATATTGGCTGATAATAGCACGGATATATAACTGGTATAATTTTTTTTTCATTTTATTTCTCCTTTTTCATTTTAATTATAATTAAGAGAATGAATTAGCTTCATTAATATGAAACCAAGATAATCATTATTCAATAAAAAAAAAATTATTATTGTAATAAACTAAAAAAAAAACCAAAAGGAAAAGAAAAAAAAATTTCTAATTAATTAAAATTTGAATTATAAAATTGAAAAAATTAATTAAACGAGTTAAGTAAAAGAAAATTTATAATAAAGATAAATTGAGATAAACAGAAAACTGAGGAAAAAAAACAGAAAAAATGTTAATTAAGTCTAAATAATAAACACAAATAAACCAACAAAATGTATTTCTATGTTCATTTTATAAAAAAAAAGACGAAAAATAAAAATTTAATTATATTAAATAAAAAGGAAGGAGTGAAGGGTGAAAATTAAAGTTAAAAATAAATGTTTCTTCTTGTTTCTGTATTTTAGTAAATCCCGCTAATGGTGATTATATTGACTAATCAATAACAAAGTGATGATTCTCCTGCTCTATCCTTCAGCCAAACAGCAGCAAACTTTGATTAATAAATTTTTTTTAAGCTTTTTTTTGTAGCAAATTAATTGTGAATCTTACTGAATAATATTTCATTTGAATTAAGGGAATAATTTTATAAGTTTTTGTGAATAAGCTAGCAAAACCAGGTGGATTATAACACTCAGAACATAACATTAGATATAATAGAAGAAATCTAATAACGTAATCGAGTTACACCAATAAAATAAGATGTATACAGAGGTATGACCAGCAGTATTTAAACGACCTGTAATCCGTTTGTGGAATCAGCTATTTTTTATATTCCTATTATGATATATACTGAAAAATAATCTAAAAAACACATTTGTAGTTTGTGAAACTGTGAAAATGTCTCGTCCTTTGTTACTAACATTCATCTAACACCCACTTACGTACTGATTTCTAAGAACTTTTGCTGCTAAAATTCCCTTTAACATTGCCACGATAATATTTTCTGAATTCTTCTATTTTTAGGAGAAACATTATATTTGAAACAGCGGACAACTGTGAATGGATACATTGAGATTCGTAGATCTCTGGATTATGACTGGATGATAATTAATACAAAAAAAATTAAACCAACGAGTGAAAAAAGCATGGTGTTATCAACCGTAATGGAAATATTGTGAATGAAACATAGCTGAAACAGAAGCAGATAAATTTTGTATATCCTCCTTTTAATCCTTTGAAAAAGGTTCTTTTTTTCACTTAAACGTAATTAACACAATCGAAATAAATAAGCAGCATAAACTTATATTGATTTATTAATAAATTAAATGTCTATTTAATTAAATGAAATTAATGATTATTTATCAGAGACACACAACATAAACAATATTGTTTATATGTAAAAAAAATTATATGAAACGTGTAACATTCTTTGAAGAACATGAAACATATTTTGTTTAAAATTAATTAAATATTAATAAAAACAATGAAATAAAATGAAACAAAATTTAATTAAAAGAGTTTTCAATTTTGTCTTCCTTTTTTAATTAATTTGGTTTTACCTATGGCACGCCATTAATAGTCTACGATAATGGGGTGACTTTGTAATTATTATTGTGATTTTATAAAAAAAAAATGGGAAAATTTGTCCCTCTCCAGTTTCTGGTATCCGCATCCAAATATTTCAAAAAAAACTGTCACTTTCATACAAATTTGTCAAAGCAAAAAAATTTGATTTTCTACCAGGCGCACAGAATTTGTGAGGTATAAAAACACAGATATTAAAATACGCATGCGCGTATATATATCGTTTTTTTTTTAAATTAGTCGAGACTTTTTTCGTCATTTATCGTTTTGCTGAAATTAGTCGAGACGCTTATTTCTATTAATTGACAATTGCGCCCCCTGTTTTTGAATAAACAACAAATAAAAAAGACAAATTTACCTTCTTTCGCTTCTGGTATCCGCATCCAAATATTTAAAAAATCACTCGATTTCATACAAAATCAATCAAAAAAAATTTTATTTTCTACAATCCGTGGATTATTAAAATAAACAATGTGGGTGGTTTTATGTTCAAGTGGAGACTTTATTAGAAAATTCCTGATCAATTTAATTCCTTAAAAATTGTTTTTATTAAAATATTTTATGTATGGTGGTGCAACATGTTGCAACATTTGTGAAACGTTGCATAAATGGATGGATGGCTATGTTTCACAGATTATAGTTTTCAGTAGCAAACAAGGAGCCAAACGTCTGCATGTCTATTTATCCAATTTTTCCTGTATTATTGTATCGGAACTGTTATTCCGTTTCTGAATAATAAACTGCTTATTCCATGTTCTGTTCTATTTGGCTTATTTTGTCCTAAAATAAAAATGAAAGACAAGAGGTCAGAATTAGTTTGTTTATTGAATAGAATTTATTGGTATCGTTAACTAGGAAGAATTAACCTTCAACGATCTTTTGACTGGATAGTGGCTGAAGCATCATCACACGATACACAGCATAAGCATGACAAACATAACTCAAATATAAATTTTCAGAATTTCATCTTAAATCCTCAATTGGCATTGTTTACAATTTGCACTATCAATTCCAGTAGGATACACAAATAGTTTTTCTCGCTGGAAAAATAATGTTTCTATGACTTAAACTATCACGCCCGTTGATTATCAACTCGCATCCCATATATCACATTTCACAATAACAACCGATTAGATTCGTATTGAGTTATTTTCAGTGAGATAAAATGTTTGCGTTATCCTACGTTATCCTTTTGCACAAGACGATATCACAGGATAAATTTACTCTTTTGTTGTTTACGCAGATAAATATGATGACTACGTGCTAAAAATAAATTATAAAAATATTGTTTTTTGTATTAAACATCCCTAAACAGATTCACCGTACTAAATACAGATAAACATGCATTAAATACAACTTGAATACAATACCCAGAAAATAAACATTAAAGGTAGGAAAACAAAGAAAAAAAAAACAATAAAATAACAAACCAACGGCTGTAAAAAGCAGTAAAGCTTTATGCTTTTCCTTCTATTCTCTCTCATTTCTATCCTTTGTATCCTTAATAATAGAGTGAATACACTGTGAGTACAGCAACAGAGACAACGACGACATCAAAAGCATAATCCAAATACATATTCAAAACGATTCGTGTTTTCTCGGTTCAGCTTTTATTTACGCTTTTATTCAATAAAAAATCATAAGGGTGGAGCTTTTACTGAAATAAATAAAAAAGTAAAAAATTTCAGTTTATTAAACAAAGTCATCAAGTTTGGCTGTGCTTTTAATTATTTTGTATAAAAAAAAACAAATTTTTTCTTTGTGTTTTGTGTTTTGTTTACCCAAAATAGCCGAATTTTGTAATTAAGTGAAAATAAAAAAATAAATGTTGTGTTTTAAAACGGGATCGAAATGGGATTAAATTTGCTTTAAAGCGGTCGCAGGAAGGGTTAATTGGACATTAAACACTAGCGGAGGGTTTTTTTTTGTTTGTGTTTAAATGCTGTTGCCACGTTAAACGTTGTGGTTTAATTACAATTTTTTTTAATTCGATATTAACGCTTAATTCTCTAGATTTAACGCCAGTGACAAAACACTGAGATTGAAACAGGGATAGACAAAGGCGCTTTAACAACCAGATTAACAGTAAATTTTCTTAAAAATGCTTTCTGGTGAATTTTTAAGCCAGAGAATAAAGCAGCGATGAGTGGTTGGCTGAATATTCAAAAAGAACTCGCTAGTGACACGCATTACGTTGCATATCGATGTGTACACAAAGCATGCGATGTCCGTCAAAATTGATTTTTGTTTCGTTTGTTTGTTTGTTTAAAACACTAATTAAAAAAGCTCATTAAACTTACAGAGAACACACAATGCTAACGTAACGTATCGTAACCTCTAAACAAAAACGTCTGACTCATTCCCAGTTTTATTATCAGCTAAATTTCGCTTCTAGTTTTTTTATTTACGATATAAAAACAAACATTTTTTTAGTGTGCTTTTTAAGGATAAAAAAACCGATAAAAGCTTTAGTGCAAAAATTAAATTTTCACAGACAACAACAACATGTTGAGTAGTAAACTCAACTTTTGTTGCTAAACTTGATTCTTTAATAGTTTTTCATCCTGTTAACGATTTATTACACTTTGTGCGTTAACGTTAACGACACCGAAATTTGTTTAGAGGGTGCGTCAATTATTTCGTTTTTTTTTAATAATTAAAAACAATAAAAAAGGGATGAAAAGGATGGATATTTTATGTAGGACTAGAAATCATTCCTTAGCCTAACCTCACCTCAATAAATGTGCTTTGCATAATCATACCTAGCCCATACATCGCAACATTAGTTTCATTCAGCCACATAAAACAACCACAAAATCAACATGAATCAAACATTTGTATAGACAAATATGGATATGTCACGTCATTATTATTTAAAAAATTTATTAACCCATTCACAGCGATTATTATTTAATAAAGAAAAGGGAAAAAAGCACACAGAAACAAACAAAAAATGGCAAAAGACACTAAAAAAAGCAACAAAGCGGGCAAAGGATAAGGAAAAAAAATCAACAGCTGCGTGTATTTGTCACATTTAATCAGTTATTTTGCTTCTTATTATGCAATTAATTTCCTATTCTCTGTTATTTAAATAAACAAACAAACCAAAGGAACCAAAGCTAATACCAGAGCGCAGCACCACAGTTTACGTTTTGATTATATTTGATCACGATTTTCAGCTAACCTTAGCTTAATTAACGTTAATTATGTGCAAAAAAAAATTCAAAAAATATCTTTAATGATTTATTTAAAACAGAAAACCTAAGAGGAAAAACTCAATTTCGTGACATAATTTGATTAAATAATCTGCGATTTTAATACAAAAAAAAAAGTAGCTGGGTGATGAACCTTTTTTTTTTTTCATCAAATTTTAATTAAGAAAAAAAACTGGGGCGATGATGCACACACAACAAATGTAATTTATTTGAATTAAGATTTATTAGTTGAAGAACATCCCTTATGACATATCTGTTTGAATAATGACACAGCATTTTCCTCCCTAAAACGTTCTGACTGGGGGTTAGAAGCAGTTTCTGTTGATTAGCAAAAATTAAAATCACCTTGTTGCAAAAAAAACCGTAATCCATTCAGCTTTATTAATTAATCGAGAATAGACTTTACCATTTCGTTTTTTTTTTTTTGTATGAATCATTAAAAAAAAAACTCATTGCCAACCACCCTTGCATTCATAACTCATTAATTATTCATTAGGAAAATCGGTTATTCGGTTTTGTTTTGATTTTTCTTCTTCCTATGAGTTTTTGGTTGGTTGGTTTGACTTTTAATTTACCAAAAAAAAACCTTGATCTGTGAGCTTATTTTTGTTATTAAATAATTAATAAAGGTGTTTGCCGTTTGACGTTTGTTACTTTATTAAACCTTTAGCATTAAAAATAAAACGCGAAAAACTCGCACATGTAGAAGAAACAAAAAAAAAATTCTTTTCCTTTTTTTTATTTTAACAGGATCTAACCGCCCGAGATAAAACCGAGATGAAATAACAAAACGATTGGTGAAAAACTGAGTGTTTTGTGAAATTTTATTTTTACTACTGTTTAGGGTGTTTTTTGGGTGTGTGTTTGTGTACGTGTTTATGTGTAGATCCAAAGGTACACGTGTTTATTATACAAAAGTATTAGTGTTGGAGCACTGTGTATAGGAGAAAACGGCTGCGCATCTTTTTTATACCAAAATTAACTGGAAAACAAATAGATAAAATAAAAAACAAAACAAAAAACTGTGAACGTGCTACGAAAAACAAGTGAAAAATGGGTTGTAATACGAGCCAGGAACAATCAACGGGAACTGGTGAGAATGGTGACGCCAGTACCAATACTAAGGATGCTACTGATGGCAATATGACAACCATTTCCGATGCTGTTGCTGTTAGTAACGAGAATAATCAAGTCAATGAACAAAAGGAGCAACAACAACACCAGCAGCAGCAAAATAGTACAACTAACGATAAGGATGGCAAGAGAATTCCAGACGGTGGTGGCGTCAAATCAACTCCAACTTCTGCAACAATAATTCCCATAAAAACAGTGACGAAAATAACTGAAATACCGCCAGTAGAGACAAATATTCTAACGAATGGTCATGATTTGTCGGAAAAGGATGAGGGTGAGCTTTTTCTATATTTTAATTTTAATTTTAGTGTACAGTGGAGATGCTTTACAGCTTCAATTACTTTTTAAGCGTTTTTTTTGTTCCACCACCCTGTGTACTTCATTTATTTTTATTTTCATTTCACTTCTGCTTTGTTAATTAAATTTTTTTTTTTTTAATAAATGAAATTAACTCAACGAAATTTCCTAATGAGGTCAAAGGCATTTTATAAATAATTTTAACCCCTAATCTTAGCTTGAAGCTTCTTCTCGGTGTTCGTTCGTTTTTCGCTTTGTCATCCATTTCGCTTGTAAGGGTTTTTTTTCGTTGCAAAAATTGATGATAGACAAGTTTTTTTTAAGGACTAACAACAGCAATTATTTAATTAGAAATTTTTGGGAAAATTAATGATTTAAGCTCTATTCACTACCAGTTTATTCACTGCCTATTTATGATTTTATTTTTCACTACGAAAAACCCTAAATATCTCAACACCCCTCTTATTATTTTAACTAACAAATCTGTTACACAAAACTACGAATAACTAGAAGAGAGTAGAAAAAATAAAAATCGCAAACACACGGTTATTATCCAGAATAAAAACTTATGACGAACACCCCCATTACCCAACGTGCGGCGACTGTATAATTCATTGTTGTTGGGTGTGGTAAGGTTATGAAATTTTTTTCTCTGTTTATTTAATGGCTAAAATGGCAAACGAAAATTATGTAAAGGATAAAAGGCCACAAAAGAAACGGAAAAAAACGGAAAAGAAACGAAACGAGCGATGGCATCAATAATTCGATTAGAGCGCGTGTTTGTTACATTTGGTGCGTGAAGGTAATTCTTCTTGATTTTCACCATAGATTTTCTTATCATATGCCGTTTTTTGATTGTGGTTTTATTATTTATGGTTTTTTTTCATAATAATCATAGAGTAATTCGTCATCATTAGACTGTCATACCTAATGGACTTTTATTAATAATTTTAACTTTCAGTTATTTGTTTTATGTACAAAAGAAAAAAGCGTGTTAAAAAGCTTTAATTTCTTATTCAACAAACAGAAAGAAAGCAAAAAAAAATCCAACAGAACAGGAGTCAGATAAAGGGATTAGTTGGATTCAGTTATTCAGCTGTTGATGAACGGATAAACGATTGGGAAGCTAACACACAGTTTAATAACACCCTAATAAATTCTAGGCATTAAAGGATGATTTTGACTTTGTATTTGAGTGTGTGTGTGTTGAAAGCTTTACTCTTAAAACGTGATGACAAAACATCAATTTGAAATTTCTGTTCGATTTTTTTTTGTTGCGATTCCTTATTCACACCACGTAAAGAAAAATTGTTTTTTCCCTGATGGGTCAAAATAATGCGAAAATATATTTTCTTTATTTTTCTCTACTTTCGTTTTAAATTATTTTCTTTTCTATTTTTTTTAAATAGAAATATAAAGAGAAAAATAAATTCCGTTTCATTTAAACAAATTTTTAGTCTAATCGCGGTGTGAAGCTTTGCTAAACTGGTATAATTGTCCTTATTTACCATGACTTTTCCACGTTTTCTATAGAACTTTAAGTGTTTTATGAAACTTTTATAAATATAAAATATTTTTTTATATTCTCTTATAAAATAGAAATAAAATTTAGGCAATAAAATCGTTGTATTAAGATACAAACAGCGTACATAATTTAGTAGCCGTGTAGCCCGTGTATATATAGTGGAAAAAATATTTCAATTTCTAATAAAATGTCGCCGAATTTTCTTTTAATAACTTTCAATAAATATTAACTGAAGTTTGGTGGTTGTAAAGACAAATAAAAAAAACGAAAATTTATTAAAAATATAACAGCAACAAACACACACACACACAAACACACATTTTATGATGACAAACAAAAAGCATAAAATGCAGAAACGAATTATTTCTGTCAATAACTTTCTACGTCAAGTTAAGGAATAAAAAAAATTTCTTTCCAATAGTAATGTCAGTCACATATGCTGGATTAAAAAAGAAAAATTTTACTTAGTTGTTGCTCCTGTCTATCATAAATATGCTGCTGTTATGGAAAATTGAAATTTGTTTAATAACACTTCAACAGCACACTACTCCAAAGTATTGGATTTTTATTCGTTTGTTCTGTACAGTGGATTACGACGATACACAAAACAGTGGGTTAAATTAAAAACTCAAGAAATTCATTAATTAAGAAATTAAGAATCAGACCAACAAAATGGTTTAAGACAGCAATAGAAAGCAAGGAACTGGGCCTACCCATTTGAATATTGAATTTTTCCTTAAAAACCTTCATTAAAAATTAAATTAATAAAACGGCGACAAAAATAATTTTCCTTCAGCACGCAACAGTTTATTGAAATTTTTTCTATTTTGTCGCATCGTATTGCTTTTTGTAGTAAATAGGAACCAAGCAACAAATACTAAGTGACTAAGACAATGGATTTTCGTTGTTTTCGTTGTCATCGTTCTCTGACAAAAACTTCCACCCCTTTTGTGACATTTTTATGATAATAAAAAAACGATAAAAACTGAAATAAACTCATCTACAAAGTCATCAAACTTTTTCTTGTCCATTTCAATAAACAAATTAAATAATCTATGGAAGGAATAAATATCGTGATGATTACGTTGCGTTTTTTTTTTTAGTTAATTATCTTGTTCCGAATAATCTTTTATTACTTTACTAAGCAACACTTGAAGGGTATTGGAAGACAAAAAAACACACAATCAGTAGGCAATTAAAGCAGTCAGGAAAGTAGCAACAATACACTGTTCACAAGCATAGAAAACAACGACTTATATTGCATTAACAATCAATAAAAATTTTAATCTAACTAGGAACACAGACTGTGATGATAATTTAATAAAAAAAAATTAGATTTTAGTGGTAACAGGTCAGTAATTTCAATTAGAAACGTAAACGGCATTGCTGCTACTTTCTATTTGGATCTAATCCCATCTTTTCTCATTTATAGCATAATTGTCAGTAAACTTAATACTTTGTAATGAACTGTTAAACCCCTAAAAGATTAATTCAAGCTTAATTTTACTAATTACTCCCTTAATTTGATAATAAAATCAATAAAAATATGCTATGTTTACCTTTTTTTTCTTTTTAACTGTTAGCCAAGACACATAAAGTCTTCAAGACAACATATTTATCCATCATAAATTCTGCTCATCACTTAAACTACATAAATATGCTCCTAGCATCATTTTACAATAATATTTCATTTCATTATTACAGCAATATAACGTGGAAATGTAATTAAATTCATAAAGAAAATTTTCTTCCATAAGAATGTTAATGCGTCTCGTGTATTAATAAAAATCAGTTCTCTCGTAAAGACTGGATAAGCTTTGTAAAGCTCTTTAAAAAATACTGCTATTTGTTTTGCTATTTTGTTTATAATATTCCTTCATTATCAATTCTGTTTTAAGTCTGAGGATGCAAAGCGATCATAAAATTTGAGTTTTGAGTGGTTTTTATGGGGTGAAGCTTTTCTCCTTTCCTTTCCTTTGCTATTATTTTTTTTTGAGAATACGCTATTAGCAACGAAAGTTTATTATCTATTAAAAAAGTAAAGGGGATATTGAGTACCAAGAAAAGCTTATAAAAATCATAATTTCATTGCCCTTGCAACTCGACGATGCCTCTTAAAATCGCTTTTTGGTGCTTAGGAAATGAACTTTATTAATACACAGTGTCTGTATGTAGGGTATAAGTGTGCTTTTGGTAGAAAACATTTTTTTTATTAACCCAAATGTTAAAGTTTATTTTCTAATAACATTTCTAAGGGTGACTGTTGGTATTTTATTGCCGTTTCTTAAGGGAATCGCTGCCTTTTCCAAACCATATTAAACCGACATTTATTGTTTACTTTGCATATTTTTAAAAAACGTTTTTTTATTAAAAATTCTAGCGAGCATTTTTCTAGCATTAATTTCACATTTATATATCTGTTAACGTTAACAATAATAAAATGCAGAAAAATTGTCATCCAGCGTTCTACAACGGTGCAAAGAATTTATTGCTATTTATAATGGAAATCCTATGCTCTGTGTACCATTTGTTTAAATTATTTTAATTTAATCATACACAATGGCACGTATTTAACTGACTAGACCAAAAAAGACGCGATGCAAATCAATGGAACAACAGCAGAGTGTACAGCGTATAAAGAAAATTAAATTAAATCTGGTCAATAATAGAAAACAAAGAAAAAACAAATTTTCTGTCTCCAAAAGTCAAAAAAAGTCATAAAAGCGCACTAAACGAAACAAAACAAAATAATAAAGAAATAAAAAACTCTCGTAAAACCGAAATTTTTTTTTAGTAATGTACCAGGCGCCTGCACTGACACGGTTCGTTGCAAAGCAAAATTTAAAAAAGCGAAAAAGAAAACGAAAATAGGCTCAAAAAAAACCTTTATCAGAGAAACTCACATTTCGCAAGGAAATTTATAATTTTTTTGTCTAAATTTAAAGTTTAAACGAAAGAAAAAGCAAAAAACAAAAAAAAAACTTTTTATTAGCTTTTCTATATTAGGCGCCTACTTGTATACGTTCGATGTCATTTGCAGTTGCAACAAACAATTTTTTTGTTCATTAAATAAACATGAAAAAGTTTGTGAATAGCTGATGAAAAGCTTCCTTAGTATTCTCTACTCATCGGTGAATACAAAATAAAACAGCAAGCAGTGTAAGCTAAGTGTAACTAAGCTAATAAAACATTTTTTTTCGATTACCTTATTTTTGTAAATCCAATAACCGTGCATTGGGTATTTTAAAGCAAAAATTAACAAGCTTTATGTAAGCTTTAAACTCTAATTGATTTTCCATTAACAGACACAAACAAACAAATATTTAGTTCGTTTTTCTTCTGTTAATGAATTGAAAGCAAAAGCCTAACTCCTTTTTGCTCGTTTGCTTGTTGGATGCGTTATAAAATGTATATGCATGGGGTATTCTCTCCCCCATTCTCTCCTTTATTGGAAATTTTTATGAATTTTTAAGGATGTTTTATAACAAATGCTGACAAATGAAAATAAATAAATAAATTTTAAAAAATAAAAATCATCTACTAACAGCTTTATTCAACAGTTTTTACACTTTTTACACAGTGTTCGATAGTTTTCATTGCATTAATAAAGTACACAGCACTTGTCACACACCCACAGACTCTGTATTTTTCCTTCATTAAATATTTAAAAACAAAAACGAAGCTTTCGTAATAAAACGACAACAGCAAAGCTTTTGTATAATTAACAAAACTAAAAAATTCGCATTTTCTATGGAAAAATAATTTTATTTAAAAAAAACCGCTAATAAGGTGACTGACTACATCCATTTGCTTGCTAGGCACAGGGGGGTTTTCATTTATTTTTATTAATTTTATTTTATTGATTAACCACCCACACACACCACCCTCAGTACATTAATTCATTTTATTTATTATTTTTTAACGTTTCAATAGCAACCGCGATTGCTTAGTTTTTTGTTTTTCTCTATTTCACTTTTTGCTGCTTTGTTTTATTCAATACAGAGGGCTTTTATAAAGTTTAAAAAGAGAGAAACAATTGCTGTAAAAGTCTGTAAAGTTTAAACAAACGTGACGTAACATTTTACTCAACAATAAAGTAAATGAAAATAAAAACAAGTTGATTGGAGGAAGGAGACCAGAAAATTTCTATAAATTTTAGTTTTTTTTCGGGTAAGGGTGAGTCGACAAGTTGTCGGTAAAATATGATCATAACTAGTAAAATGCATTCATGTACGAAAATTTCATTAAACAACGTAATCGAAGGTTAATTATAGAGCTTTGTACATTGCATAACAGATTAATCAGCGTTAATATTTAGCAAAAATTATTCATAAGGATAATGAATTTTATTATTATTGTTTATATATAAACCGGTAAAAATATATTATTATTATTATTATTATTATTATTAATATTATTATTATTATAGTGGTTTGCTAACAAGGATATTTATTAGCATGAAAAATAAATTCAACAAAAATTTCGTTACTCTACCGTAAACGTATAGTAACGTGGCGTCACATAATTATGGGTGGAATATTAATAATAATAAAAAAAAAAAAATTTAATTAAAACCTAAATCGATTATCGATTTTATTTATTCATAAAATATAGAGAATTAAACTGGAATATATAGCTAATAAACTTTTTGTTAAATTAAGTTAACATTTTCTGCTAAAATCATTGTAAAAAACCCTTATTTGTATTTCTTTCCTATTATTATTATTATTATTATTATTATTATTATTATTATTATTATTATTATTATTATTATTATTATATTACTACAGCTGTTCAACGCCTTATTAATCAAATATATATAACGATGGATAGATTATACTGTACTAAACAACAAAAGCTACAATTCAAAGCTAATCAATTCTCATATAAACCTGTTGTAGAGAAATAAAGTGCTTTCCGCCTTTTCATTATGATTTGTTCGCTTCTGAAACAGCAACCCCTATAACCGATAAATCAATAAACCAAATGGAAAAAAATGATTAAATGATTAAAATCCAATATTTGTTTCTTTAAATAAAAAAATAAAATATAAAAAAAGCTCAAAGCTTGATTATAAATGATACTCATTAGTTTTTTTTTTGTGATTGTGCACAATTTAAATGCTTTAAAAACATGAAATTCTTCTATAGCCAAGGTTTGTTTATTATTATGATTCTAGGGGAAAGTTTTTTTTTCTTTTGTTTATGATTAGGTGAGTGAGTGGTTAGTTGGTTAATACGTTAAACATTCAAAGTTTTAATTAATGTTTTTCGTTTATTTATATAAAAAATTAATTAAATCAATACGATTTTAGTTGGCGGCTACTAGTTACCATTGTCGTCTTTTTAAAAAACAACAGATTAAGCTTTAAAGCTCTAAACAAAACGGAATAAAACCTTAACGTGTATACAACGAATTAAACATCGATAATCTCAAGGCAATCTCAAGGCAATTAGAGGAAAATTTTGATGTAATTTTCTAGTGAATGTCAACAGAGTTTATTCTTAAACAAATTCCAAAAAAAAAAAACTTTTTGTTTACAACGAGCTACTGAATGTTTTTTGTTTTTTTTTTTTAATTCTTCCATCAATATTTGTTTTGATTTTTTTGTTTGTTTTAAATAAGGGAAAAACAACCGAACTACATAGGAATGTTTTTTTCAGGCTTGGGCGGAATTCTTTACTAAACTGACTATATGTATGGATGTATGTACATCGTACACTTCAATCTTGATTATTTTCATTTTATTTACATTTTTTTTCTCCGTTTCTATCTCATTTTATTTATTCATCTTAATACGAAAATAACTTTTTGTCGTTTTCGTTTCGTTTTCCCTGCTTTTACGCAAGAATTTTTTTTTCTTTTATTTCGGTACAAATTTTACCTTCATTTAAGGTTTTTTCTCTATTTTTCTGTATTTTTGTGTTAAAGTTATGTTGAGATAAATTTTGCTGTTTGATGACGTAAACAAAACCAACAGATATACCAACCATTCTACAGACTTTTTGAACAACAATTTTTTTTTTAAGTTTTAAAGTTTTACTAAAGGGAAGCAAGAGAGAAATGTTTTTAATATTTTTTTTACTGTTGAACAAGGATGTTTTCTATTAAAATTATTTTTTATTTATTTTCCTGGTAATAATAATAACAGAAGAAAATTACAATAATATACCAAAATGCTATAAATTTATTCCCTACAAAATACACATTTCGTACTACAAATTCACATTTAAACACCTGTAATTACGTATATCCGTTATTATTATGATTATTTTCATAATAATATATTTCAGAAAATTATTAAATACTATAAAAAAAACCATTAGAGTGGCATTATAACAACACACAATCATAATCATGATTTTAAGCAGAAAAACTACGGTATCAACTAAAAAGCTTAACAAAAACTCTACACCGTTACCTATTGCCATCTGGTATAAATAAAATATAATTTATCTTATAACCAAAAAAAGCTTATTTATGTGCTTATTTAAAAAAATAAAAAAAGCTTGTTATAAACGTGCTTTAATTAAATTTAACAAGTAGCTAACTAAAAATTATTTAATCACGATTTATTGCTTTAATTAATTTTTCATGCTGTTATCACCTTGATAAGAACAATTTTCTTTACATAAATATTAAATATTTACGGTTTATAAACTCTTACTACTTTCTTCTACTTTCCAAACCACAAATTAATTGAAAATAAAAAAAATTTGTATAGTGCAGACACAAACCAAAACATTTCTGGTTATAAACTCATCGAATATTCATTTTTTCAATTTTCATGTAGATAAAAAACAGAAAAACCAGACAAAATCAATTTCCCAGGCCCAATAATTGTTTCTGTTGTGCTTTCTCGTGAATTGTGAATTATTTTTTCCTATTATTGTTGATAATATTTGTTGCTCATTTTATTTAACGTTTTTATAGTTTTCACATCATTTTTCTCTTGTATCGAGAAATCATGCGCGCTTTGTATTACAAATGACAAGCAGAATGCTTGCTTTTAGTGCTTTTTTCGGTTTTTTTGTATTATCTTTTTAGTAACTTTAACATGTTTTCGTTATATATACACAAACAAACAAAAATTTTACCTTATCACTGGTACCGAATATAAAACAATTGGAAAATAAAAAAAGAAGAAAAAAAACTCAGCGCTTCATACAATTTTTTTTTTCACTTAAGTGTTGTACTCGGTACGGTATAGACGTGCTTTTGTGTTCGATAGTGAATTAAAACGTTGGCTATTCAGTGATTTTTTATTAATTATTTTGTGCATCTAACTGTAGTTACGTTGAATCTACACGTAGGATTAGATTTAAAAAACAAAAAAAAATTTACAACGTTTACTGTGCTTAATTCCGTGTTTGTTTGATTTTTTTCACAGCTTTACGTGTAAGTAGGAACTAAAAATAAATCTTTTTTATTTATTTATTTATTCCTTAGGGATTTTTCTGAATTTTTTTATTTTTGTTTAATCAAAACATTAGGCTAAGAGAATTATTTATGATTTGATTAACAGAAGGAAAAGAAAAAAAAGATTTTTATTAAATCATTTACGACACAGAGGAAAAAAGCTTTGTTTGATTTTTATTATTACAAAAAAAATAAAAAAAATTAATAAAAGAAGCAACTTGTGGTGGTGGTGAAATTTTATTTCAATAATTTTTTTTTTTTAATTAAAAAACTTCTGTTTGTGCTTTCTCTGCTTTTTTATTTTTATTTATTTGTTTGACTTTTGTTGTTTCGGAAAATTTAATTAAAAATAAAAAAAAACAAAGTGAATGGCAGAGTTTTTTTTTTTTTGTAAAGTTTATGTAAACAGCGTTTTTGTACCTGCAGGAAAAATATTTTTTTATTTTTTTTATTTTTAATACAAATTAAGTGAGGGAGAAAAGTGTCAGTGAATGCGATTCTGTAACCATAAAGCTGAACAACAAGTGTTAGTCATGTTCATATAAAATTGACACCACAAACCTTTAACTAATAACTAATTAGCGTATAATTAGCGTTCCTGTTTTTACATTATTAAAAAAATTACAAATTCGACCCGGAAAGGCTTAACAGTAAGCCAGTTTGTGCCTAAAGCTCAAACTAAATTCCCCATTAATTAAATAAATAAATTATGAAGCAACAAGGCACACGAAAGGACACGAATCTGTTGGTAAAACAAAAGAAAATTCAAAGCACTGAGTGAGCCTAGCTACCCATTCTTCTACTAGACAAAAAAATTCACTTCAAACGTTTTTTTTTATTTAAACGATAATATATAGGGTGAGAGAGGGACCTAAGTAAATAATTTTCTATAAAAAAAATGTTCGTAGCATAAATAAAAATATTTTCGTTATGCTTTTGTCCCAATTTCAATAAGGAAATAAATTGCAGATGGAGAATGAGAATGAATTTCATACACACAGATGGTTGGTTATGATAATTGGATAGTAGATAAACAATAAAATAGATAAAAAAAACACAAAAAAAATTATATTAAAACGGGCAGTTCGTATACAACTGATAACAATGATAACAAACTGAGGCAAAGTGAGAAATGAAGATAAAAAAGCTCATAACGAACCGAAAACTAATCATATTATTGAGAAAATGATAACAACTGACGAAGAAAACGAGAACAAAGATAAAGCATAAGAAATTAAGAAAATAGAATGAGGTGCATTTGAAGCAAGGCAAAAAGTTTTAAGTCTGAGAAACGATTTGTCGTCCATTTAGATAGATAAACCAAAAACGACATTTTTGAAGTGGGCAAAATCACTGTAATAACAGTGTTATTGTGTGCTTTTTACGATCGAATTTTCATATCTTTATTACTATCCTCAAACGTTGTCCTCTTCATCGTCATCCTCATCGTAATATCCTCAAGCCAGTTATAGGCAATACCGAACAATAACCGAAATTAAAGAAGAAAAAAGGATTTTTTTTTTCTGTCTCTCGTCTCCTTCTCTATTCTTCCGCCTGTATTTTAATTTGTAAGCAAACAACAAAGGATTTTACGATCAAAAGCATTTTGTCCTTTATTTATCTACGATTCCTCTAAGGGTATGATGGACACACAACAAGTAGACACATGTTCCGTCTTTTTTTTAAGCTTTTCTTCTGTATTCCCAAAGCTTGATTTTTTTTTTCAATTTTCCTGTTATTAAGATTTCTATTAAGTTTGAGATAATCACAAAAAAAATTATATCGATATGAAATAATGAATTTGTTAGCAAAAAGCTTATTATTCAGATTAAATTTCACCATAAAAATTAATTAATTAATCCGGGAACAATAGGAGACAGAAGAAGAAACGAATTTTTTTCACGTCTATGATCAGAATGTGATCTGACATATTTCTCTCTAGAAATTCCTTTCGAACAACATTTTTGTTTATTTAATTAAAATATTTAAAGTAATTTCACATAGTCACATATTTTAAACATCACCACACTCGTCCCGAAAAAAGCTTAATAAATAAATAATATGTGATAGTGGAGACACTCGGTAAATGGTGTATTTAATTCTCATTTTTAAAAACGTTTTCTGTTAAATTGTACGGAAAAAGAGCATTAAATTGTTTTTTTCTATTTTTTTCATATAAAAAAAGCTTAATTATATTTTTTCGGTGAATGAAACAGTTGAAATTGTGTAGGAAAAACTATTTTTCTCCCCATTTGTTATTCATTTATGCTTTTTTTGTTTTTTTTTTACAATTTTAACAATAAACATACCATATCGCATCGTGCTTTTTATTCTATTTTTTTATTTAAAATTAAAACAAAATATTATTTTGCCTCTATAAATGTGCTTTTTTTGTGTATATATATTCTACCTCCAACGCAATAATAATAATAATAATAATAATAATAATAATAATAATAACAGAAGGCAGGCAAGCAACAATGTATTTAGCATTTGATTACACCTGTTTCGTTTATATACTAATAAGGGGTGAATTAAATAAACACAAATAAAAATAATAAATAAAAAGCTCTTTAAAGCTACAATACAAAAAAACAAAATAACAGGGAAATGCTGAATAAAATTTAATAAAATGGAAAAAGTAAACTAAACTTTTTTTCGGGGGTTTGTGGGTGTATTAATTAAAGTAATTAAATTTAATAATACATCAATTATTATCTATTTTAATTAATCTTTTCATTGATTTTTTTTTATCTAATTCATTATAAATCGACTACTGTACTGTACTGCAAATTAAAATGAAAAATTTTACATGGAAACAGAAAAGCTCTCATCATAACACTTTATTTATTATTATTTCTAATCATATTTTGTTATTTAAACAGTTTAATTGTTTATTTCGATTATTAATAAAATTATTTTAGTGTCGTTAAATAATAATAAAAAAAACGACAACGAAAAAAGAAATTCAATTAACTAAAATGCCATCTTGGTTATATCTGTGCTCTGTCCATCTGTTTATCCATTCCTATCTTTACTTCATTTTTTTAAAACAATAAACCGAATAATATTATTAAATAATTAATTTTCCTAGTCACGAATAAATTTTCCTTGTTTAATGTAATTAAAAAGCTACGAAAAGAGCGAAAGAGGGAGTAAATTGTGTGCCTTGCATATAGAAACAACAAAATAAGCACCTGCTGTTACAGGACGAATTTTTTGTCCTTACAATCTAATTTTATTATTTTAATTAATAATTATTATGCAAGTACAACAACGTTTTCAATGCAAACGATAGCTTTTTCTATTATTTAATTAATAGAAACAGTAAAAAAAATTAAATCACTGAAACAGAACGCTTATTCATCTGAAAAATTTTTGTTTTGTTATTTATCAATAAAAAGCTTTAGTACAAAGCAACACAAAAAAAAATAAATGAGCCAAACCAAACACAAAATAAAATAAATCTCATTAGAAAATCGTTGAACTTTCAATAAAGCAAAAGAAATCCCGTTAATAAAAGCTTAATCTAATTAAACAATAAAAAAGGTTAAACACACAAAATACACTTAAAATGCAATTATCATTATAATTCAACAAATAAATGAAACAAAAAAAAATCCTTTCATTATTCAGAGAAATGCTGCTTAAATAGCATTAAAAGCACTTAAAGCTTTTTTTAAAAACGGGTTTTCCCACTGTATAAATAGAGGTGTAATGAATGAATTTTAATTGTTTGCAACAGAAACGGTTTTTTTTTATGTTTTTTCATAATGAATATATAACTTGCATTAAGCTGTGCTAGCTAGAGAAAAATTTGCAAAAGTTTTACGCAAATACACGAATGAGGTTTTATTAAAACAAAACACATCGACAGTAGACAGCAGGTATAATCTGCCTCTTATACTACTTTTAATCATCGTTTTTACGTTTTCTTTATCTACAAAAAATTTTTTTTTTCTTTTATTATTTATAGAAGCTTTTTTGTGTGCTTTACCTACTTAGTTTTCTATTAATAATTTATCGATAATGATTATTCAATCAATCAAAAATATTTTTTTTTTGTTTTCTATATTAATAGAAGAAGCAGCAACAAAAATTCAGGCAGTCTTTCGTGGTCATAAAGTTCGTGCAACAATGAAACAGGGTGATCAAATGACAACTACAACATCAACCACAACAACAATGGCAATAACAGCGACTACAACCCCATCAACAACTGTTAATGGTAGTAAAATGGATCAGGTATCGGGTGGTATAACAAATACAATGAATACTTCATCAAATAATGATCCGTCCCGACAGGAGTTAGAAGCTGAATTTGATCCAAATGATAAAGGTGAGTGGCGACACGATTTCGTTTTTTGTATTTTTAATAAGCTGAAAGTATTATAACTAGGAAAACTAATCAAGAGATTAGTTAAATGTTGATTAGAGTTTGATATGGTAAATATAAAAAGTACGAAACTTATGAATCTTTATTTATAAAAACGTAAATAGTTAAAAGGTGGGCACCTCATCCAGTTTTTAAAAGCGTCTTCACTTTCACTATATATAAAAACAATAAAAAGGTCAAATTCGAACGTTTTCTCCACACATTCCATCCCCTCATCACATACTTGAACAACTTTTATCAATCGACTATAATTTAATAATAATTCTCAACTATTTTCTACTTTATATCACCTATAGTATCCACCTAGTATCCCACCTAGTTAGTTGTCATTCGGTATTTGTGTTATTTTTATTAATTTTAATAATAGTTTAAGGGTTGGTTTGACAAGGCTAAATGTACTGTTGGTCGTATCTTTTAGCGTGCAGAATTTTTTTTTGTTAAACAGAAAGCTTTAAATCTACTTAAAGCCCACTATGTTGGTGTTTTAATGGAAATAATTTTCGGTGAAAATAGAAATCAATTAGGTGGCGAGCTTTTATTGAAAATATTAAACTACGTTGAACTTTCAATGGGCCATTACACAGAACAATAAAAAGAAAATTCGATTGTTAGTCGTATTTAAGCTTTTTTTGTGTTGAATAATAAAAATAGTAAAAAGGGATTTGAAAGGGATGGTAACGAAGCCACAAAATTTTAATTTATTTTTTCCCAATACCTTTTCTATTACTAAACCGACCCGTATTTCCTATACAATGAAATAACTTTTTGATCTTGTCACAAATATACGAGCTTTCGATTCTTTCGTTTAATAATAATAAAAAACCACAAAATTTGATTAAGGTAAAATCGGATAAATTCCTTGTCAATCTTATTATTACGAAAAATTGAATTTAGGACATTGAAAAGGGGTGCTTTAAAGAAGCTTAAAGTGTCGCCTGATGCATTTTAATAAGTAATCATTGCTGCTAGGCAAAACAAATTTCTTTCTTTTATTCTTTTGTAAAATACCCAAAGCCTTGTTATAGGTTGACGTGAAGTGTCTTTTACAATTGAACATTTCTCTTGGGTACACTTGTTTGCTGTTTCTTTGTTCTTCATTCCGTTATGGATTCATAATATTTACTTATATATTGGACCAACAAACAAACTAACAAACTAACTAACTGAATCACCAAGGAAATGGAAGAAACTTAACAGAACAACAAGCACCAAAAACAACATTATTCTCAGTGTTAAACAAGTTTAAAAGGCAAAAAACAAGTAAGCAGACAAGAAAGAAAAAAATTAATAATAAAGGAGGAAAACTTTCTGAACTAAACTTTTGCAACGATAACAAAAAAAAAAGGAAAAATCGACGAAAGAACCATCATTGCCTAAGATTACGCTTTCTTTGTCAAGAAAGAGGAAAAAAACACTGGAAATTTTCGTAAATTAAAATTACCAAATAAATTAAGTTTATTCTCAAACGAAAAGCTTATTCAAGCTCTGATAAATTAACGAAAAAAGCTTAAATAGTAAAACATTTTTCACAGTGCATTTGAGCGGTTTAAAATGAAATTTGTTTCAAACAGTTTATGTTTAGCGCACAGACAAACATGAAATAAAAATTTTTCTTTTTGCTTTTTATAAAAAAAAGCTTTCTAATGTTCTAACTCATGTGCATTGAACTGTTTAAGAGAAAATAATTAAATAAAAACAGAGCAAACAACATAAGCTGCATAAATAAACTTTTCCTTGTTGTTACTGCTGTTGATGATGATGATGCGGCTGCTGTTTCTAGTGCTTTAACTTGAATTTTAATTTAGTTAAACTTTCTAAAGCGATTGTTATGTGTTTACCAAAAAAAAAAATTCCTCTATAAAAGCTCACAGTGTTAATTTAACAGAACATTAATTAAGTTTTAAAACACAAACGATGTGTACCAGTTCACATCGTTTTTTCTACTGTGGTAAAATCGATCAAACCGTTAAATTAAATAAAAAATTATTTGGTGTGAATTATTTATTGCTATACCGAAAACTTTTCTAAATGTTTAAAGATGAAAAATATGCTTTAAAGCATGTGCCGTGAAAAAAACAATTTTTGCTACAATATTTCCTTCTGTTCATTTCTTCTTTTTCTACTTTAACAACGAAACTAACAATCACTGTGCTTTTATCGCGTTTGAATAAGCTTTTACTTTAAAAAATTATTTAACAAAATCTATTTTTTATTCCTGTTATTTGTTACTTGATAGGATAAAGAAATTTTCTGGTTTTTAGTAATCAAATTTCTTGTGTGTGCTGTAAATAAGCTTCGTCATTTGACACGAATTCATGTCATTCAAGTATTTTTGCTTAACAAAAAAAAATTAAGCTTTTACGATAATATGTCAAAATTGTTAAATTATACAAAAGAAAAGAAAAACCGGAAAAAAAAGTTTCTGTAAAGGGAAGTTACAACGAAAAAAAAACTCTAAAGTTAAACGTTAAGAGAACTGGCTAAGCGAATGTGTTACTTCTTTTATACATGACGTAAGCATACAAAAAAGCTTCAATTGACAAGATAAAAAAAAAAGATAAACAGAAATTACCCCTTGATGATTAATAATTGATAAAAACAAATTTTTCTTTTCTTTTTTCCTCTGCTTTGTTTATTTATTAATGTCCATAATACTTTGCGCTTTTTTGTGCTATTTATTCGCTATTTATTCGCATTTTTTCGCTCGTTTTTTGTTTCATTTAATTTAATTAAATAAAATTAATTTTGTACTCTGCATTACTACTTATAAAGACAGAGAAATAACCTCATCAATTCTATAGAAACATTTTTTTTCTTATTTATTTTCCCTCTTTTTGTTTTAGAGACATTTTCATTGGAATATTTTCTGTTTTGTTTTACAAACATTATTTCCATACAATATTCATGGCAATACTTGACAGAAATTATATATAAGGGTTGCTATAATACTTTATTCATTATTATTATTGTTTATAGTAAGTTAAAAAACAATGAAATATTCCTATACCGATCAGTAAAGCTTATAACGCGTTTATTCCTTTCAAATAACAAAAATAAACGCAAAAGAAACAATTCAATCAATTCATGGTTAATTAATAACAAAAACAAAAAAAAAATTCGCAACCAAAAATTCTTTATAAACTGAATAATCGACAAAAAAAATTCTGTAATTCAGATTTGTGGCAACAAAAATTCCGTACAAGCAAGACAAAACTATTTTAAACAGTAGGGGGGAAAAACAGTCGTTGTGTTTGTTTCGTTATGACACTTAATCTGTAATATAAATTTGGGTATTGTGCACACCCAGATAACATAAAAAGTCAATTAAAAAAACTTTCGTAAAGCTTTTGTTGTATTTGTTTCTATCGTAAGAAAAGCGAACAAAAAAAGGAATCGGATCGTAACGTCATATTAATCCATCCTCGAGCTTAATTGAATTAAGGGTGGATATACACTGATGAATAGATAAATCAATAAAAAGACACAAAGTCTAATCGAATGAATCAAGAGACTGACAAATAGTGGATAATTGTTTACCGATTGATGGAAATTAAAATGCTGTCACTCTAACCTCAGATTGTACTGAGCTTTAAAAACAAAAAAATTCTTAAATCACAGTGATAGATTGGTTAAAAACGGAACGAATCACAAAACACTTTTCGTTATTAAAAAAAATACTCGAATTGCACACACCAAAGTGCGATTACATTTGGGAATCTAAAGCCTACAGTCCACACTGTGGAATCATTTTTCTGCTTGCAAACAATTGTTCTCCAGACTTTTACTTCTTTTATTTAATTTTCTTAACAACGCTAAGTAATAAATCTTTGCAAAAATGAAAATAAAAATGAACCGGACACGGTGTGGCCACAACAAAATGTTATAAAATTGAAAATTAAAGGGCAGAAACCACTTTACGCTATTTGATTATGACTTTACCGCCTACATTTATGGGTGATGGTTTGGTTTAAGTATTTCATGATTATAACTTGTTTTACGTTTTTTTTTTTGTCATTTTATTTTATTTACCTTTATTATGGTGGGCAAAGGTTAATACCAAGATAAAGACTCTCCAGCACAGGTTGATGCACAGAAATAGCAATAAAACGAAAAATCGAGAAATAAAATAGTTTCACCTGTGTTTCTTCTATTAACGTTTCAATTATCGGTATTTTGGAGTCATTGAAAACCTTCCAGTACTTTGTAATTGAAACATTAAATCATTTATACCAGTTGTATACTAATTTGTGTTTTTACTCCTTTAATTAATAAACAAACAGTCGGTGTTCGGGGATTTCTATTTTCATTCAAATTTCCGTTTCATATAGATACGTAAGAACTGTATATATATCCTTTGTGCTTTTCAATTATAATTTACTGGGGGGTCTCGTTTCGTTATATTTTTGGAACAACAAGAAAAAAAACCACCGACAATAAAAAGGGCAGCATGACGTTAGGAAAACTCTGTGGTTTCACAACATAACGAAAAATCAGAAAAATCTCAATGAAATATTATGATTTGAGATAATAAAAAAAAATGTGGAAAACGGGAAAAGCTCGGTATATGCTCTGATGTTGATGACCAATCAGCAGAAGCGACTTTACATCCTCATACGATATTCATAAATCTGGCTCACTATATTTATTTTTTATTATTTTGGATAAATATGAGCCGGGTTAAATATTTAACCAGGAGAAAAAAAAAGAATCAACTCACGTAGTAAAAATGATAAAAAATTTAAATGAAAACCGTGGGGGTAAGTAGGAGTTCAGATGCCTAAATATAAAATCAACAATAAATGATGACGTTAAAGGAAATGTATGGTAGCGAAAACACAAAATGAGAAAAAAGAAATGAAATAACATAAATGTAACAAATGATAAAGGATGGAGCAAAAAAAAGGTAAAAATGTTGAAGCGTACTTAACCAAGTGCTACTTGTATGGATGTGAACTGCAGCATTCTTTTAGGAGTGAGACGCGTTATGATTATAATATTCGGATGAGTTCTGCTTTCAGCATAAATAAATTATTTCCCAAGATTTTATTAATGCATTTTGTGTAGTTTTTTTTAAAGGATTAAAAACCGAAAGGAAATCCATCTCCTGTAGAGCGTCGTACCGAAGGAGTTTTTTTTTTTTTTTTTTGCGACAGAAACTACTTTTTGTTAATAATAATAATAAATAAAAACTAGAAAAATGGAGAGAAGACGGGGTTTATCACCTGCAAAGCTTAAGGGTAAATAGAATAAGAATAAGAATAAGAAACGAATAGAATAGAAATGAATAGAAACATCCCTTAGGTATTCCAGCAGAAAGTAAATGAAAGGCGGAAATGATATCGAATCGAACAATGAAAGAAAATTTAATAAAGTAAAAAAAAAATCTCTTGAGATTGTAAAAAAGGCATCAGCAGTAACAGAGGAAAGAAAAATAAAAAAACGAAAATTCATCAAGAAGCATCGAAAGTGTTTAACGTGCTTTCTACTGTGAACCATACAACATCCATAACGCAATAAGATAAATTTTGTATTATTTCATATGTGAGATGAAATTTTATTGAACATTGATCACCGAAATTATTAACCGAAGTTAATCTTTCAAAATTATATTTTTTTGTGAATTTTTTTAGCAATAATTCACTGATTAACACACAGATTCAAACAGGTCGTTACATTTTGTTTCGTTTAATCAATGAAGACAAAAAAAAAACTAAAAAAGTTAAACAAAACTTAAAAAATTATTCTCTAATCGAATGTAAATTATGTAAACTAAGGTAAATAACAAAAAAGCATGCAATCAATACCCAATCACGACGTTATCTGTATTTATATAATGAGTAGCTAGGTAAAGCAGGTGTTTTTTTGTACAATGAAAACAGTAAACAACACTGTTATGAATATTAAACGGAAATTTTCCACCTCCATCCTATTTAACATTGAATAGCGAAAACTATCTAACAAAGTGCTGTAGTCGAATTTACATCACAAAAAAAAATTCATTGATCTAACGTAATTTACCTGCGAACATGTAAAAATTAAGCTTTTTGTATCAAATAAAGCTTTCAAACTACATTAAAAGTTTCCTTCTACGCTATTTCAACGGTTAATTTCAAATTAAAATTACAAAAAAAAAATTCGCTTACAAACTTCGACCTTAAATGAAACATGAAAATAAAAAAAAATTAAAATTAACTTGAAGTGTTGTGTTGTCTTTGGGGGTTGTTTAAAACAAAATTCAAAAATATCTTAAGCACGTACAATAGCAGCAACACAGAAAAACATTAACGCCAATGTGCTTCAATTATAGAAGAATGGACTAGTCGTAGTGAAAGATAAGTAAACGCTATGGTTGATGCCCATTTATATATTCACCATACAAACCCACCTACCATTATATAACATTTTATTTCTTTAACACAAACATTTATTCTATCATTCTGTTTAAAAAGAAAGATCATTTATGGGTTTGTTGTTGTTGGCGTTTTTTTTTTTTCGTGTAACAAAAAATTCCACCATTTGACACGTAGAGATGATCGTGCGTAAACATAACACGGAAAAAATGTTTGTGTTATTCGTACTGAATAACAGAAAAGGGTTATTATATGATTATAGCCATTATTTACTTGTTTACGTATTTCTCCATCATTTTTATTAACAAAAAACCATTTTTTTATGAAAGAAATTCAACCGAAATTCAGTTAAAGACTGTGGAACAACATAGAGGATAAAATATAATAAACAAAACGGTTGCTTGCTGTTGTTGTTGTTATTATTTTTTACCACAATAAACACGGTTTTATCGCTTCTAAACGTATTTTCATCCATTCAATCATAAATCATTAAAATTTTAATAAAAAAAAAATTATTTATCCAAGTCACAATCCAAAGTTTACGGTTCTATTATTCTCGCTATTTTATTCTTTTTGAATGAAATTTTTTATTTCCTTAGGTGTTTATCAGATATTTAGGCAACAATACAGATTTTTATGTTATAATGTGGGCGAGTTAATAATAAAACTACAAAGATTGTCATAAAAAAAAAAAATATTGAAAAAAAGAGTAGGAAAATACAGAATTACCGATTAGATATTTCATGAAGAACGATTCACCCGATAAGGAATTTTCTTTTTCTTTCTTGATTTATTACAAACGTTTTTATTTATTGTTTGGTACAAAAAATCAAGGTTGAAGAGTGTAAATAATAATAAAATTAATCAATCATAGAAACTTAATTAAAATTTAAACATTTCTAATGTGGTTTTTGACCTGATTCGTGAGCTTTCGTGAACGACATAATTCGTGAACGAAATGCAATCTAGTGGCTACTTTTAAGACATTTTATCAACACTGTACGCCCTAAAAATAGTCTGTCCAAGAAGATAAAAAGGCAAAAAAAATATTTTCTCTTAAATCTTCTATATTTATCCATCCGGAATTTCTCCTACCCTGAGTTAAAATAATAAAAAAAAAACTTTTCAATCGGTGGTGAATGAAATTTTTTTGTCCCATTTTTCTATTCTTTAATTCAAGCAATTTCATGGTTACACAAAAAAATGCTGACACCTCTTCCACCAATCCCTTCATAACAATACACACAATTTCGTTGTCGTTTCCTTTATTTATTTTTTCGGGTTTAAAGAAATCAAAAAATATGACAAATCCCATGTGGATGAAGATAGACAATTTTCCTCTGTTTAAATTTTTTTTTTATTTTTAGTTTACTATGTCTTGAAGCGAAATTCTCTCTGTCACATTAAGTTTCGTTTCTTTTGCGTTTATTGTTTCCACAGTTGCCTTCGTTTATTATTATTCTTCAGGAGGGGAAAAGAAAAACAAGGAAAAATAGATGGAAAAAAATTTCTTTTCACTATATTTGGCAATTATAATTGCTAAAGTTTGTTTCTGTTCTAATTACACACACAAAACAGGTGCCTGTGCCTGTACCGCCGTTGCAATATTGTTAATCAACTATTGACCTACTTTTTCGCTGTGGTTCTACAAACAACAATAAGATCTTTTCTTAATTATAATAACCCCCTGGACTATTTATTAATTATTTTCTTAAGGATAATCGAAAATTAAATATTTATTATTAAAAAAGCTCTCTGAAGTGCAACCTTTTATCAAAGTAAAAACGATCTGATTGAATATTAACTCGATTTTCTATTGTTTTATTATACTCTGGGTAGTGCTTTTATTTTTCTTCTCAATGTGTTTTTATGCTTTTAATAAAATATAATAAATCTGGTTAATGTTAATGCAAATGTTATTTAAAAAACCACAGGATTAACTCACAATTCACTGACTAATAGCCAATATTTACCACATTTCATTAATTAAAATTAAATTTTTCTATTTCTATACAACCACACACAGAAAGTACATTAACCGTAAAATAAAAATAAAATTTATTTTTAGTAACATTTACGACTTTTTAATTAATAAAACACGGGGGAAAAAAATTTCAATTCAGGTTTTGTTTACACTGTGTGTCCCCCTAGTATATTTAAAAAAAAAACACGACGAAAAAAGCTTTTTAAACAAATTTCAATTAATTATACAACGAACATTTATTTAATTTCGTTTTTTTTTACATCTAAAAATAATTTTTTTTATATTTTTCAATGAAATTATCCGAAAGCGAAATATATTTTTCAAAAATAATAAAGCGAACAGAGAGAAATATTTTTATTTTTTTTAGTTAATTAACTAATCAAACACACAGAGAATTATGAGAAAAAATTTGTAAAATAAGCTTAAAGATAAATGATCTGTATAGAAAAAAATCTAAAAAAGCTTCAAAACCACAAGGAAAGTTAATGAATAAACAAATATCTTGCAAGTCATGCAAAAGAAAGAAAAAAAAATATTTTTTTTTTAAATATAAATAAAAGATGAAGATTTGACATAAAAAAAGCACAAAAATAATATTATATATTTATTATCATAACACACAGGATGATCTTTTTTTGCTTTATTTTTGTTACTTTCGTCTTCACAACTCCTTTTCATAAAATTTTAATCATTTTGTTTCGCTTATACCGTACGCACAGTACGTTTTTCACCCATACGCTCGGGTTACTTGTTTTTTTTTTTTTTGATAAGGGATTCCGCAACAGCAACATTTATTAATATTGATGAAAAATAAATAATAAAATAAAAATTCATATGTGATCACGATAATAAAACATTTTTTTTCCCATTTTTTTTTTTTTTTTGTATCCCCCATTTCATCTTAAATAAATTTTTGTATCCATATAGAGTGAATGTATTATTGTACCGTGTGTAACAAGGGTTGTTAAAATCAATAAAAAAAAACAATTTTTTTGTTGCTTTGCTTTAAATTTAAAAACAATCAGTAAGCTGATGATGGATGATTTGTAATTATTTTCCATGGTAGTAGTCAATAGACTACAGGAATCGTTTTGTTACCTTAGTACAAAATGTTAACGTGTGTTACGACTGTTACGGTTACAAGGTATTAAGCTTTAGAAAAATCAATAAAAGTAATAAAGTATGATACAGTGTTATACAAAAATTAACTAGAAAAACTTTTTTATCCCTAAACGTGTGTGTAATAGAGTCAACAGAGATAAAGTTATAAAGATGAATGACCATCATCAGATGATAAACTATTTATGTCTTAACATAACTATTTACCTGCTGTTCTATAATGTTTTCATCCCTTAAAAAAATGTTGTTCGTAAAAAAAGCACTAAAGCACCAGCCAATCACTTAAACTGAAATATTTTTCACGTATATACTAACAACGTTTTTCATACGTTTTAAAGCTTTTTCATATGCTTTATGTACTTGGTGAACTTTATTTATCCTTTTTTCTATTTTCTTTAATCATTTTTTTCTACCTCAATGACAGTTATTAATGTTGAATAAAAATTAAATAAAAGTAAAGCAAGGAAAACCAAGAGAAATACGACAGAATCTTAGTATTTTTGTTATACTCATATGTTACATATGTACGGTATGCTATAAATAATTATACGCTTAACCTAATTCAAAATAAAGGTTATATAGAAAGGTAGAAAAAAAAGTAGAAATAAAACTCAAGAATAGGGGTTTGTTGTAGAACAAAGACGTACAGCATTCATAATAAATAAAAATAGAAAATTACAGAAGATATCACAATAAATATTAATTAAACGAATGTGAGAGTGAAAATAAAATAACCTGAGCTTTCTTGAATGCCTTCTTCCACATTTACCATTCCATTTTGCCTGGCAAATGTCATTAATTTCGATTGAATAGATTGATTGATGTCATTATACCAGTTTGAATCGGTTAAAATTACATTCACTGTGTCCTGACTAAAATTATTATTAAAGAAGCAAAACCTTTGTTATTTCCCTTATTATTAGCTATTATTAGTCTTAATATCCACAACAAAAGCTTGAAAAGGATAAAAGTCAGAAATATGACCTTTTACCCACTAATTATTATATAAATATCATGATTTTGTTATATTTTCCTAGTCAACAATAGAGTGGAATCGATAAGTCGCGTTATTTGGCCTAATTATGATTACGGGAAGTTAATATTCCAGTCAATTAATATAAAACATCTAAAAGCACAAATAAATTTTTTTATTTTAAATTAAGCTTGATCAGATCATGCTTTTAGACGACAAAACGTAAAAAATTCATTACAAAAAATAATTCCCAAATCCCATAGAACATTAACAATGATTTTTAGCACTTAAGCTTTTATTCAGCATCTTATCAGTATTTCTAAAACTCACAAAGCTTATGGGAATTATTTTAACAAAAGAAAATACAAAAAAAAAGTTTTTCAAGCATAAAACGTATAAGAAAATAAAAATTAAATTAACTAGCAATGCGACAATTAATTTTCCGTAATTAAAGAAAGAAAGAAATGAGCTTCTGTAAGCTATTTTTTTATAAATTATTATTTTTTGTAACTTGTTCATAGATAACTCGGTGATTAATTAAAATTATTGCGGTTGTGGTTTAATTTCATTTTTGTTTGTCAACTTTAACTAGAAACTAAGCTTTGTTATTTAAGCTTTAAGGAATTGTTATTTTAAAAGCTATTTTCACTTTACAAAGACTAAAAAAAATTACTGATTCCACCGAGGTTAGAATGTGAAATTTAGCATAAAATTACCGGTGAATAGAGAATAATTTTTCCACTTAGTAAATAGGGGAGGCGAACCACCTTAAATCAATCCACCACACATAATTCCGTCACTTTAATTAACTAGATTTTTTTTTATTATTTTAATAATTTCAACGTAACAACCCACTGTTATATTGCCCACCCACATTTCAATATTCATTGTAAAAAACATTTGTTCAGCTATAGATGAAATGATAAAGAAAAAATAAAAAAAAAACTAAAGAAATATTCTATAATTAGACAGAAAAGCTCTTGGAAATTGCCTCATTAATATTTCTTTCTGATCATTTTTACAAGAGATATAACAAGAAAATAAACAGCGCGGCTAAGGCTTATTAAGTTCTATTTTCAGTTAAACATGAAATAATTGTTTTCGCTTTTGTTGTTGCTAAAAAAAAGCTTTCAGCGCTTTTTTCTTTTGATGAACAATATTTTTTAAGGCGGTTAACTACCATTATAGTGCAATATAAATTAAAAATTATTTTTTGGGTATAACTAAGCCACTTGAAAACAACTTGAATAATCTTTAAGCTTTTATGCTAAACAAGTCCTGCTTCATTAATTTAATTTTATTCAAAGCATTTTGACCATTAAATTTCTTCTTTCTTTAACTAATTAAAGACAAATATTTGTGATGGTTTAATATTTGTGTAGCTTAAAACGCGAACAAAGTTATAAACGAACGTAAAATATGCTAATATACTGTGTCTACTGATAAGAAGACTTGCTTTGTTTATCCACACAAAGTGGATCCTTAATACAAACGTTTTTTTTGTGTTTTATTTGTTTCTTTTAAATATAAAGAAAGGACCGAAATAAACAAAAAAATGTCAAGGATGAGATAATCAAGTGGTTATACCAGCATAGATGCTTCAATTACATAGCCATTCAACGTAAGATGAGTAAAACGTTCATCATTATTTATTATTACTCGCTAGTGTACATTGTAATTTTTTTTTAATTTTCTTTAAAGAGGAAAACACTCGTTACTTTAAAAAAAAATTAAAAATTCCCTTAAAACGCTTGCACGAGAATTATTTGATTTAAACCAAACTGCTACTGTTTAAACTGTGTTACTGTGTGGTATATATACAAATCGTAAAAGCTTAAAGGATAATAAAACATCGATTTAAGGAGCTAAGATATAAATTACCTTAAAGCGATCAGTTTATAATTAATTAAAGAAATTTTTTAACGAGTGCTGGTTGTCATTAAATGATCCGCCTATAGCAAAATTTACCTTAACTACATCAGTCTGTAATTAAATTTTATTTTCTTATTGAATTACCTCCTCGTCCTCCTTCTTCTTTATTATTTTTTTAATTTAATTTCTATTGCAGTAAAATTATTTAATAAGACTGTTAAATGAGTATTTAAATTAATAAATAAATGAAAGCACGCGATTAAATTTTTTTTTACTTTATACTTGGTTTTATCAGCTATAAATCGATTTTTAAATTAATATTTTTATTATTAATAAAGCCAACTGTGTTTGGCTATCTATAGAAATAAATAATTTATCAAATTACTATTTTCCGTTTCGTGTTTTAATTATTAACAAAAAGAAAATCCGTATAAGAATGAAAAAATTCTCCATTACCTAATACAAAACCTTTTTTTTTTTTTTGCGGTTTAAAATTTATTCTTCTGCCTACCTTAGTCATTTCCTGTCAATATTTTGTATCCCTTTGGTTTTGATGAATAAAATCAAATTGATATTCGTATTATCCGTTTATCTTAAATTACTGTTTCTATTATTCTTGGTTAAAATTATGGTTTAGCAAAAAAAAAAAAAACGATATTTAAATTAAATTGAAAAAATCATATGCTTACAGCGATATAAACCGTAAATAAACATTTATTCGTCTAACCACATTATGTGTATGTGCGCGTATTTTGCACGAAAGGAGATTATTATATACTACGAATTATAATAAATAATTAATTTCCTGTATAAATATGTATTTTTGGTCGTGGTTGTGGTGGTCTTATGATTTTTTTTTATTCCCTACTTTCTTTCCTTTCTTTTTCCCATGTACAACAATTGATTTAATCTGGTTTTTTAGGATTGTATACATTACCCACAACAACATTTATTCTTTAAAAATTAAATATATAATCTTAAATCACTTTGAAACTAATTGTTTTTAAAAAAATTTTTTTTTAGATTTATGTTCAGCTGCTGTACGTATTCAGTCAACATTTCGTGGTCATTTAGCAAGAAAAATTGCTAGCGGTGGTGGTGTTAAGGATGAAAAGGATTTACAAGAGATTACTAAAAAGGTTTTTTTTCATTAGTTTTATATAAATTCTTTAAGGATTTTTAATAATTAATTAAATAATTAATTACAGGTTGCTGAGGAATTGGATATTGATTTAAATGATCCAGAATTGAATAAGGCAGCAACAAAAATTCAAGCATCATTCCGTGGTCATAAGGTACGCAAGGATACAACCAATTAAAGATTTTTTTTTCTTTTTCATTTCATTTTAATTAACCTTTATTACTAATTAACAAAAAAAAAAATTAAATTTTAATTAAATAAAATCAAAGAAAACTAAAGAAAAGAAAATAAAACAAATTTTTTAACCTTTGCTACCAAATATATTTTTTTTTTAAAGTCTTTAAAGTAATGAAAAAAAACTAAAATTAAATAGTCATTTTATATTGTACGAGAATTAATTAATTAATGAAGACAAAACATATCGTCAGTGTACCGATTATTGTCCATAAACGCGTTAATCACAAAACAAACATTTTCTCTTTGGCATTAACTCTGTTAATCAGAACATCTGTGCTTCAAACATTTTTAAAAAAGTCACAAGAAATAATCAGTTAATTAAAAAAGTTTTCATTTACAAAGTTTGTTATCAATAAAAGCTTAAAATTCATAACAAAAAGCATCTACGTTTCAATGTAACACGATTGAGTGAAAATTTGTGTAAAATGTGTTGCAAGTCATTACAGCAAATAAAACGTAAATAATTCTGCTTATAAAAGTTCTAATAGCTTAATTAATTTATTAATTATTAAATTTTATTAATTTAATAACAAAAATTCATGTATTTTGTGAAATAAAATAGAAAATTTAAAAGCAAATTCACTCAACAAGAAAATTTTCTTAGTTTTATACCAGTTTCTACACAAACAAAGTTAAAACCGCAACAATTTAACTAATTAAAAATGAACTAAAAAACTATTTAATTACTAATTAAAATATTTATTTAATCACTAAAGGAGAATAGAATAAAAAAAAATTTCATTTCTGTTTAATTAAATTAAAATTTCTATAGCTAATAAGGAAAATTTTTTAATATTTTTTATTTTATATTTAAAATGCACAAAATGATTGATTTAATTAAGAATATAATTAAGAAAATGTAATTTGTAGCAAACAAATAAACAAAACAAAAAACCAAATCTGAATTCTTAATGAAGCAGCAGTAAAATTAAATTTAAAATAAAAAATCGCTTTAAAAACTAATTAAATAATAATCTAATTATAATTCTTCATAAAAAAATTAATTAAGAATAATTAAAATTCATGTAAAAAAAAGAGAAAACTAATAAAAATGCTTTAAACAAAAAAAATTTTTTTTTTCCGTTTTCAATTAATTTTTTAATTTACGTTCACCACTTGGTTGTTGTTTTAATTAATTTAATGTTAGGTAATTTATTGATTTTTTTTTTGTTTTAGTTAATTTTATTTATTTAATGTATTAGTAAAGTAAAGTAAACGTAAAACGTAATAGTAAAGTCAGTTTAAGTTTAAGGAAAGAACAAGAAACTGTTTTTATTCGATGTAATTTAGTAAAACCAACAAAATAAACATTTAAAAAAACATTATAAATAAAATAAATATTTAAATAAAAAGAAAAATGTTTTCTTTTATTGGAAAATTCATTAAATTTAGGTGGAAAATTCATTGAATTTTCTTTGGTACATTTTCTTACTGTGTACTGAGCTGAAGTGTCTTTGATGTGACTACATGTGTCTATGATTAAATGTGTCTAAGATAGTGAAAAATTGTATTTGCTACTTTATAGTGAAATAACCTTTCTTGTTTATTTTATTTCCTTGTTTAATTAATTAATTTCTAATCAACGATAATTTTTATATACGAAATAATAAACAATTAATCGATACGTATTAATTACCTCACAAATTTACTGATATATAAAAACTTATCGACAGAAGCATAAACCAAAAACATTAATTTCTACCCTAACATGAATTAAAGTAAAACAAAGCATCTCCAACAGTTAAATAATCAATAATCATCTAACTTATCTATAAATTGTATTTCCTATAAAACAATATAATAAAGGAAAATAAACTTAATCTGCTAGAATTATCCATTTCACCGGTAACACTACTAATCCAGGTTAATACAAATAATAATTGGTTCTGTTCTTAACTAAACCAAAAAAAATAAAAAAACAGAAAGAAATAAAGTGATTAGCAAATAATAAAAACATAAAAAAATATAAAAAAATTATTTCTTTTCATTAATAAATAATAAAGGGGATAAAATTCATAATAATTTTATATGAATTATTAAAAAATACAGAGAGATAAACAGATGATACAAGGAAAAAAAAAATTTCTTTCTGGTTTTTATTTTTCATTTATTTTTTATTTTTGTTAATTTTATTTTCCTTTTTCATTTTCATTTTAATATATATTTTTATTTTACAATTTAATTTTTAATTTAATAACATTTTCACATTTCACGTTACTACATAATTTTTTCATTAATATTCTTGTGGGATATTTTATCGTGTTATACATGTATGTTATGCAAAAATTTACAATACATTTACAAAAAACAACTAAAAACATAAAAAACTATTTGGATTTTGGTATTTTTGTAACTTAACAAGCAAACATACAAAATTTCGTTGGAAATATCGTTTATTTGGTTGTAGTTGTAGTTTGCCAATGGTTCTGGTTTTGTTTATTAATCATTTACAGTCGCTGCTGATGTTAAATAAGGTAACAAAGTGATTTCATTGCATTATTAATGCTACAACACACTCCTTGCTGGTGCAATATACTTATTATTCCTCAAATTTCTTATATGAATCACTCATTTTACTACATCACCGCTGTTTTGATAGTTTTGATAATTTCTTCTAATTATACCACTTTTCTCTTAGTTTTACCATCGGTTAGCCAAAATTATTTTTACTTGGGTGAAATGAAAAAATTTCATCTTGCAATGTTAATTCATTACACAAAAATTAAATAAATTTTCTTTCTAAACACTAATTGTTGTCAGTTAATATTATTTGTTTAGATTAATTACGGTGAATCGATGATTAATGATGGGTAAACGATCGTTTTGTCGTTTTCATTTAAATTCGTTTATTTGCTAGGCAACTTTTTTCCAATTCTTGTCAATTCCAATGATTTTTAGTTGTTGTCCACGGATGAACAGGTGAGAATAGGGACTAGGGCAATACTACTTTTTTACATTACATTTTATTACATAAATTCCATTTCTGTGCTAGTTTTATCTATTTAAGTGTTTTGTTCATGGTGTAAAAACGTGCGATAACCGCTTGCGTTTTTATTAAATTTTTTTTACTCTTATTTTGATGATCAAGTTGATGATTGATGATTGGTTTATAAAAGGAGCTTTAACAAAGCTTACTAGTAGAGTAAATTAAATTAGTTTAATTAGAATTAGCGTCTTTACGCATCTTATTGCCACGAAACGATGCTTGAATCTTAGTTGCGGCCTTACTTAGCTCCGGATCATTTAGATCAATATCCAATTCCTCAGCAACCTAAAAAACAAAACAATTAATTAATTTAACAATTGAAAAAACTAAAATAAATTAATAAAAACCTGTTTGGTAATTTCATGTAAATCTTTTTCATCTTTAAGTTCACCCTCAGTAGCAAGTTTTCTGGCTAAATGTCCACGAAACGTTGACTGAATACGTACAGCGGCTGAACAAAGCTCTAAAAAAATTATTTTAACAAAAAGAGAGAGAGGAAGACACAATAAAGCTTTAATCAATAAAAGCGTTTTAAAAAGTTCAGTTTATTAAAAAAAAAAAACGAAAATAAATTCATCTCTCCCTGGTGATGATTTTACTACCGAAAATTTTTTGAATGAGTTTCGATATAATAAAAAATAATTTTTTTAAAATACAGTGGGTGGGATTTTTCACCACCCGTGTATTTACTAGTTAATAAATTTTTTTTTATCGATTGGCTTTTATTTTATTGAAATTAATTATCTCGTATCGTGTTTTATAGAAAATAAAAAAATTTCAAAACCATAATTACAGCATGGGAATAATTAAAATTTTATTATTTTTTTTAATTATGTTAATAAACGCAGCAATATTGTCAACATTTAATTAAGTAATTAACAAGTAAGTAACACAAATCACATTTATTAATCAATTTAAATTGCACTAAAATTGTTCTGTAACCGAATAGAAATATTTTTTTTTGTTTTCGTTTCTTTACTTCCAACTAGTTATCGGCGATACAGAAAGTTAGCAAAAAAATATTTGTACATAACTGTACAATGCTAAAGCTTTATTATTACACTAAACAAGTTTGTTTTTCCTTTAAAAATAAAAGCACAGGCTATATAGTAGCTACAAGTGCTTTTAACAGAGCTAACAAAGCTAACAAATATTTCCTATTTTTAGAGAACCTTTTCTTCGTTTTTGTTGTTATTATTATAATATATATATATATATATATAATATATATTAAGGGTGTTATTTTATACATCCTTTCTCATCACTAACTTTTATTTTTGCAACAATAACATTAGGCTCAAAACATAAAAATAAACTTTTACTGGGTAAAATGGATGATAAAACGTATTTTGAATATTTTTCGCTTTTTTTTATTATTTTTTAAAGTATAAAATTATGTAATTTTTATGAAAATGTCTACATAATATACTAAAGCAACATAAATTTCATTATTTTTATGTTAAAAAACAGTGGTGAAAACTGTTCAAGAGCATAAAACGTATAATCACAAATCGAAATCGGTTATTACGGTTTGTGTCTATGATACAAAATGTTACTTTGGCGTTGGGCCGGCTTTTTCATTTATTTATATAAACAAATCTTTATTTTATTGATTATTAAAGTCAGGTGAAAAAATAGAAATAAAATTTGAAGAAAATTACGGAAATGATTTTTTGCTACAACGAATAAAATGTGTCAGGTAAAGGAAAGAAAATATTGTTCCGTGTGTCTTCGCTTATCAATTCTAGTGAATAGCAGCAACAGCAGCATTTTGAACGTACAAGGTAACCGTTCATTGTTGCATAATATATTTGACCTAATTCATAAATTTTTTTTTTTTTTTTTTAATCAAATTAATTATTTACAATGCATTTAACAGGAAATTTAATTAAATAAAAAAACCTCACCCACCTATTCAACACACAACAAAAGACCTATTCAACCAACGAAATATGATAGCACAGGGGTGTTGCTTTACTTGGGGTGTTGCTTCACTTTGTTGAACTTTACTACTAAATACACATAAATTTCATCATAATTATGTTGTTTACTTGTAAAAAAAAAAAAAATTTCTTTGTCAACGTTATCAATATCAATAAACTTGAGTAATAAAATCAATAAAAAATATGAAAAATGTATGTCAATACACGAATCCCGTATACAATAATCAGATAAATATAAAACTGTGCAAGAGGGGGTCTTATAAATAATTAATAACAAGAGGAAGAAACTTTTTTTTTACATAACTCAAATAGTACGTGGATTAAACGTGTCAATTGTTGCAAAAACGTTATCCTAGATAGTCCAAGGTTTTGCAATAGAAATGAAAACAAAATAAGTTCAGTTACGTGCTTAAGCTGTTATTTAAATAGTTTATTTGCTAAAATCACGTTCAAGTAAGTATGTAAGTAAGTAAACACAGTCAAGGAATATTAAAGGACACTTGGTGTTTCAATGGTTTTTTTTTATTCAATAACCGAAAACATTTAAAATTAAAATTTGTTGCACTTCGATTAAAAATCGAAATCTAACGAAACTTATTTAAACAGTACTTAAATGATTAAAAGCTTGTTAAAGCTTCAAACAAATACAATCAAAACTTCTATTCATCCTGGGAAAGCTTGCAACAGCTGTAAAAGTACTATAAACTCACAGAAAAACAAAAAATTTGTTTTTCCACGACGTTTCTCGTTTATTTGTGGGTTGTATCAACAACAAAAGGCATGCATTTAACATAAAAACGTGTTTTAAACGTTAAAGTACATGTTATTATATATTTTTATTATCAAACTAATAATATTTCGTTGTTTTTTTTGTAACCTGTGCACAGTGGAAATTTTATTATCCTTTAATTAAATTTTTTATTTCACTAGATTTGTTTGTTTGCGTACTCCGAAATCATAAATACAGCGCATAAGAAACATTAAGATTAAGATTCAGATGGGTTTGGGAATAAACTTTTCTTTTACATTTCCTCCTTTATTTTCATTTTGATAAATTATTGCTTGTTGTTCAGTGTTCTGTGTTCTTGTCTGTTTATTAACTTATTCCTTTAAAAATATACAAAACAGAAAAAAGAAAAAATAAAGACAGAACATGACATTTTTAGGTCAATGAAATATAAATTCTTAGGAATTTTATGATATTTATGGAGTTTTTTTATATTTTTTTATTTATTTATTTATTTATTTATATCCCCAGATGAATATTTTATTTGATTTGAAAAACAGAAATTATAAATAAAATGGATAAATAAGAACGGAAATTTGATAAAAAAAATGCAAAAAGGGAAAAAAAACGTTAAAATCAACAAAGTTGTATAAAAATAAATATTTGCAAACGTTTCAAGAAGATTTTTTGTAAAATATTATTTATACTAAAGCTTAAGAGCAATTAAAAGCAGAAAAATCATTTATTTAAATAGAATTTTAAATGTGAATATTTCAGAGTGCAATTTTTATTTCTCTTACTTTCATGTAAACACCGTGGGTTAATAAATGATTCAAATCTTTGCTAAATTATACCAGTTTGACAAAACAAACAAGAAAATGTTTACAAAGTGAAAAAACTTAAATTTTCCATTATAATTATGTTATTAAAATTAATTAAAATAATAAAAAAACAGACAGCAATGCTCATGTTACGTTAACTTCAACAATAGCGAATAAAAATCATGAACCAACAACAGAAAGCTTCTATCCCATAGTGTTCCCAATAAACATAATAATAGAAGAAAAAAAGAGCTTCATTATAAAATAAACAAACAAAATATATATTTTTTAAGCTTTTTGAAATCATTTTAAACAATAAAATCAACGAAATTAGAGAGAAGTAAAATAAAATTCTTGGCAATGAAGGCGCCTAGTGTCTGGTAACAAATTAAGCTTTTTTCCACATAATTCAATCAACGAAAATAAAACTAAACAAGTAATATTATGTTACAATAAAGGTTTATCAGTTATTTTCTGATTAAAAAACTATTTTTTTTTGTAACTTTTGTAACAACAGCAAAGAGACGACACATAAAAATCGGTTTACTTGGAGTTTTTTTTTTATTATTATTGGTTTCCTTGAATAGGGCGAATAATAATAATAATAACAATAAATAAAAGCTTATTTTGTAGTAAACAAAAGAATTTTTCCTCATAAATAAATAAATCATAAATCTTGTTAATACTTGAGAGATAAATATTCTTTCGCTTTAACAAAAATAAATTTTCATATTCATATATCGATACTAAAAAGTCGCCTTTTTAAATATAAGGTTATTAGGTAAAAAAATATTCAGTGTCATACGACACATTATCAAATATTTATTGCTTGGGCAATAAAAAATAAAAAGTTATTTCCTTCGATTTGTGTCAATTCATCGTTTTATTGTGCCTTCTTTCAAGAAGCAAAACATTTATGTTGATTTATATTTACTACCGGTACATTTACGCGTTTTCCTCTATTATATTTTGAATGCCTTTCAGAATACTCTTGAATGTTTACCGTTTTCTGTCAATATTTAACTAAGAAAGCTTTAATTATATCATAACACCAAAAAAAAATATTTTCATTCGCAAAGTGCTGCGTTTTTTGTAACAGAAAACATAAATCATAAATAAAAACATTAAAAATAAATTATTAATCCGGTAGAAATCAATTAATTTTATGCTTTCACGTTAAAAAAAACATGAAAAAGTTTAATTTTATCGGTTTTTGAAAAAAAAAAACAAAAACAGGTTGTAAACTTGGCTGTAACGTTAATTACGCTAATGAATTTTTTTTTATGCTGATAAATCTATTATTGGCGCCAACAAAGCTATATTTGATGGCATGATAATTGTTATTATTCTGTTTTTTTATTTTGGCTAATCTATTGGTTTTAAATTTTTCATTTTTATTATTTGCCTTGTCCTCATTGTCACGTATAGTCGAAGGACATCGATAATCGAATAAAAATTTGCTTGTAGACTAATTTAAAAAGTAACACCTTAACAAAGGCAGATTCAATGATAAAATACATAAACTGACTAACACAGAAATAAAATTTAAAAAAACATTACATTTAAACACCACCTAAAATGGGCTTTTTTACAATAAATTTGTTTGAAAAATAATTTTATTTTCGATTTAAATCGATTTATTTCACCCCTAACATGTAGGTGGTTTATACAAACATACACGTTTTTTTTACATAACATTGCTATACACAACACAGTGGTTATGTATTAAAGTTATGAAGAAAAAAAAATGTCTTTTTGTATCAATAACAACGACATGATTGATGTCACTGACTACATTGTTTCGTTACCAAGCTCTTAAATTTTTTTTTTTTTTTAATTAAATTATGTTTCAATTAGACCGAAATTTCATTGTTGTTCAAAAAGATGAAACTTTTCCTGCGGTTTCCGGTTACGAAGAAAACATTTCAAAATAAATCTACAGAAAAAAATTCTGCATCAAGTGGAAGTAAAAGAATAAAGCTAATCAACTAGAATTAACGCAACAATTCATATTCATTCGTTTTTGCTGCTGGTACTGCTAAAAGTATGTAGCAAGAAAAAAAAGTTTAACAAAAAAATTAAATTCTTAAAACCTAGGGGAAGTCTTACAAAAAAAAAGTTTAACGAATAAAAAAGCAGCTTTTTGTCGTCATTTAAATATTTAAAAACGAAGAGGAAAAAAAAGTAATTTTAACTCGAACAACTTTATTTCTGTATGGAAAAATACATAGCGAGTCACCTATTCTACCCCTGTTCCTACCCTAAAAACATCACCAAATTTTATTCTTCGTTTTGCTACTATTACTATTGGAATTGGAACTTTTTTTCCATCATCATCTTCTTCATTTCTATTTTGCATTTCGTTATTTATTTATTATTTTTTTAGAGTTGACAGGAATATTTTATACAAGTGGCTGAAAAGTTCATCTATTTGAGCTTTTTTTTTCGTTCTTTTTAAATTTAAAAAAAAAAATAAAAAACCGAAGAACTCTATTACTTGAGATAAAACCGTAAAAATTATACCAAAAAACAGCTAAAGAAATAATGAGAAAAATCATTAAATTTATGATCACCAGGGTTTTGTGATTAATTTTTTTTAATGCTTTTTTATGTTTTAATGTTGTGCTGTCAAGGAAATAAATTATTATTTTTTTATTTTTTACTTCGATGTAAGGGAACACAAAAAGCATTTGTTAGTAAAAGCATTAATACAAGGAGAATAAAAAAATAAAATTCATTAAAAAATGATAAAGAAGTGTGTTACGTAAATACAATTAATTAAATTTGTTTTAATGTTTATGTCAAACGGAAATAATATTTATTTAAAAAACAAACAAAAAAAATATGTGAGTCGTTTAAGTGCTTTCTCCAGTACAGCAATACAACTTCAACCGTTTGGTTTATATCTTCGCTAAAACTGAGTGGTTTTTGGTTCTTAGTTTCATTTTTCGCTTTATTTTTTTTAAAATACTTAAGTCTAGAAACTAAGCCACTAAAGTTTTCTTCACAAAAAAAAACTTTAAATGGTATAAAAGTACAAAAAAAAATTCAACAAACCTTTGTCGTTTGGATCAAATTCAGCTTCAAGCTCCTCTTTAGAAGGATCATTGTGTGATGATGAATCTGTAGCTGCCATGACCACCCCTTTTAATATTCTTTCTGAAAAATGCAACAAAACAATTCATTAATTTCAAATTTAGGGTTTAAAAAAATGAAAGAAATTTTTCTATCGAAAATTAGGTTAAAGCTTAAATGTAAATAAAGAAGATAAAAATTCCAGCAAATAATAAGCTTTTTTTATAATAATAAAAATAAAAATCAATAATTTTGACTTGACTTTACCATTTACTATGCTTAAGGATTTAACGTTTTTTTAATTTATTTATTTACGGCTAATATCAAAAATCCGATTTAATATATACATAAAATATAATTTTCTGTATCGTCTAGTCCTTTTTTGTATTTATTTATTAGGGATAGGTAGGTTTGTAAAGGCAAATTTAATAAATCATTTTAAAATCTAATAAAGCTTTTTACGTTTATCTTCCCTTTGTTCTAAGACAATGATTTTACGTTTGTTCGTTGGCTACATGTAATCCTACTTTCAAAAACAATTTTTTACATAAAATTGATGAGAATTATGTTGTTTAGTCTAGTCAATTATAATATAACAGAAACATTGCGTTCGCTTTGTTATTTTACGCAAATAATTGATAATCAAAGGTGAATTTAAGCTTTTATTCAATTTTTATTTCTGTGAGTTTTTCTTTTCTAGTTTCATTAAGCTTCATTATGAATTATAAATGATAATTATGGGTGAGACAATAAAAGATTTTTGATTTTTTTTTTTTTTTTCTACACTTAAAAGCTTAAAGTTTTTATCTTTTATTAATTGGATGATGTGTCGTTGACATTACTGCACTAATCAGGATTTAAAACTTCACTTAAAGTTAAATGTTATTTAAATGATTAAAATTAGTTGAAACAACGCAAATAGAATAAACAAGAACAAGAAAGAAAAATTCTTTAATTAAAAAACCGAAAAGATTGTTAAATTGAAATACATAAACCACCAAACCAACAAAACCAACAAAACCAACGAAACCAACGAAAACCAAGAGTAAAAAACCCAAGAAGAAATGTATATTATATCAGGTGCAACTGACAGGCTTTAACTACACACTGAATACACGCAGTAATTCGTTGATTTTTTTATTAAAGTAAATGATAAAAAGGATTTATGTTATGACATCATAATAATAAGGTTTGCTCTTACCAAGTAAACTTTCTCAAAAACAACGAAAACGTTTTTTTTCTGAAACGACGGTAGCGTATTATTAGGCGAAGTAATAATTAAAAAAAAAATTATTTTGTTTTTGAATGTAAATTACGAACGAAAAAGGGTGTAATTATTGGGCAAAGGTACAAAAAAATAATTAATTAATTTCAGTTATTATGTGTTTTAATGAAAATTTATCAAAATTCATCCATCCAATTATTTCTATACGGTTTTTTCACAGGGTTTTACACACACCTATTATCCCTTATCCATTTTCATTCTTTCCTTCTTATTCGATGTGTATTAATAAAATCAATAAAAATCTAATTTTAATAGAACGATCATTTAATAACATAAATAAAAAATTAAAATAAGCACAGAATATAAAAAATTAAAAATCAGTGGGAAAAAAACGGAAAAAAGTAATTTTCGTATCAAAAACTGTTTTTTCTAACAAATTTGCTTAAATTAATTAAAATAAAAACAAAAAAAAAATCGCCAATGGGAGTGTTGTTATTGTACGTGTTTAGCTTTATTTATTATAAGTTAAAGCATATTAAAAAAATTTAATTTAAATTGATTTATACAGGCAGAAAAACAATGAAAATCAACTAACAATAAAAATTTTTTTTCTTTTCTGTTACCTTCTAAGGTTTCTACCTAATTCTCTGTTGGAAAAATTTACTAAAACGGGTAAACGTTTAAAATACAAAGAATTATTTCTCATCTGTGTGTTTATCATCCTAACAAAAGCAGTGAACATACTAAAAAGCAAATTTATCTCTTTGATCGTGTTTTCTTTACGTAAAATCTATCCTTGTTAAAAATTTTAGCTTCGCTAGTGGAAAAATATTCTTTGATGTAAAATGTTTGTTAAAAAATGGCAAAGATATTTGCTTGGTGATTTTTTTACGGATATTTCTACACATAGCAGGTGAATTAACGTTTATTAAAACAGAAATTGTACTAACTGATTTCTATAGTTTTATTACATAGAGAGAAAACAGGCATCGTATTTGTGTTAAATCCCATAATCAAAATTTTATATAAACGTTGGTAAAAACCATGATACAGGTTGTTAGTATTAAAAAACAAAAAATAAATTATTAAAAGCTTAAAAATCCGCTAATCCTATTAGACACAAAATATATAAAAAAAAATTCAAAAAAGGTGAAAAATTAATACTCAGTTGGCAGCGAAACGGTTTTATATTTATTTCATGCACAAAATTAAAAAAATTGGATAAAACTTACATTAAAAAAGCTCACGATTTATCAAAACTTAATCAGAAATACAAAAAAAAATTCACGAAACAACAGCAACAACAATTCACTTGATCAACTAGGCTGGATAACCGACAAGCGACTAACTAATGTTAACTGGTCACTAGTGTTTAACTGGTATATTCAAACCGAACGAAGTTTTTTGTTTTTTTTTTAATTTTTTTTTCACCAATAAATAAAAAACGGAGGACAAAACCCAAAATAACGTGTTAACTGTCCTAAGTTTTGAACTTAAATGAAATCGAAATTTGCTGTGTATAAGCAGCAAACAAAAAACGAAAAAAAATTATTTGAAGCCTTTCGTCAGGTTTTTCTTTAACGTGTGATAATTATTAAGGGAATTTTTTTGTATTTCCACCACCATATATAATTTAAGGGTTTCCACCTTGCGCATAACAACAAAGCAAATTCACAATAATAATATTCGCTCTCTCTCTCTCTCTCTCTCTTGAAAGCTAAAAAAAAATGAATATAACGGATTCGGTTGGAATCCTCACTAAAAAATATTCACCAATCGACCAACAAATTAAATATTTATTTCCCATTCCTTAATTATGCATTTTAAAAATAAAGGATAAAATTCTGTTAAATAATTAAATAAATATCCTTGTTTTTATAATAAAAATTTTAAAGGAATAAATAAAAATAAATCCCTTTTTGTATATAGAGAAATAAATAATAAATAAACCGGATAAAAAAGATCTTTTTTTTATATAATATAAAAATGTCGTTTAATAAAACGTTTTGCATAATTATTATACAAAAATAATAAATAATGAAGGGGTAATTTACTATTTATACATTTTTTTAAATTATATTTTAACGTTTTTTTTACTTATAATTGATCTATTAAAATTGCTTCAGCACGGTTTTTATATTTTTTTATTTTACTAGCTAATGTTCTGTTTTTTTTCCTTTTACCAACACGCGTATATTTAATGTAAAATATTATATAATTAGCTATAATAATTATTTATTTGTTGTATACTTAATTAACGTTTATTATGATATTTAATTATATTTTTAGATTATTTTGGATTAGAGGTGCGGGTTTGGTTAAAACCCATTCTATCAAATTATTTATAATTGAAAACATTTCAAATAAATTTTCTTTTTATTATAAATAAATGTATTTTTCTTAAAACATTTATTAAAACAAAGAATAATAATGTTTTATTAACTAAATAAATGATTTCATCAGAAAATTAAATTTGATTAATCAAGTTAAACAAGACGAGACACAATGTGTATTTACTCAAACTGGTATAATTTTTTTTTTATTAAAGTAATTAATCATTAGTTTCCCACTTATTTTAAAATTTATTTTAATAATATTCATGTATGTAGGGGTTGAAAAAAAAATTTCACATGGCATGTTCCTGACAACATGAAATATTAATTAAACAACAAAACGACGACGACATAAAGTTATTTTAACAGACTGTGTGTTCTGTGTGTTTTGTATTAAATTTTTCACATTTTTTTTTTTTTTTGTAAATAAATGTAATCTTTCCATGTACTTTGTGTTATTTTTATTAATTAAAGATGTTTAAAAAAGGGGGTGAACACAATTATAAAAACAAAACGAATTTCTATTCTCACATTTTAAAGTCAAACAAACTTTTGATGCGTCTTGGGTAATAAATAATGAAAAAAAAAATTTGTTTTATTAATAAAATCCTTTTAATTATTTAATTAATTAATAACAAAAAATTAATTTATTTCCGGCTAAAAAGCACTTGTATCCACAAACCATACATTTTTGTTTCATTAATTAATTCATTTATTACAGAAGCTTTTAAAGTTTTTTATCAATTATTATGGCAAAACAAAGTGTTTTTTAATCAAAAAATCTTTATAATTATAGCTGTGAAATAAAGAATAGAAGATTCAAAAGCAATTAAAAAATCGAATAAATCAAAATGAGAATTTTGTATATAAATTTAAATGAGGGAAATCAGGGCCGAATCATGTTTATTCAAAGTGGGTTAGTTTAAAAAAAATAATTAAGTAGTGCACCAGTTAGGATAGCACCAGTTAGACTTCTAATCCAAAGGTCAAGATCCCCACAAGGGATGATTTATCTTTAATTGTTAAAACGCTTTTGCCGTACCCAATTATACATTTTTAATGATTTTATAACAAATATAAATGATAGCTCGTTACATTAAAAATTGATTTTTCTGTTTTACTTTGTTGTGCTGTGCTTTACTTTACCAAGAATCCTTTGCTATAAAACTAGATAATTTATTATCATTATCAGTGGTAACTCATGCCGTGTTTCATACCCATATATCACATTTGGTTCTTTATAATCGTTAATATTTATTTTAAAATAAACATTCTCTGTGCTTTTTATTATTCAAAGTTTAAATAAATAAATAAACAAAAAAAAGGAAGAAAATCGAAAAATCCATAAACCATGAATCTTAGTTGACATGGTTCCGTCTGATTCCCTATAGAATTATGATTTTGTAGCTTTTTGTAATAAAAGCGGATAACTAAAAGCACAATGAAAATAAATTTTTATTACAAAACTTTAATTTCGTTTTACAATAAATTTTATTTTTACAACATAATCAGTGCAGACAAACAACAATGCGATTCAGCGTCAACTTGTTTGTTTTTGCTATTCTTCTGTTATGCAAAGGACTAAACTAGGGGTCATTCAATGTTGCTCCTTCATAAATGCAACATAGTTTAATTTTAATTACTTAACTGTATAAAGCTTTATGCTTTGTTTAACTACTGTTAAGTTTTACTAATATAGAAAGCTAACATCGATAAAACCGTTTGTGATTAGTTTTAATGAAATGAAATAAAAAAAAAAACAAAAACTGAGTCAATTACCAATAAAAAAGCTAGGAAAAAACCCTATCATTTCTTCGTTGTATTTAATTTTAAATATATTTATTCACTTTAAAGACAATAAATTCACTAGTAACCCGAATTTAAGTATGTTGAAAACTACGAAATTTTTCGATATATTTTCACCCTACTACAATCGAAACACTTTTTTTTTTTTTTTTTTGCTAAACTTTCCACTAAATTTATTTTTCTATTTTTCTATTTCTGTTGCATAAAATTGTATTAAACTATGAAATGAATCAATAAAATAAAAATGAAAAAAAAATTATCGATGAATGCTAAAACTGAATAATAGAAGACTCGTTGAAATACAGAAAATAAAACCACCCCCCAGAAGCCTTGATAACTGAAAGCAACTACTATTCGCATTTACATGATTTTCAAAAATAATTTTTTTTAATAAATTATTCAAATCCGAGAGAACCGCAAATCAATGAAAATATTTATATTCCAACGTTAAAGGGGTTTTTGTTGCTGATTAACTATTATCCGAGTCAATAGTTTATGACTTTGATAACGTATTTTAGGGAAAATTAAACACCAAACTGCTGTTTAGCTTTTCCTACCTGTCTGTTTTATATATTCACGTTATTAATACACACTGGAGAATTTAATTAATTTCTAACCCCATGGTGTACAAGCATTTTTAATAACAACATTTAAAGTAGAAATTAAATTCCCTCTGATAATTTAAAAACAAAAGGACGCCAATTGTGTGCACACAGTTCTATAATAAATAATTTATTTGCTAGACTTAAATGTTGACCTTTTTTCTGTGAGTGAGTGTGTGAAGATAAGAAGCTTTTAATGTAGCGACAAAAATTGCACAAGGAATATTAATGAGTAAAGTGTTGTTGGAAAATCTTTTTGTATAAAATGCAGTCTTATATGACGGTAGTAATATAAAGCTTTAACCAAAAAAAGTAGAAAATTAAAGTTTTTTAACATTCAAGTTTTTTTTTGCAACCGCTTAAAAACCTCCCACAAAATTAATTCCAATTGTAATGAAATTACGTCTTGAATTTTGATTGTTTTTTAAACACAAGTGTGGCCAAAGCTTTTTTTTGTGTGTAGTAGAACAATGACCTTATAATGAGCTTTAAAAGTATTTTTGTACTTTTATAACTAAAAAATAAAATACAAAATTTTATTTTACTTGTGTTGACCTTTCAAAGTTCAGGTTAGAGAAAGAATTCTTTCGTACGAGAAAGAATTTTATTCAGCGATAATAAAAAACCTTCTTTTTTGTGCTTTTATTAATTAATTAATTAATTAATATTTGAAGAATGTCGACAAAATAATTTTTTTTTATTTCCACTTCAATAACATAAAACAACATCGACATGTGATAATTTTTTTTTATGTCTTCTAAAAATGTGTTAATGTGCGCTCTGTTATAGTGAAATATTTCCTAGTGCTTTATGAATCCTAAATCAAAAAAGCTTGGGAAGTGTGTAAATGAATAAATAATAAAAAAAAAGTTGATATGGTATGACTAGTATCAAGCTAAAGTTAAAGCTAAACAAAAAGAGAGAAATAGAGAAAAATTATTCTTATCACCTGACACCCCTGACACAGTAAAATAAAGAAAAGTAAAAAGAGAAAACGAGGAAAAACAGGTAATAAAAAAGCTACATTATGATGTTTTATGCTTTTTTCAACCCCCCTGCTTTTCTTGTTTTCTTTTTATTTTATTAATACAAAGTAAAAAACAAACAAAGCAGAGGGAATAAAATTAATAAAACCTATTAGATTCTAGGTCAAGGTTACATCGAGGTCAGTTAAAATAAAAAAAAGCAAAACTTTAAAAGCTTCCGAGTTTCAATCTTTGTTTAATTATTAATCTTAATCAATTTTTCTCATCATTTTTTCTAAATTTAAAGTGATTTTTCTATTTTTTACAACCGATAAAAAAGTCACAGGTGGAAAACACTGTTAATAAACCAGGTGGAAAAAAAACCTTCATTACTTAATTAAGTCTGTTGAGTGTGTTTTTTGTCACCCAAATACAGAATTAAAATTTTATTTATAATTGGTGGGCAACATAGTGAATAAATGTTATTTTTAACAAGCAAAGAATAAAAAGAATAAGAAAATGTATACTTTGATGTGTTGTTTGGTATATTTCCGTGTGACGTAAGTACATCTAAGGTCAAAAGTTCAGTCAGTTACTTAAAAGGAAAATATAACCAAGTGGTAAAACTGAATGAGGGATTCTTATTTCGTAGTTTCTAATGAATACTTTAAAATTCTACTAATCAATAGAATAGAACTTCTCCAATTACAGCTTTATGTATTGCATTGTCCAATTAGAATCGGTAACCATAAACCACTTTTATAGTTTTAATTAAATTCATTTTGCATTTTGATTGTTTTTTATAGTGAAAAGCACAGCATAAAACATGGTACAATAAACACAAAAAATAAATTTATTATTACCATTTCACCCCTTTTTTATATAAACATTGATAAAGAAAGAAAAAAAAAATTTCTTTTGGGTTATGCAACTTTTTCAAGTGTTTTTTCTAGGAGAATTTTTATTATAAAAATAAGGAAAACATAGAGCATATAATGTATATAAAAAAACTAAACGTAGACATACAGGCACCATGTTATAACTATGATTAACTGATTCAAAGTATATCTTATCAGTTTTTTTTTCAAACAATAGAAAATAAAGTAAATAGAAACGATTCGAATCTTGAATATCTTGTTCTGTTTTGTATACCAGTTTTATGTTTTCTTTACCATTTCAAAGTTAATTTAATTAAATAAAAACATAATTCATGATATAAACAATCAAATACAACATTATTACAGGTCAAATAAAGTATTTTTTTTCTTTTTTATTACATTTCAACAACAATCGTATTATTTAACGATTTTTCTATTAGTGTGCATTGATAGGGTTTGTCTAGTAAAGTAAATCGATAATCGTTTATGTTTCAACTTTATTATTGTTTTATTGTTATTAGACCTAAACCTTTTTCGTTTTTTTTTTATTTCGTTTTCATTTAATAACAAAAACAAACTAAAATGTTGTCTGAATGATTCTGATAACAATTTTAATTAGTTTTTATATATTGGATGTAGTAGTTTAAAACATTTTTTATTTTTTTTTTTTTTTTTTGAGTGGCATTTTGCAGTGCCATAAGCAATTGTAAATAATTTATCTAATAAATCGCTTTTTGATTTTCTTTTTATGATTTTTAAAAGAAAAGAAAAAAAAAGAACTTAACCGATTGAGTATTTACTAAACGTATTAAACAATGTTTACGACACTTGTGTTGAGTGTAATATTTGTGTAATATTACTGGAAAAACCCATGTTGTGTTTTGTTTAAAATCAACAAACACAACCAAAAAAAAACTAACTAAAAGATTAAAATTTAATATTATTAACAACATAAACAGCAGCCAATGTTACAAGGGTTGTTTAAAGATAGAAAAAAAATTATTGAAAATCATGTTAAGTTTTGCACTTGCTAAAGGGGATTACAAATATTAAAATCACGTTTTATGAGATACATTTTTCACTCTTAAGATTATTATTAATAAAAAACGAGTAGTAAAAGTAAACCATCAAAAACTAAAAAAAAACTTATCGATAAATTTTTTTTAAATAATTCAACCGGAACCCATTTATTAATTACGTATAAATGGGGCAGAGTAATGAAAAAGCAATCTGCTGTCTAAATGCCAATCATAATGAACAAAACAAACATTTTTCCATTCGGATTTTATCCGAATTAACCGATTTCAATTCACATTTTCTCATTTTACACGGATAAAGACATTACTGTTGTCCTTGATCAAAAAACGGTTGTTTTCAGTTAAAAAGTAAATAAAACAGAAAGAAAAAAACATTTCGTTAAATAAATATGTCAAAACGGATATAGAGATAAAATATGCTCAGGACATATAATCGCATTAAGAGAAAAAAAATGTTTGACAAGACAGGAAAGGACCAAAAAACGCACAATAATCATCCGCAAAAAATGCTATCAAACCGTTGCCTAGCCTAACAATTCAAGAGTCCGCACCTAAACACTAAAACATAAAAACAGGAAATTATATAACGGAAAATCAATAATAAAAAATCTTGATTTTAGTGTGTATTTCTCTACCCCCTTAAAAACCTCCCTTTTTTTACATTTCATTAATTTTTTATTGAAAGGGAATAATAAAAGAAATTTTTTTCTCATTCATTTATAATGAGTGTACGCGACTTTATTAAACAAAAAAAATTCTCTCAAGGTTGATTGGTATACGTTTGGTTTAATTTTAACGAGCTTAAAATATACAGGAGAAGCTGATTTACTATTTTAAACGCAGAAAAAAGAACTTTATGCCCTCGTTAATATTTTTTTTTTGGTTCATAATTTAATCATATTTTGGGTTTTTTGCTCCTTGTAATTTACTTGTAGACTTTGCTGTTGTCATCAGCAAATTGCTTTTAATACTTTAATCCAATTTTTTATTTCTCTTTAACATTGAAGGATGTCTTTTGTGCTTTATTCCTTTAGCAAATAATGATAGAAAAAAAAATACAAAATACGTTTCACTGACTATAAGAACAGAATGTTCGGCCTGAAACATAACTAGACTGAAAATCTCATTAAGAATACTTAATCGATTAAAATGAATTTAATTTACTTGGAGTTTTTCTAGTTTTTTTTTTTTAGTTAATTAATTAAATAAATAAGATTTGAATTGGAATTCCTAATGCAATAATTTTTTTTTTATTATTATTTAATTAACAAAACTAGTGGCTTGTAAAATTGCTAAGCTGTTTGCATGCTCAAACAGTTGTGTTTCAATTTTTTTTTTTTTTTTTGGTTTAACAATTCAATCGTATTATGAATATTACGAATATTATGAATAAAACACGAGAAATTAAATTAAATTTTACTATATAACAAGTAAAAATTTATAGAATTGGCTGTTTTCTAGATTGTTATTATCAAGAAACTGCAAGAATAAAACTCACATAACAATGCATCTTTATAACAACAAACTAAGAGCAACAACAGCAGCCAAAATTTGTTTTGTTTTGTTTTAATTAATTAAATAACAAAATCATAGAATTTTCATTGAAATTAAAATATAAAAAAGGAAAACAGTATTTTCCACTGTTATCAAAACAATTTCCACATGAATAAATACAATTTTATTAAACAAATTTTTGTTATCAGTAAAAGTTTTAGTTTTTCGTTTTTTTATTAATTTTCTATTTGAATTTTATTTATTTAAATTAATATTTACGATAAATAAATAGCACAAAAAAAATGTTATCAATCATGTGAATTAAATTATTGAATCCACTGTACTAATTTCGTGAGTGTGTGTGCACAATTTTATAGAATTTTCTACTGTAAACTCAGTTTTTAATGGAATTAAACAAAAAAAAGTCAAATTTTAATAAAAAAAAAGCTGTATAAAAAGCTAGATTATAACTATTACAGAACATAAAAATTCATCAAAAAAACAGCAAAACAAAAAAAAAAGTGGATTAACCCTTTCTATGTTGTTCACATCGAAAAATCCAACCAATAAATCAGTGAAATTTATTCACAAAATAAGATAATTTCGGTAAACAAGTAAGAAAAGTTTTTTTCTACTTTTAACAGACATCGAAAATATGACAATAACGAAGTTGTTATCAATATTGATTTGTTATGTAACGACGAGAGGGAACTCAAATAAAAAAAGAAAAAATTTCTTCTCTGACGTCAATGGATCTCCTCAACAAATTTCATTCATTTAATTGTCAATAAAGAACAAAAACTTTAAAGTTTCAGACTTTAATTAACTTTCAGTTTTAAGTAAACAAAACAGATTTCGCTTATTTAGAATGGTCTGCATTGTTATTTTCAGCTTTTTAAATCACAACACAGCTTTCAGATAGGTTTTCTTGAATAAAAGTCATGATAAGACGGATAATAAACCGGTAATATACCAGGAAATTTAGGTCAAACAATCAATACACAATAATTAATGGAATTTTGTCCTAAAGCACAGTAAGTTATATAAAATTTTCAATCAGTTTTTCCCGTATTGCATTTTCACAGTTAAATTAATTTCAATTTATGCCAATATATGTGTCGCTGTAAATCAGGTAATCAATTTAGGGTTTTTTTTTATTTACAAGATAAACTAGTCAATCAATAAAATGTAAAACGTTATCCATATGAATAATCTGAATATCAACAAGCAAATTACAGATTTTAGTAATAAAAGAAAAGAATTTTTTTTCAAATTTAGCAAAGATTCAATCGCAATCGGTTATATTTTGTTTCTCTGTTTGCTGAATTTATGTTCCATTTTTACTCTTAGTTTCCCCTATTTTCGCGATATATTCTATGGATAAAAAATTATTTAAACGATAAATTGCATGTTAAGAAGGGCGACAACGTAATAATTGTGAATTTTTATAGAAAGTTTAGTTAGTTAAAAGAGTAAACATGCGTATTCAGAAAAATTCAAGTAAAATCCGGAATAATTCAGTTATGGCTACGAAATCTTTTAAAAAGCGAATAAAACTTATATTGTGCATGATTAGCTTACTTCTTTGTGACAATTAAACACTAAACATTAAGTTTATAAAGCTCATTTACTGCGAATTATAGACAGAAAACCGAAAGCTGTTCAGTTATCCAAGAGTTCAATGAAAAAATGAACAAAAACTATTTGTGAACCCTTACAACGAAGTGGATACTTTGATTCAAAAATTCAAAACTAGTTTAACGCAAATGAGAATATTCAACGAAAATTTTTAATGCATTATTACAAGTATAATATGCTCCAAGGTATCTATACTACTCCCCCAAGTGATTTATAGTTATTTTGAATACATTTTTTCCCCCATTTTCTATTTTCTGTTTTTTACTTAATTATTATTTATGATTCTACAAAATTTTCATTCGTTATAATAAACTTGTTTAACATTAACGTTTCTTAATGCTTGTAATGATGATTTTTAATTAACTTTGATATATGATTTCGTTATGATTTTATGCTAATTACAGGTTTCATAAACATGTTGTTCAAAATAAATATTAATCGTTAGTTTTGTCTATGTGAATGATTTTTTTTTTTTAATTAATGATAAACATAAATGAAAGAGAAATTTAATGATAAACATTAATAACAAAGAACTAAGAAGAATAATAAAAAAATAAAAATAAAAAAAGGAGAAGAAACAACAAGGTAGCAAAAATAGTATATACAAATCGTTATTGGTGAATAAAAAAATCGTTAAACAAAGGGAAATTCATTAAATATTTCTATTTACACACAGAGAAAAGCACACAGAAGAGAAATGAAGTTTTATGTTTACTCATGCGTTTACTCTATGTACACTGATTTAATAATATTTATTCAGTGTACAGATGATAACATTGATATGCTACTGATATCTACACTGCTACTGCTGATGTTGTTGTTGCTTATGTTAATACTGAAATAGAATTGTGATTTATCAGCAAATCCATACAACAACAGCAATACAGAGACTAACACTAATTTTGACTGTTTTGAAACTGTTTTAAACATACAGTGAACAGTTAATATTACGTTCCCTTTTTGATTACAACTCCAAGTAACCCATAATTTGATTATTCGAGTAAAAAATTCTGTACAAAAATTAAAAAACAACGCGTCCCGAGCTTTACTACTCAAAATGACAAAATTTTTGTTTTTTGACAAATCATATTTAATTTATTTTCTACAGACGCCACCGATAAATTTATGCAACAATGGAACAACGAAATAGATTACAGGAGGGTTCAGTATTTTTTACAGAGAATAAATTTTACAAAAAAATGAAAAATATACCGGAAGAATATGAGATTCCATTATTTATGAAAAAAAGTATTTTCACATCCACAAACACACACCCACACTTATCACGTTGTTATCAATTTTTATTTAATTAAATTAAATTATTATTTAAGGATTAAAGATTCATAAAGAAAAGGAAATAGCGTGGGGTGATTATATACGGCATGGCATGGAAAAATATAAAAAATTTCACGAAACATGTAAGAAAAAACGAAAATTATTTGGTGACCAGAGTGTATGTGATGAAACCGAATCAAAATGTAATAAACGTAAAATTTCTAAGGATATATTTGAGACGAAATTAAGGCCATGGGATTTACCACCAAATCGATATACAATAAAAGGGAATGACATGGCGGATATTATACACAAGCAAACTGGTATAAAAGGGCCATATGCTTGCTTTTCAGGTGAAATTTATTAATTCATAAAAAACTGTGATAACAAAAATGTGATTAATCATGAATAAAACTCTTAGTTCCACGTACTGATGCGACATGGCCGGGACATTTTGCACCAAGAAAATTCAAAGGATCCCAAACATTATTCTATAATGTGCCATCGGAAATGGAACGTTTTAGACACCCACGCAAATATTTTGTTATGAAAATACGTAAAATGCCTACAAATCCGCAACGACCGTATTTACGTTGTATGATCTCTGATATTACACTATGTTGGCATAACCCAGATGAACCGGGACCCGATGCTTATTATCCAACAACTCATTGTATTGGTGCCGGCGTTGTGAGACAAGGTGGTATAAAGCCACCAAAACCGATGTTCTTCTACCCAAGTACAACGGTGCCTATTTTGGAGAATTCATATGTACGTAATAATTATAATCCGGGACCGGAACGGTATCGTCCAGATATGATTGCATGTCCTTGTAAGCCAGGTTACAGTTACGATGAAAACGTTCTCTATGAACTAGCGCGTCTAAAGCGGAAACGATTCGGACGCAAGAAATATCTCCGTTTACTAAACAAATGCAAATTATGTAACAGCGGGAAAATGCGTAATATTCCAGGGAACGGTCATGGTTCTGTGTTTAATTCGAAAACATTTCGTTTGGTTAAAAAAATGGATCCATTTAAAGCCACTGAGAAGGAAATAAAAGTGACAAACTCACCGGAATATTTTCGTATGGTTCAACGTCCCAGACGCTCGATATTTACGATTAATCTCAACTATTTGATCATTAACCGTGACCGAAAATATATTTTTTTTAACACAACCCAGCGTAAGCGACGTCGTTGCAAATTGAAAGTTAATAAACGGGTTGCGTTCGCGAGTAGTGTTCCCCGATTTATAAATGCTTCTGAAATAAACGAAGTATTCTTAGCCGCAAGACCAAAAGGTAACAAATCTAATTCTAACAATCCATTAAGCTTTCCTTTGTAATGCATTACCTTGCAGATGTTAAACCCAACAAAAAAGTATCAAAAGAGTCTAAAGCTGTGGAGGAGGAAGTGAAAAAACGTTATTTCACAATGAAAACAGTACAACGCTTGACAAAATTACCACAACGATATGTCGCCGATTTAAATACCCGTCAACCGAAGGAGGCTGTTTTTAATTTTCTACCACTACCCCAACCAAATTATGCAGGAGATGCTGATGACATGACAAATTTTTCATATGATCAACTACCAACAATTAGCAAACCATTAAATATTAATGATTTTATACAAAATAGATTTATATACGGAAATGATTATGATGCAACGGATGATTTTACCAATGATTTACCACCATCAAACAGTGAAACGATGCACCAAGAGCAGAGCTATCAAACACTAAATCAATAATTATAATTATATATATTGTCTAATAATAAATTGTCACCGCAAAATCCAATTTTTTTTTTTTTTCTTTAATTTGTTTTACCCAATGGATTTGTGACTATTGTTGATTACTTCCATCAGTCTTTCTGTATATTGTGATCGATTTCGTATTTATTTTTTATAAAAAATTAATTGGGAAAACTTCCAAATCAGTATAAAAAAAAATATATTTTTTTAATTTTGTGTTTATCTAACTATTTTTAAAATAATTCGATTTCCAACTTTGAGTACAAGAAAAACCTCCCGCAAAACATATGAATATTAGCCAGGCAATATTTTCTTTTGATCAGTTCTGTTTTAAGGTATCGTCGATTCATTTGGAGAATAGATTGCGCGATTTTAATTTGTGTGTGCTACTCTGATTATTATAATACTTATAATACTTCAGCTTATGCTGAATACCGGTAATTCTTCACGTATTTGCAAAAATAATAATTCTGATAAATATGCCCTTCATGAAACGAATTTCACGTCCCTAGCAAAAGACAGCAGAATACATGACGTGACTTATGATTATCAAACGTCGTTTTACAGGTGCTAGTGACTTTAAAAAACTAATGTCGGAAGATCATTCTTACTCCTTCGATATATCTACAGTATCAGTAATCGACCAAATTTGTTGCAAATTTTCACACTGAATCATTATTTTAAAGAATGACGCGAATAAATCAAGATTAAATTTGAATGGAATCTTGCAATTCATATAAACGGGCATAAACAGTTACACTTACCTTTTAAATACAGATTGACCTGAGAATGAAGTCAATTCAATCACTCCCATTAAAGTCTCGAAAAAGGTCCCAAAATATCATATTTTGTCATAATTTTCTGCAATCCAGTAACACCTTAAAACATCTGTGTAACCATCTCACCTTATTATGTAAATTAATAAATAAAAAATGACTTAATTAGTAGATGAAAAATAATTTTTTTTTTTTGTAATTTAAAATATCAGCAGGTGTTTTTACCTTTTTTTTAAAAGCATTTATTTTGCATAATTTAACATTTTATTCACACATTAAGGTGAATTTTATCAGTTGCAATAAGCTCAATAATTGTTTTTCTTTTCATTAATTCAAAAATAGATAAAAAATTCAACATGGGGATTTTATCCCGTATAATAAAGTTTATCCATTTGTTACATTACATTGGTCGACCGAAAGTTTCATTTCGTTAATAAACTTTTTTTATTAAGCTTATCTATATATACTCTACTCTGTATTACATAATAAACTTAATTAAAGTTAATTATTTGATTATACAGTTTTTACCGTAATGAATCTAATCAAACATAAATATTTATTATAAATAACCAAGAGAATAACCAACATTCCACAGAATCAGTCTAAACACAAAGCAGAAAGTAAAACAAAAACATCAGGCAGAAGCAGCAGCAGCAAACGTTCTTTGGAAAAAAAAACAAATAAAATTTATATTTTTATATTCTTTTAAAACATCATCCATACACCCCAAAAAAAATCAATAAAATCATTGTTTACCAATATTATTCTAGCAGTAAAATAATAAAAAATTATTATGCAAACAGAGTAAGAAAAGATTGTAACACCCCATCCATTCATCTATAAAAAAGTTTTGTTTAAAAAAGAAAAATAATTCACTTAAACTCAAATAAAATTCTTATTGCTAAAGTCCAGCACCCACCAAGTTTATTATATATAAAAAGGGTATACTTTTACGAAATTTTTTCATTTATTTTCTATGCGTTAAATAAAATTACTGCTACTTATTACTGCTGCTTTTTAAAAAAAGCTTCAATGGAAATATGATAAAAGTTTTTGCTTTTTGATTGTTTACTAATTTTAATTTACATCTTTAGTTCAAAAATTTTGGATTGTGAAAGACTACAAGTAGTAATTACAAGTATTCAACCTAACAATCTATTAACGATTTGAGAATTAATATATGAACAGTGTGAGTGAGTATCGATCAAGTATATCGAGTTATTTAACACAAATCAAACAGTTTAATGTTTCATCTAACATTATATTATCGCTTTCAGATATTTTAACCCTGAACAGTGTGAGTATTGATTAGATTCCTTGAAACTACCTTTTACCAGTTAACTTTATTTAGCTATTAACAAACTTCCACAATTCTAACTGCTTAAAAAACATCAAAATTCATATCAGTCAGTTTAAACACTTTCTTTCAAAACTCGCAATAAAAAAATGCACCACAAACAAAATAGGTTTGAAATCACTGGTTCAATTTAATTTATAAAAAAAAAAATTTTACTGTGGTATTCAGCCTTCAACATAATTAAGCAAAATAATCTTGTAAGCCAACTTCCATTCATTCTTACATAAAAACAATAAATTTAATGACAAAATGTAATTTTTTTCGCGTTTTATTACCTTAAAATGAGAGAAAGAAAATTTACATAAAAATAAAAAAGGAAAATTTGTGGCAAACAATTAAGTCATAATTTATTTAAGTAAGTAGATTAAAAACGCATTTTAACGCATCGTTAATTTCATTGAATTTCATCCAAAAAAAATTCTTGTGGTTCTGTTGAAGCTAAATTTATTACGTGTACCGTAGACCAGACCACGTAATTAAATGCTTAGTGTTTTCCCGACTTGTACTCCATCTCTAATCTCTACCAACTAAAGTTCGCATGAACGCTTTATTTCAGCGAATTCAAAACCAATTACAGTTTGTGACGTGACGTGACTGTGTTAATACCTTAATCAATCATTTTCTCACTTTGTCTCACCTTTCTTTAATTTGATCAACCAGCCAAAAAAATATTATCTTCATTACTCTTATTGCTACTCCAATCATTCACCAAAATTACCCATGTTTACACAATTTTACATCGTGCAAAACAAGCACACAGAGAAAGTTTTAATTAAATTTGAATTTCAAGAAGATTTTTTGTCGGGTGGGTTTGTTTATCGTGTAAAACTTAAATTTATCTTTCACCATTTAGTTCAAAATAATTATTTAATAATTAGAAGCGTTGATTGATGGTTTAATTGTCACAAAATTAATTAAAAATAATTAACATTTACCTGTACTCAATAAACATTACACTTTACCTACATACCTTACCTACCTACTTACATCGCTATACATTTCTTATATGATAATACGGTTATTTTTTAAGACTTTTAAATGAAGCTTAATAACAAGATGGAACAAGCTAGGGACGAGTTTCTCTCTTTTTGAATTAAATAATTAATATCATTTCTAATAAGTCAAATATCTGGTTAACACCCTTTTAAAACGATAATAAAACCAAAGTTCCAAGAGTTAGCCAAACATAACTAAACAATATATAGGAAACAATATAACTACTACTATATATAACTACTACTTACTTTTTTTTTTTTGATATATATCTCTCAGGACACTGCTCAAAGATGGTTGCGGAAATTATGCCTCCTCGGGAAATACACACTGCCGAACGGCGACAATAGATTAGATACGCACTACAAAATACCAAAACGAATTTATTAATCTAAAACCAATAAAATGAACTTGCAATCCTTTTGCACTGGCTAGATCCATTAAATCCATTAAAATACCTCAAAAATTTAATCCTTTTATTTGAATTAGTAGCTCATGCTATTACTAGGTTCATACTTATAGTAATATAGCATAAAAAACGTCAATTTTTTTACTTTAAAAAAAATTCTACAATCAAAACTACTTTCTTTCTTAGATTAAAAAAAAATTCTCTTCTTATAATTATTATTATTATTTTTATTTATTATTTATTATTCACTTCAAGATTACAAAAAAAAACAAAGGAAAAAAACACTAAAAAAATAAAAACAAAACAAAAACGAAATAAAATACATTTTTTGACTTTTCCTTCAATTAAAACAATACAAAAAAAAATTAATTATAAATAAAAAAATAAATTAAAACTGCAAATAAGGATGTGGCGGCCGGCCGGTGGGTTTGGCGCGCTCACAAAAGTAAAATAAAATTAAAAAAAAAACTTGATTACAATAAACGAAAGTTATTAAAATAAATCAAAAATGCACATCTCAAACGCAACATTGTTGGTCGAGTTTCTTTATTACAAGGGACTGTGACTTGAACTGGGACAATTCTAAAAAATCTATAATCTACGTAAAATACGTTTACTCTGTCGTGAACCAACTGATGCACGAGTTTTAACAAACATTTGATCATCATCACGATTTGGTGAACGTTGACCATAATCACAATCCATACATTTATGTTGTCTATCATCATGATACTCACAGAAACATTTAATACAAAATTTATAACCGCATGTTGTTCCTAAACATACAGCATACACTATTTTCTCACCATTATTATTACTATTATCACTAGATACTAGCGAATTACGTTTCCTCATTGTATTATTACATTTTAATCGATCGAGATTATCTAATGATTGATACTTTTTATGATTATCATTTAATGAATTAATTGATGAACGAGTCATCGGCCTGCGTGGACAATAACCATCATCAATTGATGAAAAATCTAATTTACATATATAATTCGATTTTCGCATCATTTTTATTGGAGATGTAACTGACGACAACGATGGTGTATCATCAAAATTAATTATCGTAGTTGCAGACATTTTATCACTGTTATTAAAAGTATTTATAGATGAGGGTGAGGTTACTGTTGATGCACAAATTGTATTTGCACGTTGTACTATTTGGGATTTTCTATTATTTTTTACAGGCGTTCTTATTAATAAATTTGGTCGATAATTTGGATCTAATACATCTATTGTGTCATTTAAATTATTTGCTGTATTACTCTTGGTTATTTTTTCTAAACTTATAATTTCACTCGACATTGTACAACGTGGGCATTTTGTTAATTTTACATCTTTATCCAAATGACGCACAATCTACAAAGAAAAAACAAAAACGAAACATTAATACAACAAACAAACGAAAAGGTAGAATTGAAAAAAACCTTTTGATTCTCATGAAATTTCCTTTTTGATGGACTAACCGGTGGTGATCTTTCTATTGTGGCAACACGTTTACGTCCATTTAGTGCAATTACACCTCCACCACCACATACAGTTGTATTTTCTGGTTCAATATTAATCGAGGTACTATTAAACGGAAAACGTAATAATTTTCTACGTTCACCAATTGATACAGAATTCTTATCAATCACACAACGATTCTCCTTTATTTTACAAATTTTCTTTATATAATTTAATCGCTTTTTATTCACCTTTCTACTATTCTCAATAATTGATTTCCAACAACGTGATACCATTGAACAATTTGCCAAATCTTTACCATTTAAATAAAAGAAAATTCTTTCTAACGGTGGTGCTGTATTCTTAAGACTATTTAATATATCCACATAACGTTTACCAACATAATTAAACTCCTTATCAATCGTAAATAATTTTGTTTTTGTCTTTTTCATTGTATTACATTTGATACGAAACGAATTTAAACGTTTTAAAAATGTTTTTGAGATTTTATTCTTTTTTGGCGGTGTACATGGTAGATATGGATGTAAAATAATATTCTTTTCACCATCAATAGATGTAACGCCATCCTGTTTAGCTTGTAGCATTTCTTGTTTATTATTATGTTGCTTCTGTGTCAGGCTTTTACAACGTTTTATCTTTTTCGGTGTGGTTAACAGACCTTCATTGAATAAAATTAAATTTTTCTCCTTTTCCAATGTAAGAATTTCACCAGTTAATAAATTATCCAAATTAAAGCATAACGATTGACTTTTATCATCGGTTTTCGATGAATTATCCAATGCAAATGAAAAATCTTGGATTGAACTATCATCAATGTTTATTATTGATGGGGAGGCAAGTGGTGTTTTAAAGGAATATTCATTTATAACTGGATTTATTATTATCGATAAATCATTATCACGTTGAACAGTGTTCGTTTCACGACGACACACTTCAGGTGTTAAACTTAATTCTACCTTAGATTCTACATTAATATTATCAATATTCGAGAGATTTAATTCAGGAACTTCAGGAATAGTTGATGATTCTATAGCTTTTTGACGAACTAATAATTTTCGTGAAACTGGTGTCTTTACCTTTGCAGTATCACTTTTATTCGGCAGAAATACCTCATCCAAAGAATTATTACAAGAGTCATAGGTTCTTAATTTAATTTTTTCAGTCTTTTTTGTATCCTCCTCCTCATGTAGTAACTTCTTTGATGATTTCTCCATATCAAAATGTAATAATTTTTTTGCAGGATTAAAATTGAATTGAGTATTCTGTTTGGTTTTCATTGATAATTGGCCAAGATCAACGCTGGGATTCTTTTTTAAATAAATTTGCTGACGACGTTTTGGTGATGCTGATTTTGGTAAGAGATGATTGCGAGGAATTGTTTCTTCATTCTTAATATAAAAATTCGGTTGATATGCAGAATTGAATGGTGTACTTGATTGCAAACGATTCTCTACCGTTTTCTCTAACGGTAAACGTTTCTCCTGCAAAACATTATTTGCATTTGGTGTTTTTAATTTCAACTGCGGTATTGGGGAAAATTCCATTACGCTAATATTATTCTCGCTTGATTCATTTTCAATATTATCCGGATTTAACTCATTTTCAGTTTCTGTTAATGTGTAGAGAGTATCACGAAATGACGGATTACGGCGTTTTGTACTTGAATTAATAAGACGCCGATGATTACGTGGTGAACAACTTTTAGGTGGTGTCATTTGTAATAAATCTGTGCGCGTTTTCTTTGGTGTGTACTCCATATTTGCAAATGCAATTGTACGTTTAATAGGCGATACTTTAACTCCGATGACTGGATATGTACTGCACGCTTCATAGGTACTCATTTTATCATTTGGCGTTGTTAAATGCAAAGCATTTATCTTTTGTATATTTCTTGTAACTGGTGTTGTGGTTGTGCTGCTATTTAAATTTTCAGTTTGTCTGTCAAACTCTAAATCTTCATCGATTCGTGGTAATGTAAATGATGATTGACGTGTAAGGTTATGTGTTACATTGCATGATGTGTAGCCACTATCTAAAAAACTACCACCCACAGCTCCTTGATCATAGCACAAACTATTGTTATACAATGAAGGCTCTGCTTCGTTTTGATTCAAATAACATGATAGATTTTGTACGTGTTTTGACAACAGTATATGTTGATTCTTATTTGGATGTAGTTGCTGCTGTTGATGATCCTCGATTTGCTTCACATTTATATTAGCATCTAAAATGAGATAAAAATAAATAAATAAATAAAATGGGCGCATAAATTTTTGTGACAAACAATGTAACGCATTTTGTATTAGAAAATAGTAAAAAAAAATAAAAATAGAATATGGCGCGAAAGAATTAAGTCAAGCGTAAAACTCTTATTTTTATGTAATATAACTAAAATTATTTATGTTTTTCTTTACAAATATTAATTACAATGAAATGTAAGCTAATTTTTATTCAATTAAAAATTTATTTTCTTTTATCCTTGATTTTTTACACTTACTTAAAATACACTTAACTAAAATATAACTTTTGTATCAAGGAAATAATAATTCCAATTAACATTTTTTTTACATTTAAAAAAACACTAATTAAAACACAAATTATTTATTTATTTAATTCTAAATATTAATAGATGTGATATTTAGGTTTTTTTTTTGTATTTGTATTTAATTTACACTATTGTTTTTATGTAATAGAAGTAAAATAATTTATGTTTTTCATTGTAAATATTAATAATGAATACGAAATGTCGAGCTATTTTTCAATTTTCCATTTAATTAAAATTTTATTTTGGTTACACCTTGACCTGTTACTACTTAGAAATAGGCGAAAGTGCAAGCATTTTTTGTATACACGTTTTATACAATCTTAACAAACTAATTGTTTTGTTTTTTAAATTACAATTTTAAATCATATTATTTATTAATTAATTACTTTAAATTAAAATAAATACCTATATTTAGTGTCGTTTGACATTTTGCATATCGTGATGTATTATGATTGTCCATCTTCTTCCAAACATAAACATACACGCACTTAATAACTAAGAACTTTTTTTCTTTTTATTTATTTAAAACTTAAACATGTATATAAAAAAATAATAATAATTTTAATTAACATTTATTTATATTTAAAAAACACACCATTAAAAACATTAATTACATTTATTTAATCTAAATATTAGAGACGACACAATTTTTTTTTGTTATGCTACATTGGACGCCATTTGTAATTTATTATATTTTTCCAAACAAATGAAAACGCAAAATTCACGACTACTGCGCGTATTACTTAATAAATAATACACTCAACAGGTTGTGGCGCTATAATCGTTATGTAGGAAATTTAAGGACATTTTTTTAATTAAAAAGGTTAGGGTGGGTAATTTATAAATTCTTTATAAAAGGATTGAATTTAAATTAAATTTATTTAAAACAAACAAAAAAAGCAATTAATACATATTTTGAAAAAAATAATGTACATTCTTATAATTAATAATATTGACTTTGAATATTGAAATTTTTTTAAAGGGTAGATTTTCACTAAAAGAATTTTACACCCTCGCTATCATCGAACAGCATCAATTCACATTTTCCTTTTTCTTCTAGTATTTTCAATGCTTTTATAAAAACATTTTGATCTAAACCATGAAATTCTTGACCAACCGAATTTTCACCAGATATCAACTCAAATATTGTGCACACAGTATTTGTCATACCATTCTCTGTTGCCCAATCATAAATAATATTACCCCAATCATCCAATGTATGCCAATAAATTTCCCATTGTGTTTTATTTTTATCAACAGGATTAGAATGACCAATTTTACTTAATTCTTCTAGCACCAAAATAATACCATCCATTGGTAACTTTCGTTTAATTGTCTCATTATTAAATAATGGGGTCTCTTCGGTTATGTTTATTAATGCTTGATTCTGATGCTTTTGATAATTTTGTACAAGATTCGTCCATATCGATAACTGACGTTCCCGTGTTTTAGAGTGCGGTTGTATCCTAAATATAAAAACATTTTTGTATTAGTTTTCACATCCAATGAATATTTATATTAAAAAGAATATACGTAAAAAAGGGTGGAAAACTATATTCCCAAGGCCACTCAAAATCACTCATCCTTATCTAACTAATTTTTCTTTAATTAATTAATTTTTAGGTAAAAATTATTTGTGACTTTTCTTGCTATCTAATTTAATGTCATGTTTGACATTTGTGCCATTTGTTTATTCTTCGACCAGCTGTTAAACATTTTTTTTATTGATTTGGTTTGGTTGACGAATGACTAATATGGATAATAACATAGGGATAGGATAAATAATAACAATTTATTTAAGTCAAGTCAATTTTATTTTTATTTAAGAATATCTTTAAATAAGTGTCCAACTTTATTTGATTTATTATAATTTGAATGCCATTCACTGGTCGATGTTTTATACATGTCGACACGTAATTTACTAGCAATGATACGCCCAAATTGTGTACTTTTTAATTGATTCACCTTTTCACCCAATTCTTTTATAATAGCAGAACGTTGTTGTGGTGGAGATGCCTCAAATATTGATTCAATAGCACGTGATCCATTTTTTGACATCGCCAAATCAAGATATGTTCCCTAAAAAAACCAACAAACAAAAATTAAAAGATTTATCCAAAAAAAAATTATTTAATTAATGATTTACCATTAAATGCTTTATTAATTTTTCCCTTGATTTTTCTCCTACTGTTTTACTTTGTAAATAAGCGTCCGCTATATGTGACCCATTTGGTTTGGAAAATAATGACGCTAAATCTATATTCGTCATATTTAGTAGATTTTGCACTATTTTCATCGGCCGTTGAAAATGCAACATTGACTGAACAATCAATGAGCCATGGATATGGATAAACTGTGATGTATCTTCTTCTGCTAGTTCGTATGGTTTTAATTTCAGGACAAGGCCAACAAAATGATTTTGACGATCTTGTGTAGAACAATGCAATGCCTGTTGTAATCCTTGAATGAAATAATTTTGCTTACTATTAACACGTTTGCAAGCTTCAGCTAACGACAACACAATTCCTGTGTGTCCGATACGAAGTAGACTTTCTATTCCAGGAACAATTTCATCAGCAATAGCCTCAAACTCTGTTTTCTCTTTACAATTATCAATTAATTTTTGTACAGAAAAGTTCACGGACGCCATTTCACTTAATTCCTGTAATCTTCCAATAAATAATTTTGCGTAGAGTTGTGTAAATAATTTAGGTCCAGCAACAGCAAGTAATGATTCCAAGAGCCTTATGGATGGCTCTGTTGTAAAAACTTTTGCCAATTCCTTAACTGGTGTTTCAGTAGCTGCTTCATCCAGTTCGAGTTCTAATTCTTTTTTATCTTCACTTTCTGGTGGTTCCTCAATAAAAGAAACATTAAGAATCTTTTTACCCAAAGACTTCAACATATTTTTGTTACACCGCTTAAGACTCGTGCAAAGTGCTTGTAATAAACCAGATGTCAATTCACTGTATGGAAATTCAGAAAATTGAGGCCACATTTGTAGGCGTCCTGCATAATCATTTAATATTTCTGCATAATCTTCTTGAGTTTCAAACTCATCAGTCTTTATTACATCAGTGGATTTTTTAAAAGTACGACGTTGATCTTTATTTTTATGCACATAAATTCCCACTAAACTTGTCATGCTGGTTCTAATTAAATGATTTGCATGAGAATCCCATACAAAGTCTTCTAAATTATTAAGTAAAAATTTACTTGCACGAATCACAAACTCACGACATGCTTTAGTATGCTCTTCAGAGAATACTGCAGATAAATTGTACATTTCTTCATCAGGAACTTCGACTCTACGTACTTTAAACGCAGGCTCCGATTGTTCTGCCTTTTCGATTCGCGGTAATGAACGTAGAGCACTTATTTGTATCATTTGTTCTAAAACATGAGACGCAAATGAATCTGTACATATTGGACGAAAATTATCAGCAAATATTTTATGATAGCGTTCCAATACTTGTGGCTCAGCATATCCAAGTAAATTTTCAATAACACGACACCCAATTTGATTCGAAGCCAATTTAATCTCTTCATTTTCTGTTTGCTCTAAAACATTTGCGGCTAAAATCACTACAATAAAATTATGAATTATTAATAAAACTTAAACAATTATTTCAATTTAACTTACTTTTATCATCTAATGTTTCAAATCCTTTTCTTAAAACATCTAAAATATTTACAAAATAACTTCCTTGATCAGAATTAATTTCAGTCCCACGACCCAGAACACCACGTTTTTCAAAACCTTTTGCATTTTGTAAATATTTATTACTACGTATTTTACGTTTATGATCTCTTTTGTAATTATTCTGATTCTGATTTAGATTCCCTTGATTATCTTCATAAAATTGATCACCTACTTCGGTTTCCATTTTATGTTTTTAGGTTATATGCTGTAAAATGTTAATTAATGTTGTTTTGAATTGTCAAAGGCACGTGTAAAAGTAATGTCACATTTTATAGACTTTTTAAAATGACATTTCAGACATTTTTTTTTTACGATAATAACAAATAAAACTTTGGAGAGATTATATTTTAAAAGTGCATATTTTATTTATGTATTTATGTTTTATGTGATTAATAATACAGTATTAATAATATATAATTTAAAAAACAAGTCTTATAAGTACATAAAAAAAAAAATAATTAAATTATTCTAAGAACAAACAAAAATTCAAATAATATCACACAATATATCTTTTATCTGGGATGTGATGGAAACAATTTAATTTACATATCAATAATCTCCCAATCACTGTTATCACTTTGTTGATCATACGAACTAGATTCACCTTGCATATTATCATTATCAATACTACGGATATTCCATAAATTTGGTATATTCATATAGTCAGGCATTTTTTGTACTTCTGGCACAGAAATCTCGCAACTTGTATTTACATCGTATAATGATTTTGTTGATAAAATTGCAGCATCGTTTGGAACGACCACATTGTTTTGTTTATTCGGCGTCATTGTTAAATCAGAACGTGTTAAAACATTTTTCTTATCATCATCACATAAATTTGTCAATTCATTTAATTTATTTTCTTCAGATATTGGTGTTGGTAAAATATCATCGTCAGATATAAAATGTATTTTTCGTAATGAAATTTGCCGTTCATCTTTATTATTGTAACTTAAGTCATTACCATTTAAGGGGTATTGCCACTTAAATAGTAAATCAGGTGTCTTTGTTTTATCAAATGATGTATGCAGTGTCATCACTGTTGGATTATTTGCTGTACTTGCCAACAATAAGCCATCCTTATCATACTGAATTGTCTCTAATTTTATCGGTTCTATATTTAATGCGGCCGCCAATTTAATTTCTTTTATTTCAATATCACGTTGCAATGTGCCTGGTGATCGTAAGTCTGGTTCGTAACTAAAATTGTTCGCATTATTATAAATATACTTTAAATTAATTGTACATCAGTTGATGAATTATCACACCTTATATTTGTGTCACTAATAATACTTTTTGGGTTGCCACCACCAATTAAGCCATCAGTGTCACCGCCACAGACACTTATATCCATTGAGCATGGTCGGGTTTCTTTTTTTGTTATTAATTCCTTTTGTGATGTAGATGAGCTTGGTGTTTGTGGTGGTTTCTCAACTTTTTCCTTTTCCTCAACAACAGCCTGTTGACCTATCTCAACAATGCCGCTCATCTTTGGTTTACTTCCCGTTCCTTTATTACTACGTGTCTTATGATTACTCTTTTTTCCATTACCACTTTTAAACAATATTGATTCATCATATGTCAACTGATTTATGCGATCGTAAATTTCTATCTTTCTACTATGCTCCAGAAATAAATCATCATTTTTTTCAAATTGGTTCAATTCACGATGCTCCAATTGTGGTATATCCAGAAAAATGTGTTCAATAGGTGGCAACTCAAAACATTCCTCAGCATTTATAATAGATTCCTCGTCCGCTTCTATTTCTATTTCAGACGGCTCAAATAATTGCTGTAAATCATTTACATATGGTAATTTCGTTTGTTGTCGTACCTCCTCCTGATTACTAAAATTTTGATTATTAACGATTTTTAATGTTGAATTCTTATAGCAATTAATTTCCTGTGTAGTTGATAGACGTATTAAACTGCGTGGCCCTTCCAATATAAATATTTCATTGTCACAAATCGCTATTGACTTTATTCTAGAAATGAAAATTAAACACAATTTTTAGATATTATCGATAAAACCAAAATTATTATCATTTAAATAACAAACCCTCGTAATTTTTTAACAGTTGCTGTTACACATAATTTCTCTAAATCCAATATATATAAACATTTATCGCATGACGTTATAATAAAATTATTTTTATATAAATTTATGTAGCCAAAATTTGTTGGTAGATTTATTGGTAAACGTCCAGGATTCAATAATTGTACATCCATACATGATTTCGTTAATGCTTCCTTGTATTTGTAATATAGAAATTTAGTTATTTATTTATATATAAACGTAAATAATTAATTAATTAAATGAATGAAAAAAAAGGTCAAGCACAAGGTTGTTGAATATGAACTAAATTACTACTTATCAACTTGAAATTTGTATTTTTATCATTTTTTATAATTAATATGTTTATTGACTTGATAGTCAAAAAAAAAATTTTTGATAATGAATGAATAATTTATTTTAATCATAATTCTTATCAAATATACATGTGAATAATTATAAAATGTTGTGAAACAAATTAAATCAATTAAATAACAGATTTGCATATGAATTGCAATTGTTTTGTAAACAAGTTTTCTTGACCTCTAAATAAAATAAAAATTAATTAATTAACTAAATAAAAAATAACAAAAAACCTTAAATAAAAGTGTTTGTGATACATTTCCATTTGTATCGGCTAACCAAAATCGAAAACCTGGTCGACTACATATAATTGACGGATGTCTTGATTGACCACAAAATGTTGCCCCAAAACCACTTAAACTTTAATTAATGAAAAGGAAAAAAAAGATAAAATTACAAAATGTTAATTAATCATTTCTTCTGTGATTTTCTTCCTACATTTTACGATCTTTTTTGCCAATTTGTGATACTTTCCATTTCCCATCGTTTGTATCATTTTTTTGACAAACAATTGCACGGTAAACAGTCGAAATAAGTAGATACGATTGCTGAAATGTTATTTGAACAATTTCGTATGCTTCGTTTAATATTTCCAATGATTTACTTAAATGCTGAAAATATTAATTAATTATTTAAATTAATTTTAAATATAACAGAAAATATAATTTTATTACCAATGAAAAATCAAATTCTGTCAATACAATAATACCATGTTTATCACCTGAAAATAATTTCATTCCATTTTTGGACCATTCAACACACTTGACAGGTGTTTGATGTAAATCCCTTATTGTATATCTAAAATAGATAATTATTATTAAATCTTTTATTCAATTAAATCTTTATAAATACCTTTGAATCGGTTTTGATTTGGTTAATGGATCTAAATTCAAATCGGGTGGATGCTTTTTTTGTATTTGAAAAACACTGACTTGGCCAGATTCACTGCCAGCTGCCACCATAAATTCAACAGAGGAACATATCTGTACACATGTTATTGGTGAGGTAAACTGTTTAACGTTTACACAGGAAAATATTAGTTTAAGGAAACATAAAATGAGTCATCTTTAACTGGGTATTTACCTCACTCCGTAACTTTTGTAATTCACCATTTTCACGATTATACCAAAATACAATACCTGCATCTGTTCCCAATGCCATAAATTCGGGTACAACATTAATACATGTTATGTTCAAATCAATATAAAAGAATCCTTTTTGTATTTTACTTGGTAATTTATTTAATAAATCTGTCATTGGTGACCATTCTTGTAAGTTTCTTAAATCACTATCCATTTTTATCCAATGTTATACTGTTAAACTTTTGTAGGATTTTTATTAATTTAGATAAATGAACGTCCGCTAATGTCAACCCTTTTACACTATAGTAGTTTTATGCAAAACAAAAAAAAATCATCTTCAACATAAAAGGCTATGTACTTTGAATTCACCATTGCTATCAATGCGATTCCTATTAGATTTTTTTGAAAGCACATTTTTATTTTTTGTTTTGACATTTCATTTCAATCTTTTCCACATAATTTCACAATTTTATATCCATATACAATACCAGAGAGACAATATTGTACTTTAACTTGCGTATTTAGATATTTCATGGAGTTCAGAGCAACATACATAACTAATTAGACATAAAAATCGATTAAAACGTTTTTTTTTATTTGTCATTTGATCAGTAATCAGTTTTGTTGTTACGCGTTTTGTGTGTGTTTAAAAGTTTGAATGGAGAATAAAAATTTTTTGCAAAAAGATTAAAAAGTAATTTTATTGATTAACCTTGAGTGCTGGAAAATTAAGACAAATTTCTAGTTATCAGTTTTCGGTTTTTAATTATATAAACGATCAATCGTTTAGAAGATGCATTCATCAAATTCACAATCAAATTTGCGTGAGCCAAATATTTTTGGTGGTCAACATTCGATCAATACAAATATTGGAAGGATAACAACTAATCAAAGACCTGCTGCTCCACCGCCATTACCTCCACGACCTTTTGGAGCAAATACACAGGCTGGATTTGGTGGTGGAATAAGTAGTCTTTTAGGAGGAGGAAGTGGTGGTATATATGGTGGAGGTACAGGGTACGGTATGAATTCTTATGGTATGGGCGGTTATGGTGGATATGGAGGATATGGTGGTTATGGCGGATATGGCGCCAGCTATGGTGGTGCTTACGGAGGAGGACTGTATGGTGGTGGTGGCGGTTATAATAGAATGAATGCCTATGGCAACAATTACGGAGGAAACTTTATGGACCCCGAAAACAGGTAGAGATTAAATTTTATTTTTAGATTATTAACAACAAGTAAAACGCCATCTTTCTAGGTTTATACAAATAGCAGAAGAGAGTACTCGACCAGCATTTCAAAGTATTGAATCAGTTGTCAGTGCAATTGGCAATATTGCTGCTATGTTGGATTCAACATTATTCGCAATAACAAGCTCGTTTAAGGCAATAATTGGCGTTGCTGCTAATTTTGGACGACTAAGAAGTTTGTTTGCGCAAGTTTGGTCAACGTTTGCAGTTTTCCGTGGATTGAATTGGATTTATAAGAAGTAAAAATAATATTTAGACATGCCCATATGCCTCAGATGAATTATTATTAACACAATTTGTTTGTTTCTTTGTAGGTTGTTGTATTTATTGCGCATAACTAAAGTGAATCCAGGTTCAGGTGCTTTCCGAGAAGCGTTCGCAGCCGCACAAGGTGTTGGTTTACCTCATATACCAAAAGCCGGCTCCTCCTCATCATCATCTTTGCCAATATTATTATTTTTAGGTTTTATATGCTCAGCTCCATATTTAGTTATGAAATTATTAGGTGGCTTATCCACAACAGCCATTGAAGAAAGTGAGTTTTCCAAACATTTTTTTTTCTTTTTCGTTATTTGCTAATGAAATAATTTTTTTTAGCAAAACAACCACAAAACTGGTTAAACCCAGTACCAGTAGTTGTACTTTATGATTTCCAAAGTACAAATCCACAAGAATTAACAATACGTGCAGGACAAAATATAATTTTGGCACCGAAGGAAGTTCAAAATACACATAAATTACTAAATACAGGATGGGTACTAGCCAGCATTGATAATAAAATTTCTGGTATAATACCAATAAATTATGTACGTGGTGTATCACAACAGTCACCATCAATTCCGATGCCAACTTATCAAGAATATAGTCAAGCACAACAACAGCAAACACAATTACCAAAAGAAGATCAACATTTTATGCCACAAAATTTTGAACCGGAATTATCAAAACATTTTCCACCAATGCCAAATGAACTTAAACAGGCAATCACAGAAGAAATGATTAATATGTAATTTCTACTGTATATTATTTTATTTTTTTTATATAAAATTGGTTTTTTAATGTTAAAATATAATAGTGAGAATTTATGCACTTAAAACTGAAAAGGAAAATTAATTAATTAAATGAGATATGGTATTTTCTACTTATAATATATTTGTCTATTTGTTGTTTAATCATTCCAAATATGAATACTAATGATATAAATGTTTATTATTAATGTATAAATATTGTTGATGTCGTTTCTAATTACAGAAATTTTATTTTATATAACTAAAAAACTAGTCAAAAACCACCTTGAACTCTTTTTTTTTATTATTAGTTTCAATTAAAAAGGTAAATAAAACATATTTTTTGCCTCGTCTTATTCTTTTTTAAACAATGTGTAATGATGAAACGACGTCATAAGTGTTTTGTGTTTTATTATTATTATTAATATAAAAAAAAAAACAGATAAACTACGTAACAGGAGATATAAAAATGATAATTATTAAATGTATACACAACAAAGAAAAAAAAATATATTTATGGATAAAGATTATAATAAAAAAAATAAATATCTATTTGTTTAAAAAATGTGTATGGTGTATTTTATTTTATCACTAACTTTTCTTTTCAGTGTTAATCTCTAGAGAAATCATCTCATCAACCATTAAACGAAATTTTGAATAAATATTTCAATAAAAATAAGGGGAACACTCTACAAAACACATAACTTTCCAATCTTATTCACGCTTATTACCTTATTAACGAATCCTTAGTACATTTGGCATCAAGAAACAAAAAAAAATATTTTTTTGCATTCTGATTATTAAATCTTTTTTGAAATTATTTACAAAGTCAACAAACCTCTAAATCCGAACACAGCTTTATTGTTTTTAATATGCGTTTATTTATTTATTTATGATAAGATAGATAGTACTAATAAAGAACTATTTATTATTTATGTTGGCAATCTTAAATTCTATATAATTTTTCAAGTTTTAATTAGTAGATTAAGGATATTTTCTAACAGCATTCAACACGCGGCAGGTGGTTTTTAATAGACACTTCAGTCGTTTATTTTTAAATAAACAAGCAATGCTAGCTGCCGTACTAACTTTATTTTAAAACAGGGATGACAGAAATTAATTTAGTATCTCGGTTTTGAACAAATTTTTATTCCAGGATTAAACAAATTAAATGGGGATAAGGATTATAAAAGAAAAAGATTTTTTAGCATAAATTTTGTTATATAAAATAAATTTTTATTTTCACAGTTTTTATACAATTGTTTTCCCTTGAATATTTCTTTGATTATTAATACGAATTTTCTGTTGTCGTATTTTCTCATCTTTAAATGCTTCAGCATTTGCTTTGCGTTCAATCCGACGTTCACATCGGTACTCCCTGAGTAAACGTTTACGCTCACGTTTCTCCTCATTTGTCTCATCTTTGGGCCTTATTGATAAAACACTTAGGGTAGATAAAACACTTTCGGCGCACAATGAGCGACCACCTAATCCCGTATTGTCCTTACTAACTATCTCGTTGTTTAATTTTGCTAATGCCTTTGCTGTTAGTTTATTGTTGTCGCCAGTGCCATTGAGAGCATTCAGTGGGAGACCGGTTTTTGGATTTATTTCAATTTTATCTGGGTTTCGTCGGGGCTCTTTTATTACCTTTGGATGATTGTAAATATTTGAGTATGTAGAAAGAATACTTTCGCAATCGAATTTTGGTCTTTTTTCATCTTGTACTTCTAAATCTTCAAGTTCCTCTTCCGATGATGTTATTTCAGCTTGCAATTTTTGTAATCTTTTACGGTCCCACTCCTTGTTATATTCCTCAATGGTTTGTTCTTTTTTAAAATCGGTAACACATTGCAACAATAAGTCATCGCTCATATCAACATGACCTTCAATTTCATCACAATCCAGAGCACCTATTTCAGGTTCATCGTAGTTTTCATAGAATTTCTCAAATCGATCATCGAGAAGAGTCAACTGTTCATTACGTCTTATTGCACTACTTGAAATAGAATAATCTGTGAAACGAGATTTTGTTTCTTCTTCACTGAAACGTCGGTTGCGCTTCAATGGGCCGATTGTGTCTCTCCCTTCTTCACCATCATCGTTCTCTTCAATTTCACTTAATTGACCATTGTCTGCATCATTCGAATCTATATCACTCCACTCATCATCGCCGTCACCTTCTTCACATTCATCCTCTTCACTACCCATAGCCATGTCGATAAAATTTTCATCCAAAGCATTTTCAGGATCCTCAAAATCATAATCATCATCTAAAGCTGCAACAATTTCCGGATCCCAATCCAATCTTGGTCCTGATCGTGGTGCTGCCTTACGTAACATACCCTCTTTTTCTTCGAATTCTGATGCAAAAACTGAACTAGGAAGTTGCAATGCTGGTTTTTCAGTTTTCTTTGATTTCTCTTTATTTTTCTTATTCCCTGGCTAGAAACAGTAATAATTAAACGTTAATTCTGTAAAATATATATATGAAGAGAAAAGTAATTACCTCAACTTTTTCCCAATCAACAACTTGTTGTCCAGGTGTACGTAAATGTTGTAAATAATTATAATCATCATCGAAAAATACTCCATACTTTTTCTGTTCCTCCACTTGTTTCTGTTTCTCCTCAACAGTTTTTGTATTTTCGATAACCTTTTGTTTGTTTTGTGTGGGTCCGGCTTCAACAAGAACATGTTGTGGAGCATTTTCATCAGTAATTAAAGGATCCCGTTGACTTCGATGTACCAAGTGAAATGTTACTGCACTATTTTTATCAATAAACTTCTTTTTACTTTTGCCCTGTTAATAAAATTAAGGTTAATCCAAGGCACAGTTAGAATTTCTTTATAAATTAAATAATATTTATTTCTGATGATTTTAAAACATATATTTACCATTTTTATTTAGTAATTAACCAAAATTATAAATAATTAAATACGCTATACACTAATTAAAGGTTTTAATATACAAATAATAATTTTCCACCACGAGTATTGAAATGTCAAAACACTGTATATGATAATAAACAAAAATGGTCGTTATCAAATTATTCCTTAATCATACTGCCGCATCATCTACCGGATAAATTAAAAAAAAAACAAAAGTACAGTAATTTTTTGTTTTTTCTGCTGTTGATAATTAAATAATTAATGAAAAGAATAGTGAATAAAACATAAGTGAAACATAACATTTATGTAATAAATATGTATTTATTAGAAAAATAATAAAAATTATAAAAAATAATGTAACAATTTTATTAATATATTAGAATAATTTCATTTTACATTTATATTTACGAAAATTTAGCATCTAATAAGGCATTTTATTAGAAAACTACTTTACACTAGAAATTTGTTTTTTTTTTCCTTTAAAAATATGTCCTTTTCGGTAATCTTTATCAATTATTAAAATTAAAATTTTAATGATATTCATTAACGCTTTAAATAACTTATTATTAAATATAATTTACGACGAAAGAATCTGCGAAAGAAAATTATATGTTGGGTATACAAAATTAATTCAATTGAATGTAGTCACTCAATTGTTATTTTTGAATCTCTAATTAAAACAGGAGGGGGATAATTTAGTCTCTTAATCAATTAATTAATTCATTTTAATTTTATAATGCATTCAAAACAATTTTAATTCATTATTGGGTACAACTATAATTCACTATAAAAACCGTTATACACAGTATAAAACAACGCAAAAGCATTATTAGGATTTTTTATTTAAAATAATCGTGCAAAAAAACATAAAACAATTAAATCAAATAGTTAAAAATAAAAAAAAGCAATACTGCAGCTAGTAAAGTATACATCTAGAAATAGAAAGCAAAAGAAATAAAAAAAACGAAAAAAATTTCTTGAATTAAATTTAATTGATGAAATAACTTACCTCACCCGTAGACTTGTGTAGCACCTGTTGCAACAAAGGCAAAAATACTTGTAATTAGTAAGCCAAACAAAGCAGGTCTTCCAAACGCCTTACCTTCATCTGGTTTCGGCTCTGTTGTATTTGCTGAATTTAAATATTTTCTTTAATTTCCTATTTTTATCGTAATTTAATTAATTAATGAATTTAAAATCCCATCTAAGTTAATTAGGGACTCAAACCAAAAAAAAAAATCGGTTAGACAATTATTCAGGCGATATTAGACATTCTTATTTCAAATGATTTAAATATAGAAAATAAAACAAATTACAAATGTAAATTAATTAAATTCTTTTTACTTTTCTATACAGTATATACTAATGTAATTAAAAATAATGAAAACAGTAATTACAATGATAAACTAAAGGTAATAAATACAAATACAAAAAAATCAACAAAAAAACAGACGAACAAATTGAATAATAATTATATGATCGAAATGGGGAAAAACTAAAAAAAATATATTCAGGAAAGAAAAGGTAAATAAGACAATTTGATTAAAATAAAAATAATTATAATTTGCCTTGAGGAATACCTATGCACAGTATATGTAGCTAATTAACATCATGAAAAATACAAAAAGCTGATTGAAGGCCATTAAAAAAAAAACAAGAAATTATCATTTTTTATTATAATAATAAATTAGATTTTTCGTGTTGCAAAAATTAGTTTTACTATCGCAATTATAATTAAATTTTTTTGCATAATTATGCCAATAATAATAGGAATTCGAAAAAAAAAACCGCAATTATATGCGATAGGTTGTTGTCTTAGATATTTTAATTTCTTTAGCACGATTTTTCTGTTTATATTTTATTTTGTAAATAAAAGTGGAAAGTTTAATTCGGAATAACGTCAATTAGATACGTCAGAGACACACCTCCACATAAACTCAGCTGGTTATACAAATGCTAAAGGTAATTTCGTTGTGTTTTTTTTTTCTTTTTTCGTCTTATTTTTACTTTCTAGTAGCGATAAATTGTGATCTGATTTAATAGTGTTAAAAGGTAATAAAATGAAATATTTTGTTATTGATTAAAGCTAAGTCGTATTATAGTAATTTTTAGCGTTTTTTTAATGAATTAATTAATTTTAGGGGTTTTCCGGTTATATGTTTATAGTTTTCCAGTTTATAAATAATAATTTATTAGCAGATCATTTGTTACATACGACAGTTGAATTGATTAATTAATTAATCACAGCGTAAAAACCGTAATTTTAATTAAAGAAAAATAAAAAAATAACTTTCCTGAAAAATACAATATTTTTATTTGTTTATACATTTAAGCTTTTTAACCAAATACCACAAAATACATAAATGTTTACAGCATAAATACATGAAATATAAATACAAATACAAAAACAAATACAAATTTACAAGAAAAAACAAAAAAAAAAAATTTAAATGTACTTTTGATGCTTTTTTATGATTGAAAATGCGTTTTTTATATAACTTTTGTGCTTTATTTCTTCTTCTTCTTTTTTTTTTACTTTTAGTTATTAAATCAATTAATTAATGTAATTAAATCAATTTGTTTTTGTCATAAATGTTGATTTGTTAATAATAAATTTTTGCCAATCAATAAACTTTTTTTCTACTTTTAAATTAATTTTCTAGGAACTTTATAGTTTTCACTGTAACACCGAAAGTATTTACTGCATTTTTATTTATTATATAAATGATAATAAATGCTGTAATACGTTTAAGAGTAATAGTAGAAGTAAAAGTTAATTAACTTTAGATATTAAACATTAAATAATAATAATAATAATAATAAAAGCTTAATAAGCAGCTTGATATACTAAAAGTAACAAAGCAAAAAAAAATTATTTAATTAATTAATTAATTATTTAATAATAATGTTTGATTCTAAATTTTCTTTATGACTACAAAAAAAATTCTTTTGTTAAATTTTTCTCCCTCTAATTAAATCTACATAGTAACAACGGGTTTAATAAGTAGCTTTGATAATAGTAAAATATTTTTTTTTTTTGATAAAAACTCTTATTAATTAAATGTATCACTGTTTCCTATCCCATTCTGTTGTTTTTTTTAATTAAAAAAAAATTTCTTATATATCTAGATCAGATTTGTGATTTGGTTTTTTTTTAATTTTGTAATAATGTGGGTGGATGTTTTATTTGTTTGTATGTTTTTTTATTATGTGAATGACTTTTTTAATAAAATGATTATTTGCTTTTTTTCGAACCTGATACTGTCAATGTATCACCATATTTGTCAAGTAAATCCATAATAACACCGTTTGTCCAACCAAAACCTAATTGAACATCATATTCACCACCACCACCATGACCGCCTGGTTCCTCAGCTGAATACTATTTAAAAAAAAAATGAAAAAAAAAATAATTCACACAAAAAGAATTTTTTTTTTGTTATTCCAATTCGTTTTACCTTCTCGTACATAGCCTGAGTATCACGATAGGCAATAAAATTAGAACGCACCCAACGTTCAGCCCAGCTGTATGCCATTTTCTCAGTTCGTGGATCAAGTAAATTTTTCAACCCAACAATTAAAATGTGCTGAAACAATTTTTTTAATTATTAATGCGATATTTTAGTCGGAAAGTGAATTTGGAAAATACCTGCATTGGTGGCCAAACATTAGGAAAGTCCCATTGTTCACCGGTTGCCTCAAGTGTGTTTGGCACTCCACCGGGATACTTATCAATACCAATTTTCTCTATATAAGATAATACTTTCTCTGTTAAATTTAAAGTTGTCTTTTCATTGTAACACTTCATCCACAATGGTGATAGATTAGTTGGTGTAAAGTAATTACGACGTTTCGAATTTATTATATCGTAATCTAACCATGCACCGATATCATCGTGCCATAAAACAGCATTCATTCCTTCTAGAATCTCTAGTGCCTTCTGTTCAAACTCAGCGGCTTTTAACAAGTTACCAGCTTTTGTATTAAATTCAGCGATAATTTTAGCATTCCAATAGAGAATGGCATTAAGTTCGACTGGGACAATGTAACGAGTTTTTAAGTGGGTTAGATTTCCCTGATTTGTTCCTTCGCTGTTAATAAACCATCTGCTAGAGAAGTCCATGCCACTTTCTGCGGCAGCTTTTAGTTCAGAATAATGTTCCTGTTTTTCGTCCTCCGTTTGGAAGCTTTCAGATGTCTCAACATCTTCCCTATAACTCTCTGGTCGTGGACCGCTCGATTTGTCACCATAAAATGCCATAACATGACCTTTTACCACATTCGTGTGATTACTTATCCAAAAATTAAATTCCCGCTCCAAAGTACCAACAGATTGTATAGCAAATTCAACATCATTCGTTGTGTCCACGTAAGACTTAATCATCGCGGCCAATAGTGGTGGTTGTGACCGTTTTGAATAATAAACGCGTCCACCGTTTGGTATAAAACCAAAACGATCAATTATTGATAAGAAGTTTGATAACATACCCTTTGTTGTGTGGTACATTTCTGATAATAATAAACCGCGCACAATCCAATATGAATCCCAATAATAAAATTCACGAAAACGTCCACCGGGAACAATCACTGGATTATCAACATGAATAATTGAATATTGATCAGGATTTGTCTGTAAAATTTGTGAAATTTGTTAGTTAAATTTTTAGTGTTTTGATGGGGGCGTGCTGGTATTTTTTTTACCTCAACATCTTTGGTCATTTTTCTGCCCAAATCCAACCATAAATGATTTAAATCATTTGCCCAAGCATTGAAATCAGCATCCTTAATTTTTGCTAAAAATGTTGGATTATTCTTCCAATCGTCCGGAATCCATGGTTCAAATTCTTTCCCGGGCTCCTCAAAATTGTCATTAACGAATTGTGTTAATACAGTAAGGGACGGCTGATTATTATTTGCTGTCATCATAACATCGAATTTTGTTAATGTGTCCGCTGGATTCGTTCGAATTTTCATGTCGACAAATGTTTTTGAATCTTTAAAAACGCTTGACATTTGAATTTTATCCAGTAATCGGCCATAGCAGTATATTTCGCTGTTGATAAAACATTTTCGGTTTTATATTTTTTAGATAGAAAACAAGTTTTATAAAAATCTTAATTAATTCTGTCTGCCACAATACAATAATACTAAATAATTAATTAATTGATAATTGAAAGCTTAACAAAGTCTCTTACCTATCACACGGTGGCGGTAAATCACTACTTTTATTCTGAATTTTATTTATAAAAAACTGAATTATATTACCCGATAACGTTGGTTTTACAATAAAAAATATTAAACCAATAATTAATGTTAATTTTATATTCATTTTAATTAATCGCTATAATTATTTATTTAACAAAATGTTAATAAAAGGATTTTTAATTAGTTTATTTGCGGTTTTTTTGGGGGTTTTTTTATGGTTTGTTTTTGTTTTTGAATTTGATTTGCGACAACAAAATTCTACTGCGACTTGTCTCAACAAAACGCAGTGATATAATGAAAATTGTTTCGATAAGTTATTTTTTAAACAACAAATAAAACAACCGAAAAATTGCTTTGTTAAACAATTTTTATAAGCAAACCTTCCATGAATAATGACTACATGCAAAGTTTTAGCAAAGTATAAAATTAGAAAAACGCATTTGTAGTCGTGTGTAGCTAACCTGAGAAAATTCCCTAGTTTTCTGAGTTTTCCTTGTAAAATTAAAATTTTAATAAATAACTAGAAGGACAAATATTTCAATAATTAATTGATTTGCAAAAATAAAAAATTAAACAACGAAGTGCATGACCTTTCATACGTTTTGAATATTAATGAATCAATTAATAATCTTTACACCAAGAGAAACATGCAAAATTAAAAAAGGAAACAATACGCCAAAAAAATAAAAAAAACTACTTAAAGTCAGTTTTAAAGTTGGCTTACCTATTATTGTCATCAAAAAATCGATACTTAGCACCGTCATCGGTACTACAAAAATATGAAAATAAAAATAGAAAAATAAAATGCCAATGATTAAAGCTAAAATAAAAATTTATAGAAAAGTGTGTTATTATACAGTAATTAAGTCTTAATATAGAAATTAATTTAGATTTTTTGTATTAAGTAAAAGATTTAAGATTTTAACGTTTCTAGTTAAGTTTCTAGCAACGTTACTAGCTACGAGTAGCCTGTAATAATCACACATTTTTCATATATAAAACTAGAATAAGTGAAGTCGGTTTGAAAGTAAAGTAACATAGCTTGTGGATTAACCTTTATAATAAACAAAAAAACAAAGCGCAAGCTGTACAAACACAATCGTGAAATTTATTAACAAAAAAATATTTTAATAACTTTTAACCAAATTATCATTAATAATATTATATGAAAGAAACAACAAAAAATCCGCAAACTAAAAATAGCGAATTCGCGAAACTAACATAATAGTTAAAAAGCATAATGGTATGACTTTTAGAAAATTAAAATTAATTGATTCAAGAATACACTTCTTTTTTTTTTTTAATTTATTTATATAAAACATGTTTTAGATTTTTTGTTATATTTGCTTTCCACATCATTTCTAAACGTATTAAAGCTAAACAAAGCTAAGCTAAATAATGTTTTGACCAATAGAAAACAAAAACGAACAAAAACAAACAAAAACCCAAAAATTCATTTTTGCATTGTTTGTCGTTAAAAGTAACACAAAATGCGTTGTATAATTGTGGTTTTATGGTTGTACAATAAAGCTTTAAATGAAAAATAAAAATATATTTTATAAAAGCACAATAAATAATAAAATAAACAGGGTGGGAAACAAGTTATCAGTTTGAAACGCATTCTGATTAGAAAACACAAAAGAAATTTAAGGAACAACAAATAAATTAATTAAATAAAATTAACACTTTTGTCTCACTTCTTCTAAAATTTAATTAATTAATTATTTAATTAATTTATTTATATTTAAATAAAATTACTTTGACGTTGACAGAATCACATAACAAGTAAAACTAATTATAATTAATTGACAAACACTCGCTTTTATATAAAAAAAAAAAAAAAAATTTTCGCTTCTTCTTTTTCTTTGATTTGAGTTAATGAAACGTAAAAAAAAAAATTTAAATAAAATAAATAATTAAAATTTATCACCACCTACAACTTGGTGGTATTACAAGTGTACGTATACTATGAAAAGGTAATGATTTTTTTTTGTTTAATTAGCAAAGCGAGAGATGATAGCTCTGTAATCAATCAATTGTAGGTGGAAAGTTATTTGTTATTTGTTTGTCTCTTTATTGTTTTTTGTTAAGACAAGGAAAATTATTAATATTCTGTTGGTAAGCTTTTACAATCACAATCTGTGCTTTTGTTTGCTTTTTGTGTTTTATTTCGTTTTAATTACTTCGTCGTCTCAAGTTTGTTTATTTTATTACAAACATTAAGTTTTTTTTTTGTTTTTTCATAATTTTGAATTTATGATTACAGATAATAATTAAAAAGCTTTTTTGCACATTAAATGAGAGCCTAATTATTTTTTTTTTTGCAAACAACGATTAATCTTAATTTAGATGTGCCACAGACGAAACGTTTATTCTACGTTGTTAGCAGACACACAAACCGATATGCAGTTTCCTTGCATCTTTTTTTTTTGTTTATTGCCTCTTTTAGATGCAATTATGGTTTTTTTTGAAACATTTCAAGTGAATTAATTAAAAACGAAATCAAGTGCTAATTGATAATAATAATTAACATAAATATTATTCTTATTAAAAAAGTGACTTATTTGCATTTTTTTTTATTATATTCTTTTAGTAAATAAACATTAAAAAAACGAGTAAATAAAATTAATTTTTTTTTATTTAATTTTAATATACCAATGTTAAACGTGTTTTTATTATCTTAATTATAATTAAGTATCAATTTGTTCTAATTTTCATTAATTATTTTCTTTATTTACAAAAAAATAAATATTTTTTTTTTTTTGCATTACTTTAAAGGAGGAAAACTGCAATTTGGTTTGTTTGTAATAATTTAAAGTAATTAATTATGCAATATTTAAACAGCAATTAAAGAGCAAAAAGGCTTAAAAACTTATTGATAATTATGTGTTATCGCAATAATAACTAATACAACAATTCAGTGCTTCGCTTTTATTTGATGTTTCAATTCATTTTACGTCACATTACCCCTATTATAAAATTTTTTTTAATTTTTTATTTGCAAACAATAAAGTCTTCTCAATGCCAAATACAAAAATTATGAATTTATTTTTGTAACGTATTTTGTAAATTAAAAAAAAAAAAAAATTATTTAAGCAAAAATTTTATTTGCAAGATAAATTGTGTGAGAGATATGATGTTTTTTTTTTATTATTTAAAATTTAATTATATATATGTATATACCTTTTAATTATATAATATAATTTTAATTATATAATAATAAAAAACGGTTGACATAAGGTTTGTTATCATACAAAAATATAAAAAAAATTGTTAAAATAAAAATTTGCAACCTGCGAATAGTGTGGATTTAAACCTGGCAATTACTTTGAACTGGTATACAGATTTTTTTTTTAATAAATTATTTAGCGGGGTTTATTATTACCATTAAACTAGATAATTATTAATCTAAACTAGATATATTAGACCACAAACTGTTTTAAGTCACGTATTATCATTTGTTCCTGTAAATTTTTTTTATCTATTTAGGTGAGTAATTAAAAAAGCAATGGGCTTAATTTTTTGTTTTTAATTGGCGGTATTAAATAAATTAAATACAAATAATAATCAACACACCCTGTGGTTAAGTAATTAAAAATAGTAAAAACTAGATATCATTAGAGAATAATTTTCATGCACGGTTACAATGAAAATAAACTACGAAAATGCCACTTTGTACTGTCTCTCACCTGATACAATTGTAGCAAAGTGTTTTTTTTTAATTTAAAATTAATTCAATTGATTAGTTAATTAATCAATTAATATAAATGCTAAGTACATTTATATAACGCAGGTTATTTTCCATATAAACAAGTACAGTCGAATGATGTAACGTTTAAAAAAAAAGAGTAAAAACTGAATTTTAAAAATCCTTGTCCAGCGCAATATTACTTTGTTTATTAAAAATTTAATTAAAACTTTATGCAAGAGTAAATAAGGTGATCAATGTCTCAAGTAAAAGTATTTTAATCTAATCAAAAATGCTTTGTAATAATTAAAATAAAATAAAATAGAAAACATCGTTTAACGTTGATAGATAAACAGAAAAAAAATTAAGTGATCAATATAAGTGTGATTAGAATTGATAAAAATAAAATAGAAAAATAAAAGATAAAATGTATAACTGATTAATAATTATATTAAGGCAAAGCTATGAAATAATTGTAATCAACGTAATTAATATTGTTTACCATGTTATACATACGATAGATGTAATTTGTTATTTATGATCGATTTATAACCTAATCAGGTAAATTAAGAAAAAAATAAAATAAAAATATTTATTTAATTAATTAAGAATTAAAAGGAATTTTACACCAAATCAAAGGTAATTACGTTGTTAACGCTGCGTACAAATAACGCGTGATTTTTTTTCTTCTCTTTAGTATTATTAGCGGTGTTTCCTGATATTTAGCGGAAATAGTATTTTTTAATATAAATTAAATAATGAAAATAAATAAAAAATTGGCACAGTATGGTAAATAAAATGTAAAATAATCGCTGATTCGTATGTAAAATTATTTAATTATTAGCTATACTCCCTGTGTTTATTTTTTTTTTTTTTTGTTTATTAATATTGTGCGGTACTTTAATAACACATAATTATAAGTTAATTTGTATTTTTTTTAGGTTATTTGTTAATTATTTGGTTTGATGAACTTTTAAGGTGAGAATTTGGTTTGGAACTTTGGTTGTTGCCATGAAAATTTTGTGTTGCGAGCTTTTCTTTTGTAATTTTTTTTTTAATTAATAATCGGTTAAATTAAAAAGTTTTTTTTCTATTACAAGAAATTTAATTACCGTATTGGATTAATTAACAACAAAAGACAAATAATCACCAAATAGATAGCAATCGCAAAGTAAAACAACTATGGAAACGACAAAATTACATAAAAACACCGCAAAAAAAATTTTTTTTTTTTAAATCTAAAAATAAATATAAATCATGGTTAAATAATATAATATAATTAAATAAAAAAAATCATAATAAATATTCACAGAAATATAAAAGTGAAATAAGAATAATAAAACTCGCTGACCATGTGTCAAAATTACTCGCGACACACGATGTAATGTGTTTTGTCCTCTCGTTCTCTTTAAATTAAAATAAATTGATACAAATTGCAAAGACGTATAATATTAATAATAATAATAATAAAAATAATAATAACGATAATACGTTAAGATTTATTAAATAATTAGCCGTGAATTTAGCAGAAAAAAATTCTAGCAAAATAAGCTAATTGCAAGCTAAGCTTTTACAACGGTTGCGAGAATAATCAGGCACGTAGTTAATTGATTAACAAGAAAAAACGAAAGTTTTAATTACCTCATTACTAAACGATGTTAATTAAATGTCACTAGTAAAAGCTTATTATAACTAAAACAAACCGCACGGATTAAATTTGTCAAAATTACTGCAATTCTGATTGTGAAATTCCATTCAAATAAAAATTATCGCGAAAAATTATTTCGGTGGTTTTTTGTTTTGTGCCTGTCATCAAATTAATTTTTTTTGTTTTATTTTTTTATTGATTTACTATACGCGTTTTGTATTAATAATTTTTTTTTTTGTGGATATATCAACTGACTGACTGACTGATTGTTTTATTTACTTGATTGAAAACGTGATAGTGACATTTTTTTTCCTTTTTCTACTTCTTTGTTACTTTGAATTATTAATTAATTAATTAATTAACTAAATATTTTTTTTTTATTTTATTATTTTAATGCATAATGATGCATATTTGGTAAAATAGGGAACAAATAATTTTTTTTTTAACTTTTTCGTAATTGGTGTTAATAATTTAATTATTTTTAATTTATTGTTTACATTTAATTTTTTTTTTAGGCTGTGTATGAAGTTTTGTTTCTTTTTTTTTCTTTAAATTTATTTATTTTGTCCTCCTCCCTGTATTATGGTTAATTAGTTGAATGATGAAAAAAAAATACCTGGCGTCTACACTTGACTTTTGTTTGGCTTTTTTTGTGCTTTTAAATCAAATATTAGTTATTATTAAAAATTAATGTGTTTGCTTTGTTTGAGTTAAATTATTGAGTTTATAAGACTTTATTACACTGTGGCGAGTAGTTAACAATCCAATTTTGGTCTGTGTAGCAAATGAATAAAACTTCATAAAAGCTTGAGACAATGAGAAAATGATTAAATTACAAACGTAATTTTGCTTAGCATTTTATTATTTATCTCCACTATAATTAACTATCGCCTTTATAAGCGATATTATTTTCTAAATTTCGTTGTACGTTTAAACAAAAATTTTTTTTGATGTTTTATTAAACAAGCAGGTAACTGTTTTGTGTTTTATTGTTTTTATCGCAAATTAACTAAACAAAAACCTTTAATAAAAATAATAGAATTATCATTTTGTATTATCACATAATTAAATATAATCAGGTAATATAAACTGGTAAACATGAATTAGTAATGACGCGTTCAAAAGCGAACAACAGCAATTAAAAAATTAAAAAAAAAATTTAACTTTTATTACTCTATTTAAACTTAGAACCTACAACACAAAATTATTTTTTAATAATAGCAACACAACAATTAATTAATTGAGTCAATCAAAAATTAAAAATTAATTAAAACTAGACGGAGGAATAAAGAACAAAATTTTTTCCGTATATATTTACACGTTCGTATTCCTCACAACTCTGAATACAACAGAAAACTAAATAAATATTAATAATAATCGACTTAAGTCTGAATTAATAATGTGTATTATAAATAAAAAATATCAGCAACAATATCTCTGTGTGCTTTTTGATGTGTTGTTTTATTATCATAACGAATATGCTTTGTTGTTGACATTTAGTTACATAGTTGGCAGCTATGCGCACGATCAGTTGGATTATTATTATTTTTATTAAATACCGCAATTAAATAAAATTTATTAACTAGATTTGATTTAAAATTATTTAGTTTAGTAGTAAATAAATTTTACACTCAGTTATAGTCAATACACAAACCACAATTGTCACCAAAACGTCTAATGGCTCGTAATTATTATAAAATATTTTTTTGTTCTTGTTTTATCAATTAATTTATGATACTTTTGTACATAATTACATAAGATAAAAAAAACTAATTGTTTTTGTGTTGAATATCTAGAAAAGCAAAACAACAACGGATGTAAAATGTAATTTTAAAATTGTATCGTTGCGCCAGTGATAATATTCTGATACAGTGGAATTAACACATAGCTTAACACACACACACACACACACAAGTAAATATTTAAATTATACAATGCATATTTTTAAATGCAAAAAAAAAAAAAATAATAAAGAGAAAGGAAGGAATTGTTTTAAAGATCAGATTCGATTTAGTAATCATTTTTTTTTTTTATATAAATTAAACCAACCTTATTACACTGTGATAGCTTAAGCTGGTGTTGCTTTTCTTTATTTAGCAAAATATTAAAATTAGAATTATTTATACGAGTGTAGTGTAATCGTTTTGTCATTGTAATGCATACAAATGTAATTCCTCTACTAAATGCATTCATTTTGTTGAATTTTTATTACTTAGCCGCACGTGTTTTACTTAGTTTAATCAAAAGGAAATAAATAAATCGCACATAGACAGATAGATAGATAGACAAAATTAAAACGTGATTTTTGTGTTATTTTTAGATTTTATATAAGAAAAATTCGTATTTTTTATTATTTTTATTAATTAATTAATTATTTATTAAATAAAAATTATAAAAAAAACTTTCCACAACTAGTGATTTCAATAATTTATTATTTAAATAATTAATTCAATAAATTAAATTTGTTTTTTGTTGTATAAAAAGTGAAAAACAAGAAAACGTTATACGGTTAAGATGACGACGACGCGGTACTGAGATTAAATTAAATAAAAAATAAATTAATAATCAGACAGAGAACTTTATAATTTATTTATATAAAATAAAAGATTTATTTTGAGTAATTAAATAATTTCAATTAAAATTTCAGAGAGAACGAGCGCAAACAAAGCACTTTGGTGGTCAATAGTGACATAGGGTGACACATTTTTTAAAAATAATTCTAAAACTGATTAATCATTTTTTATTTATTTATAAATCACAAAATTAAATTTGACTTAATAAATGAGAAATGTGTCCGTAATAATCGTAGTCGCAATATTATGTTTTATAAAAAAGCGCCAAAATGTGTGCAACACGCGTTACAATTATTATTTTTTAGATAAAAATAATTTTTTTTTTTTTTTACTTTCGGGATTATTTATAATTTTTAATCAATTAGTTAATTTTGTTGATAAGATAATATTAATTAATGTGTATTGTACAGTTTAGTTTTTCTTTTTTAAGCTTTAAAGCTTGTTTTGTGGTGTTTATAGTACATACGTAAAATTACATGAAATCAATGGTTTTTTTTTGCATTGATTAATTATTTAATTTAATTCATGTGTAGTAGGCGTGTCAGTTGAATACTTTTTCTGCTCTATTATTTGCTAAAGATTTTGTTTGTTTTTTTTTTATTTAAAATAAATAAGTAAGTAAAACGAAAAACGATTAAAATTAATTATGAATTATGAGTGGAAGATAGAATTATTGATTGAGATTAAATATTAAATTATCAAAGAATTTTGCTTGAATGTAAACATTGTACAAACTGAAAATTAATCTACTTGATTATCTACTGATTATTCTTCCAAAAAAAAATCATTAAAAGTAAAAATTACGTAAGAAATTTTAGCTTCCGCGTTTTAAAATTATTTTTAAACGAAGGTTTAATGCCCTTTCCTCGGTTTAGATTAATTTTGTCATACAAACAAATAAAAAATCTTGAGAATTAACATAATTGACCAGCGTCACTGGGTCTACTTAAATAATTTATTCAATTATTCTAATCAATGTGACTTAGACAATACGTTTCGTCTTACGTCTTCATCATTTTTTATATAAATTTTCATGACCTTTCAGTAAATTTACACTTACGTTAAGTCACAAGATTCGTTGCCAATGTTTAAAAAAAAATGACAAAACTGTTCTGTGGTTAAAAATAAATTTTTCAAAAATAAACTTTTGTTCACCGCTTCAAATATTATGAAATCAGTCTTGGTTAAAATTTTGTTTGTTTAAGTAACAAATAATTCTCCAAAGTCAATAAACTAATTGGTTATGACCTCTGTGATTAAATAAATAAATAAAATATTTAAAAAATTATTCCTTTGACGATTAATTAATTTTGTTCCATTAATTCTCGAATTCATAAAAATTACCGCAATTACATACCAGTAGCACGCAAATAATTTTTATTATTTTCTCCTTGAGTTAACATTTAAAAACACAAATTTACTCGAACCCATAAATTTATTTCAGTTTTTTCTATTAGTTATTACCATGAATTTTGCACAGATGGTTTAACATTAATTGGCAAAGATCTAACCCACGCGCCAAATTTATAATAAAAATTTAATTTTTTATTTATTTTTAGATTTCGTAAGAATTTTATTTATCAAATGGATGTTTGAGGCGTCACAGTGTCCGTATCCGTATTATAATAAATAATAAACAAAAAAAACTTTCGATTTTCATTAATTCCATTAATTGTGATACGCGTGAAAAATTCGTCAGTGAAAATAGAAATAAGATTTCTACGTTTTACTTTCATTATAACAACAAATAAAACGTAAACAAATCTATTAGATACACGCCTCCATGTATCTTTTTCAGTCGAAACGCGTTTAAATGGTCGTTACTCGGTATATAATAGGTCCACTAAAATACCTCAAAATCCAATTCTTTTAATTGACATGGTAGCTTAGGCTATTCATAGGTAATAACTTTTTTATCTAAATAAATTTCAAAGTTTTTTGTTTTTTGTTTGATTAGTTAACAATTTACCGCTGCACGATTTTGTTGACTTTTTATTTTTTTTGTTTAGTTGACGAATATATTCGTCGTTTCGTTTTTATTAATTAATTATTAATTGTCAAACCGGAAAATCAACATGGTGCTTGTCAAAAGCGATAATCAATAAAAAAAATTGTGTTTTTTTTACAAGTTTCCACTCAACTTTACTTGTCTTTACTTTACTTTACTTCACTTTTTAATAAACTTTACTTAACCCTGCTTTTTTAAAGAAATAAAAAATGTGACTTAATACGTGATTTATTAATAATTTAAAATTATTGTAATAAATCAAAAAAAAAAAAAAAAATAAATAAATAAAATATTTACAGTAGCTGACTTAACATAAATAAAAATAAAAAAAAAAACTCAAAATCACTTACTCGTCAATATTCGTTGTCATTTTTTTTTCTCTTTGACAGTGGCTAATATTAATCCTTGATACTTGTTGCTGCCACTAAAATTATCGGAATTGATGACACTAAAAGTTTATTCACTATATTTGAATTAATTAACTTTTCTCTCCCTTTTTTTTTTAAATCACCTGTAAAATAAGAACAAAAAAAAAAAAAAATGAACAAAAATTTTGTTACGTTTTGTCGATGATGTAAAACACACTTAAAAAGCTTAAGTTAGGTAGCACACTATAGAAACACCGATGACTGTTTGTTGGTTACTAGATAAAACAATTTTTTAAAAACAATATTCGACTTAACTTAAGTCAAACACACATTACATACAGCTGTATGCTTTCTAAAACTATTGCATTTTCAACATAAAAAATTTGTGTTGAGTTTAAGTCACAAAGGCATGCCATGGCGCACATACATAAAATTTTTTTTTTTCTTATTTAATTTCGCTTTAAAACTTTATTTTAAACTTTTTTTTATTAATTAGTTATTTATGTTTCGGCATACAAAGCAATGGCATTGGCAAAGAAACAAACTAAAGTCTTCTATGTGTTTCATTGAAATAATTAATTTTTCTCTGTATACAGTCATGTAGTGTGCTCAACCTTTTAGTTTATTATAAACCTAATTCTGTAATGGTTCGGTAATAAATTTATTTCTTTGTCAAAAAAAAACCCCTGATAAAAACTGATGACGTGCGGAAAGCTTACATATAGCAGCTGCGCATTTTTTTTTGTGTGTTTGTGTTTTTACGATATTATTTCCCATTAATTACGATAAAATGTATGATAAAATTGTGGTATTTGTTTACCATACAGTGAAAATAATAATTTTTACAAACATGTAGACTGGAGGCCTGTCAGATATAAAATTATTTTGCTTAACCAGTGTGTGTGCGCTTTGAATAAACATTTTTCTAGTGCACCGAAAAGCTTTTCTTATTACATGCAAATTACTTTGTTTATCATTTTTTGCTTTTATTGCACCTTTATGTTTATTTTCTTAAATGATTTAATTAAGATGGGAGTTTATTATGCAATTGTGATTTCTTTTGTCGGTCTTTTTTCTTATGTTTTAACTTAAAACGTTAAAATTCACACGTCATACATATTACAATTTAGTTTAATTGTTATTCATTTATGCTTTATTGGTGGTAATAATAATAATAATAATAATAATAATAATAATATAAATAAACTAATTTATATTAATAAACTAAATTATATTAATAAATAGTGAAATGCGTAGTGTGTTAGTCGTTATTTAATTTGACGTTTAATAAATACAGAAAAAAAAAACTAGATCAAAATTGATTAAAATCAATTAATTTGTTGTTATCATTGAGTTATTGTTGAATTGTTTTGTTAATTTTGTTTTGATTTTAGTTAAATTAACGCGTCACCAATTGAAATTTCGCTTAGAAATTAATTTGTTTAACCTTCGTCGTCTGTTCTTTGCATAGAAATTTACGCAAAATTACTTTTATATTGTTTTGTTTGAATATCACGTAAAAACTGTAAATTTTAAAATAGTCGTGATCAGAATTTCTACTCATATAGTAATCTCATAGGTTTTGTATGGCTTCAAAGTAAATTTGACGAAGGTGTAGGCAGGTTTTTGATATTATAAGATGTAAGTAAACTATTTGTAGTTTTTTACATCCCTTTCTTTTTATTTTTCCTACTTATCTGGATGTTTTTAACCGTAAAACAAGGGCTAACTTGAAATTGCATTCAAATGATGCAATCTGAACAGGTTCATTGGAATTTGTGATAGAGATAATTTTTCATCAGTCAGTGATGAAAAAGTAATTTCTAGTTCCATGAAAATTAGAAACACACGGAAAAGAAGCTATTTCTGCTCCTGCTGAACCTGAACCTTGAGGACTTTCAAGAGCATAACATACATATAGACAATGAAAATGCAACGTTACTTCCGATATAAGATCCATCGCTTCATTTTTTTTAATAGCAGATGATCTTTAAAAACACTAAAATTATTTCTTTATTGTATGGATTAAACAATTTTCACATATTATTGCATGAGACAAATATTATGACTAACAAAAATTAATTTGTTTGACGTGTTTCACTAGATTCTACGAAGTGTTTAAACTGCTTATACAAACATTTTTGTTTTTTACGTCATTTAAAATATTTTGAAATGAATAAAAAAAGTAAATAAACCGAAAAAAGTATAATGAACGTGCGCTAAGATGACAAAAATCGTGTACATAGATAATTTTATTATGTTAAAAAAAAACTCGAGATTAGCAAAGTTATTTACCTTTATTATCATCTTTATTGCTTAAATCACGTGTATCCACATATAACGTTTAAACGTTTTTATTTGACACAAAATTAACTACACAGCCTATAATACAAACAGTAATAATAACATATTTATTGCTTTTATAATTAATAAAAAAAAAAAAAACTAATTGAATGTACCAAATCGATTAAACATAAAATTAATTAATTTACTACAATGGAATGAATTGATATGCATCGGTAAAATAATTGTGTCTTTGCTTAACTGGTATAAATGTGTATAGTAGATTCAGGCGACTGTAAAATAGACAAACAAATGTTTTAAAACAATCAAAAATAAAGGGAAATAATTAAAACTTCTTAATCAAATTATGTTTTATTTACATTTATTATAGTTTTTTATTATTATTATTATTTTATTATATATTTGGAGATGAGAATTTAATTTTTTTATTATTCACTCTAAAAACGAAAAAATGTTTTTTTACCTAGTGTTGTTTTGTGTATTTTATTTAAATGAACAAAAATGTTTTATGACACAATTTATTAGTGAATGAATTAATAATAATTAATACATTTTTTTATATAATTAATTAATTTTCTTTAGATTTTACCTATTATTACAATTTTAATTAATAAATTTCTGATTCAAAAATAATATTAAAGTTGCAACCCGACTAATTGAATGGTATAAAAAATGTAATATCCAGGACACACTTTTTATGTAAACTGATATAAATTACGAAAAAAAAATTTTGCTTTTATTACATAAATATTCTAGCAATTTAATTAATATTTTTTTTGTTTAATTATTTAATTAGCAAAGAGGCACATTTTTTATTTAAATATTTATTTTTTAATATTCTTTTAGAGATTTATTTTTTAAAGCACATTTATAAAGTTTTTTTTGTTTCTGTTTTCTTAATTAAAATTAGTTCTTAATTAAAAGAAAATGAAATAAAATAATTAATTTATAATTTAATGTGCGTATAATTTATATAAATATATTTGTATGTTAATTAATTAATTTTTACCTGGTATACTAAGTAATTTTGTTATAAAGAAAAGAAACTCTTTGAAATTGGTATAATTTTTGTTTTTTTTTTTTTAAATTTTATTTTTAATTCTTTGCTTAGTTGGTATTAATATACAAATTTTAATTTTTTTCTCTTGTCAAGTATCTGTTGATTTAATTTAAAACAAAAAATAATAATAAAAAAAAATTAAAATACGTTGAGATTTGATTTAATTACTGGAATTATGTTAAATTTTATTTTATTACGTTAATATTACTATTGCATCGGCTAAATAGTGTCTTTACTATTATAACAGTTAACTGATTATTAAAGTTAAGTTTTCGGTGTGTTTGATTATTATTATTATTATTATTATTATTATTAACTAATTAATTAATAAAACAATATACATTGATTAATTTAAAAAAAAAAACGAAAAAACAAACAAAAATTTAACCGAATTTACTATTAAATGTTTTTAATCCTTATCTATATAATCCTTATCAATATAAACTGATATAAATTATTCGCGTAAAACAGTTTTTTTTTTACTATAATTGATGTTTTAAATTAATTAAATAATAAAATGAAAATATATAATAATAATAATAATAATAAAATAAATTAATTATGAAATAATAATTAAATGAACAAAAAAATTAATAAACTTTGGCCTTACACATGTTAAATTATTATTAAAAAAAAATTTTTTTTTTCTTTTTCTTTATTCTACTTTTCTTCTTTATTTTTCCACTGATTATTTTTTAATTCTAATAACTAAATTAAATTAAATTTTATAATTAATTATAATATGAATTTTTTTGTTTCTATTGATTGTTTGTTAAAAGGATTTTTCCCTATAGTTGTTTGATGAGTTTTTTGTTTACTGTTTGTGTTGATTGTATTGAATCTTTAATAGACTCTGAGATACATATTTCTTATTTGTATCATTTTAATTAATTTGTTTTTAAGCTTAATTTTATATATAAATACAATTTTCAAATTTATTTTTTAATTAAATTAATTAAAAATACAATAACAAAGCTTGTTAAACTTGCTCCTTTTTTTTCTCTCAATTTTTTCTTTTTCTTTTCCTCTTTTTGTTTAATTAATATTTAATTACATTTAATTTTTATTTTATTTAATTATAATACATAAAACGTAGACAAATATAATATTTAATTTTTTTAAATTATTTAATTATTTATTCTCTTTTTTTTTACAATTTGATACTTCTTAGTTAAGATTGGTCGCTTGCATTAATTTTTTTTTTTTGATTTCTTTTAATAATAAAAAAAAATTCCTTTTCATAGTTTATTAGAGTTTTAAGCATTAAGAAAATTGAAATTTTTAATTAATTAACTGGTTGATTGGTTAATTAATTGGTTTTTAGGAATTTTTATGTTTTTTTTTTATTATTTGGTGCTACATGCAACGAAAATAAGAAATAAATAAGAAATTTTGTATGATGGTTTTTTTTTTAGTTGATTTATCTAGGACAAACACGGTTATTTATCTGAAAGGAAATTGAATTTTTTTTTTGTAAATTATTATTTTACCGGTATATACCGGGTATTAAGCAGGTTACATACCTAGTAATTTTCTTTGTTTTTTTATTTGAAAACTCTTTAGTGTGAATATCACATTTCTTACAGCACTCTAGTAAAGACATTAACCATAGCAACTGGTAATAGACACAATAAACTTATAGCTGCTGCATTTGTAGCACCACTTGTTGTTTGACTGGTACTTGTTGCCTCTAAACCATCCGCAGAATCTATACGAAAAGCACAAAGATTTTTTATTTTTATTTAGAAGAAATATTTTCAAAATAAATTTGGCAAAAAGTCGAATCAGAAAATTATAAAAGTGCGTTAAAGGAGTTTACAAGATATTTACCTTCATTCTCGTGATCTTCATCGTCATAAGTAACTGCAATTTGTGTGTGTTTGTTTTTTTACAATTATTACAAAATTAATACCACAAAGGTAGAAAATATAAATGAAAATAAATAAAAGAAAAATTTGTGTAAATAAAAATTAAACAATAAAGAAAAACTTAACTAAGTCACACATACTGTGCATTGATTTACTTTACACTAAATCTAACATCAAGTGTTATAAAAAATTAATTAGAAAATGAACTTACTTTTAGGAATATTAATTAGTTGTGGTTCAGAATGCTTGGACCATCCTTCGGTGTTCTTAGCACGAACATTTGTATGCCATGTGCCAGCTTCAAGAACTAATCTATGTTGAATCCTTTATAAGTAAGCAGAAATAAAAAAAAAAGATTAATTTCTGTTGCATAGCGTTAATAATAGAATTTTATTTGAAATTACTTCCAAATGCCGGAATGTTCATGGTTTGGTTCAACGATAATCGGCCGGTCGAATAGCCATTGTTTTTTGCCGCTCTTCCGATAGTAAACGGTCACCTCAGATAATGGTTGCACACTGTGAATTGTCCAGTTCAATTGTACGTGATCTGGTGTTATTGAATATTCATCAAAATGAGCTAATTCTGGTGCAAAGGTCAATTGAATATTTGCTTTGCCGTGACCAATTTTATTCTAAAATGAATTTTTTTTTAATTTTATTTATAAAGAAAATTCTTGTTACACTTGAGACACTTACCGACATTTCACATTCATAATCACCTAAATCAGATCGATCGACCTTTTTAATAACTAAAATTGAACGATTGTGATGATTATGAATGTCGTGACTCATTTGGTATTTAGCTCCAGCCTCCAATGGTTTGTTATTGTGCTTCCATGCTGTACGACCCATTGGATCCGAACTGAATGTACAATGTAATTCTGCGTCGTATCCTTCTCCTGAATTAACAACTGGTTTATGCTCGGTTACGTGTGGTGCATCTAAGAATTAATTTTTCATTATTTGTGTTTCATTTGATTTATTTTCGTAACTCACATTGAACATTAACGGTGACGGTGCCATGTGCTGGAACCCCAATACCATTGTCTGCTAAACATTGATAAATCGCTGCACTATTATGGTCAGCACGTTCAATTATCAGAATATTACCATCTACAGTGACACCATTTGATTTGCCTAGACGTGTTCCCTGAAAAATAAATTTGAGAAAATTAATTTTCGTTCAACTCGTTCAAAATTTTCAACAGAGTTGAATACCTTTGATGCCCAGGTAATAATTGGTGCTGGTTTACCAGTGGCTACACACTCAATTGTGATTCTTTCTCCAGCACGATATGTGACTGTATGTTGGGTTACATCACGAGCATTATCCATTATACGTACGCTTGGTGGACTTTAATGAAAAATAAATTTTAAATTAATTTTGATTGAAAATCAAGGAATTTTATCCGGAAGACAAACCTTTGAACTTCAAGGCTCACATGGAGCATTAAGCTGTTCGGTAAAACTTTACATAAATATTCCCCTTCATCACTTGGACGTACATCACGTACTTCCAATGAAAAATTATCATCAATTGATATTCTTGGGTCTTGTGTTAGTTTGTATTTACTTTGTGTTAAAAGTTGGGTACGATTATACCACATTATAATGGTGGATTCTGAAAGAAATTTTTTTTTATGTTTTACTTCTGTTGGTAATTTTAAATAATTTTTATGTTACCTCCGCGGTTTTTAACATTGCATTCAAGAGATACTGTTTCGCCTGGACGTACAGATTTAGAATAATGCGTTATATCTAAAACAGGAGCATTGCTCTCGTTGTCTGTACTCGGTTTGTCTTTATCACTAGAGCTATTATCCTCGTCGTCATAATGATAGTCATCATCACCCTGGTAATCCTCCTCGTCTTGTAAATATTGATCGTCGGCTTTAGTAGTACTCGTTGAACCATTATCTGTCGCTGGTTTCGCTAAACCTATGTAATAAAAATTATGAATTAGTAATAAAATCTTGAAACGAAAACCAGTTTTGTTTGAATCATGTGGATTAGTGGATTATAGAAGTTAAAAATAATTCTTTTGACGCTATTTAATAGATTTTTTTATTAAATAATTGAAACCAAAATAAAGTCAACAATATTGATTTAGCTTAATTTAAAGTCAATAATTGTTTAGATTACTAGCAATAAATCTATCATTGCCCACAGCTGTTTGTTTTCAGTTTATTTATGCGAAGATGCAACAGTTTCGACACCTCGCTGGTGACACCAATTAAAAACCACATCCCACACAGTTTCTATACCGGTATTTTTACTTTTATATTATCAATATCACTATATTCATTATTATTTAATTTTAATTGTGAAATAAATTTGAGTTTTTATTACGAGAAAACAATAAAAAAAACTGAAAATTGTTGTTTTAAACACTGTTTATCCAAGACAACATACATGGTGTGGTGAATATAAACAAATCTAGTGGGGGCGCACTTCATGTTTTAAATTTTTCTTTCATTTTTATTAAAAAGTGAAATAAAAAATTAATTTTATCAATAAAACTATTTAAAAACGAGTTAAAAAAAATGTATTTATTAATGAAATAAATATTACCCGGCATTACCATATATAATTTATTAGTAATGCTAGTAAAAAAGAATAAAAACTCCGCCAAGTACAACATTACACCAGTCTAATTAGCATAAGTATTCAAAACATGTGTGTGTTAATAAACAAGATAAAATAATAAATTTATGTTACTAGATTAATTAAATAAAATAAGAGAATAAAAACATTTCAATTGTCATTACTCTGCTATCCGGAAAATAATTAAAAAAGATAAAACAAGTAAAATGAATTTTTATTTATGAATTATGAATGCAATTTTTTCATTATTATTATTATTGTTGAGTTAAATTACGTAATTTAAGTAGTAAAATAAAGAGTTAAGTAGTAAAAATTAATCAGTTTGTTAGTTAGTTTGTAGTTTGTTAATTTTTCTCTTTGTTGTTAATTAAGATGAAAAAGCACAAGGTTTTTTACTGTTTTTTATTCGTTTTTTATGCTCTTCATTATTACTATAATTGTTCTTGATATTAATAATAAAAAATATTAATTATTAAACAACAAAAAGCACCAGCAAAAAATAAAGGAACATAACAAAACCAGAATTTAGTTATATAGAAAAACATTAAAATCATGTGTAGGCGGCAAACGTTTGCTAATTAACACAAAAACTCGTAATTATCATAACAAAAAAAACCTTTTGCTATGAAAATTTTTGTTTTTTATTGTTTAGTTAAATTGTAAATACATTTTAGCAAAATTTAATTTAATTTTCATCTTGTTCATGAAATTCTTTGTTTTTTTGCTACTACTTTGTTACGTAGTCTGTTTCTTCCATGTAATCAAACGTCAACTTAATCTAACACCATTTAACTACCTTTTGACGGATTATTATTGTTAATAGAAAATTAAACTGATTAGAATAGATTGACGCTGTGTTATATAATAAAACGTAAAAAATTCACAATTTGACCTATTTACACTTTGTAAATAAATTTCTCTTGGCTATTATCTAGGACAACAACCGGTTATATTATAACAGACTTTTTTCAAAAATTTTTCATTTTCCGCAACGAAGTAGCTACGCTACCACACCTGGCATCGTTCAGTCATCCAATTTAAAATAAAATCAGCAAAGTGATTTATTGTGTTTATAAAAAAAAAAAAATAGAAAAAAAAACCAGGATGGGCACACAAATCGCGTGCATTTTCACAATAAGTTCTTGTTAAATTTTTCCGTAACGATTTTCTACTAGGAAATATTATTTTGATGAGGAAATTCCAAGAAATATCATAAATAACTGATTGAATCGACTTTTTGATTACGTTTAAAAAAATTCTTGTTTAACCGAGAATAAAGAATCTAGCGGATGGATAGAGGGTTTTTTACTTTCGATTGTTTATTTAAAAAAAAATCTTTGTAGTTAGTGCAGCATTTTTAAAAGAGACATGAAGTGTTTAACGTGATGGATCAAAAATCCATTATATTGTAGACTTTTTTATCCTGTAGTTAAAGATGAAGAGTTTTCTAGTCGTTTTTTTTTTTGTTGTACCCAGAGAGTTTTTTTCCCAACATATAAACGAAGGAATAATAAAAGCTTACACAATAGCAAAAAAAAAAAAATTCAATCAAATTAAAATCCATTGTTTTGTTTATTAAATAATTTATTATTTTTCCAATGCAATCGTAAATATTTTTTCTTCTTCTGGTTGCTGTTTGTTATTAATAATAATATTTGTTATGCGCCACACCCACAGTATAAAAAATCGTCTCTACTAACCCATCTCTGCCGTCCAAAATTAAATGAAAAAAAACCGAAATGAAATTTTCTATTTATTTTTTATTATAAACTAATAACAATAATAATAATAATAATAATATTAAAAACACAGACAAATTTACACGCAACATGCGTTTATGTTATTGTTAAACGAAAAAAAAAAAATTAAAAAAACAATAACAGAATGGTTGTAAAGTACGTTAAAACCGCGTCGTTATTCTCTTCATTCATTTCATCAGTTTTTAACAAGAATGAATTGTTTTTTTTTTTGGTTTTAATTAATTATGTTAAAGATAAACAAATTTTTATTAATAAATTATTATCTAATTGATGCTAAAGACTTTAATGAAAAGAAATTAAAAAAATTAATAAGAAAGTGGAGAGATGGATAGAGAGAAAGAAAAATTTATAAGAAATAAGCGATAAATACAATTTAGTTAATAAATCATCGATTAACACAAAACAACTTTATGATCACCATGTAAACATTTTTTTTATACATAATTATCTTATTTTCTCTGCATCTTGATTTTCTATTCTCATTTCTTTATTTTTTTTTTTTTTATTAAAAATACAAAACAAATAAATTAAAAAGAAAGAAGGAAAAAAAATTAATGAAAGTCATATAAGTCATGATTTTTTATTGCATCTTGGCTATATGGTTATAACAATCGACTTAACTTTAAGCTAGTTCAACTCATGTTTAAATAAAAACTCCTTACAACACATATGGTCAGTACAAGAGAGAATGAATATTGCGTTTTTCGTTCCCTATTGACCTACGATGTGTAACGAGACTTTGATGGCGTTTCTGGTGTACGGTGAATGTCCGTGTGATTAAGTTTTTTTTTATTTGACCTGACCTCGCCTTTATATTATTTTTTTCATGATACAAAAACACAAATTGTGTGTTTTAGATGAATTTCATTGTTTGGTGGCAATGGTGAATAAATGAATGACAATCAGTTAGCTAGTTTATGCTTAAAAACTCTCAAAAAATAAAATGTAAAACGAAACACAACCATGAATTATTGACATTTCACACTTGAATCATAATTAATTTAAGTAAATTTAACTGGATATATGATGGGGGTATTTTGAAAAAAAAAAACCGAAACAAAAGCTCTTGGTAACGGTGCAATATTATGGGCGAAATCTTACTCGTAGATTTCGCTGAAGAATTAAGGCTAGAAATAAATAAAGAAATATTTTGCCCTCGAGCATGACAATAACTTAATAAAAAGTTCCAATAAAAAAAAAAGTAACAAACATTGGGTGAACAAATCATGGTCGGTTGAACACATCAACAATGTTGCAGCAGAAAACACAATTCATCATTTTTATTGACAATAACACCAACAATAACAAAAAAACACAGTGAACAAGGGAACAGGGAACAAAAAACGGGATACGGCTGTAATCAACCAAAGTGCAATTAAAGGTTGTTTTTTTTTCCCGTTTGTTGTTCTCCAATTATTATTTTCACTAGTAAAGTGGCAAAAGCGATTCATATTTTTAATTTTATTGCATTTTATCGTGTTATTTGTAGTAAGAAACAGTAAATGAAAATGAAAAGTTTTGAAATGGCCATTTTGAAGGGGTGCACATTCGTTCATGTTGTAAAAAGGGTGGGTGGAAGAAATAAAAATTTTATTTTTAATAAACAAAAACGACTTCACATCTTTCCTACCGATTATAATTCAGTGCACTCTCTCGCTGCATTAATTGCTTCATTATATTCAAGTCTTGAGCGACTCAACAATGCGCCACACACAGAGCGTTTATTACTTATTCTTGTACTTTGCATTGCTTTTGTTACTTTTTTTTTTAATTCAGTTTATCAACCTTTCAATGTGCTTCGCAGTTGTGTATTAAACTTATAAGCTGGATAGCAGACTGGTCGTAATGAATCACAAATACGCGAGACTCTCTTTTATATTAAGTTGTATATCGCGAAGAAGCAATTAAAATTGAAATTGTATTCTCTATTTAACAGCAGCAACAGCAGCAAGTCTACGAACTGCCAAATAAGGCTTAAACAACCGTTTTACCGTCATGTAATAGACTTTGCTTTGTGTTCTTTGCTCGATTCTGGCTTTCTTTAGCATTGCATCGACCAACAACCGTATGCCTGCTTGTGGTAAAAACAATTCTTCAAGCAGAGTAGCTGCTTGGTAGTTTATGTTTAATCGTCATGTGGTGTCATAGCAACTGGTAACATATAAGGCTTCGAGTTTAATGACATTTTAGAGCCATGACTGACATTTCCCTGTGCTCGTTACAAACGGAAACTAGGCCATCCAGAAACAACCATTGGTCAAACGACAACACTAAGCGTTAGGGTAGCTGTTGGCCGTTCGCGTTTTAACAAACGAATACAAAGGAAACAAACTAAGCTACTATCTATGGCAAAGTACAAAATTTGTTCTCTTCCTTGTTGACAAGAAAATTAATAAACGCCGCATACATGACTGGAATGCTAATTAATGAATTAATGCGACTCACAGTTCACAGTTTTCAAACATAGATGGTGAAATAAATTTTTATTTTATGTGAATCGCGTTCACCGAACTCCAACCACCACAATAAGCGTTTTTTTATTCCTTATTAATCACGTTGTGATTCAACATTGCATTTGGCGTGTACTAAGCGCAGTCAATAAATTTCGAGTCGCAAATGCATTAATTTCCGACAATCACGGTTCAACAAACCTCACCGCGCAGCAATAATTCATTAATGATTTCGATCGGCTTTTGATTTATCTCCGCTGATTATTTAAAAAAATATATTTTTTTTATGAATTCATTGTTTGTTAATTTAAATGACTTAATTGTCGAATTATGACGATGCCCTGACATCATATCTGGAGTGAGGCAGCCGTTAAATAATAAAACAATAGTATGCAGGCAGGCAGGCAGAGAGACAGTCATGTAGCACACCCATGCCTCATATTAACCCAAATACTTCGCATAGTAAAACTAAAAGTGAGATCAGTGTCATAGTTGTGGAGAGATCTAGCCAAGGCACAAACCGCACACATGGGAATCTGTTGCGATACGAATATGTGATTTTCCCTTTGACATTAAACAATGGCCTCGTTACTTGTGTACAGTCGAGCGTGCCAGGCCCAATTTATTAAACTCAATTGGATTCTTGGCTTTTTATTTGTTTTTATTCGTTTCGTAATGAGCGTTTGGTTATGTAACATCCGATGCCCAAATACGGAAGTACTTGAGTTTTATGTGCTTCTCTGCGCTGTAAAAATAGAAAACTAATTTGAAACAAATTGAACAAATCGACTAATAACGATCATCATCATCATCACAGCAATAACTGCTGAAGCTACACGAGCAGAAAAGTGACCGACCGCCAAGTGGAAATTGAATTAACGCTTTGGTGGACAAAAGGCAACAAATTTCGGGTCTAAATTTAATTTAAATTAAACACAGAACAAAAGCAATAAAACTATTGATGAATTGAGTCATTTTCCATTGTGAGAAAGGGATTGGGTGCAGTTCGACTGATTTTAATTGATTGACGCTCATGCAGTCTGATCGTTTGCTGATACGAAGACGAAAATTATTCAAAATAGACAATAGGCTGAGCTAAGGTTCGACATTGCACTTGGAAGTCGCAATCGTACGTGTCCACCGCGTAAATACAAAACTTCTCAGAACTCGTAAATCAAATTTCAATAAACAAATTAATTAAAAAATAATTTTTTTTATTGTTTTTAAAAAGTGACGAAGCAGAAGCAGAAGTAGAAGAAAACTTAATCGAAACGCCTACGCTCGCTAAAACATAAGCAAACGGCGAGTGTTTACAAAATGTGGCAGTGGCAAAGCAAATAAACAAAATAATTATTATGGAGAATCGATAGTCAGAATCACAGGGTGTGTTCCAACTGTCGATGATCAGTGTGAGAAGGTTAGGCGCTTGGGTAAATATTTACAGATCTCACGGCCAAGGTTAAAATTAGAATAAAATTAGAAAAAGAAAAAACTGAAATTGAGACGATTGGCAGGCTGTTACGGCGGCCGGTGGGTGTTTATTTCATTTTCAAATGTTGACACTGTGGCAAAAAACTTTATTTTTCCAAATATTGATCGATTTCCCCCTTGACTAACTTTATTTATGGCATTTTATCGTCCCTAGCCGGCTCTAGACGCTACAACTTTTTATTCAATTTCCCATGGCGTCGTTGTGCGGGCGATTAAAATACATAAATATAATTCTGTTGCCCCGTTTGACCCGTTTTCTGTCACAAAATACCATAAATTACAGGAAAATATCAGAAAATAAAATGAAATGAATTGAAAATGGTTAGAAAAAACGATCTGATGTTTACGATCCGGCCTTTTCAATGTTAAAATTGCAATAAATTTGTTGCGTCGCCTCGATTACGTAAATTAATTGAATGTAGCTAAAATTACTTAACTCAATTGATATTTTATTGGTTATATAGAGGCGCAGTGACGGCAATATCCAAACGAAAATACACAAAACAGAAAGAACATTATACAAATAAAGATAAGAGATGATAAAAATGATGCAAGGGGATTTAGCGTTGAAACGCGACTCAAGTGGCTTCAGCATTTTGTTTATTTTGAGTAAAAAAAATCAAAATGTTCAATTCCAAATGGGTGAGGCATATACGACTGACAACTAAATGCAAACAACTCGAATTGATTCTGTAAATGAAATGATGAATGGCAAAAACCTCAAACTGGGTCATCTGTCTATCAATTTATTGAAGAATTTTTTTTTTTTATTTCAGCGATTAGTCAAAATGGAATTTATGCAAGATTTCTGTGTTGTGTTATGCTGCTATTATTTCTTCCGGCATCAACTCTGTCGTTGTTCTATTTATTTTTTCCGTTATAATTCAATTCACCCATGTTTTGTTGTGAAAGGAATGGGGCACAATAATGTCGATAGACTCGATAGAAGGGTGCAAGCTTAATATTGTGGCGTAATTTCTGTGATTTTCATCGTTTATTTTGATAAGGGATCGCCCCCTTAATATAATTTCTAAGTCATTTAATTTTATTATTTGGAATTTTTTTTTATTGACTGCACACAAGAAATCGAAAATAAATTTTTGTTGTTCTGTGATCGATTTGTGTTTTGTTTGTGATGTGGACACGCATATCAAATAAAATGTGTACAAATGGACAAATGATGTCATGTAAATAACATAGAGCAAAGTCAACAATAAAATAAAATAAAAATTGTGGAAAGTAATTATCGTTTGCATAACAAGAACAAGGCAAATATAAGAAAACGTTCGTAACATTCGTAATGATTATTAATTATCAATAAAAAGGCTAAACCAACTGTCTGTTTTAATTCATATTTACTGTGTTGTATCGTGCATGTAAAATTTAAAAAAATATTTAACTTAGTTTAATGTTATGTAAAAATTAAGTCAAAATTCCCACCAATTAACACATTGTGATTAGTATTGCGTACAAGCGATGTATTAAACGAATAATAACCGTTTCGCGTCTATTTCACGCTTTTTAGTTCACTCAGAAAACAAGAAATCTTTCAATTTACTTTCCACATGTTAATTAAAGCATTTTTTTAAGTCATGATTATTTTATTAAAGGTGTAAAAAAAGATTATAATCGGTTTGCTCTTCTTCATCTCTCGCTGTTTTTTTATTCTGATGCTGTGAAGGTTTATGTCGTCGCTAAACATATAAATCTACTCACTTTACAAACACCGTTGTTAAATAACTTTATGAAATTGTTTTCGTAGCAAAAGTTTTTGTTTTCTTATTTTTTATTTGATAAAGAAATAAATGTAAATGGAAAAAGTTTTTCAAGCGTAATTTTGTAGCTTAAAGCATCTAGTATTGTTTGAAGTAGAAATTAATAAACTTTTCTGTTGTTTTGTATTTTTCTAGACTAGAAGTTTTCATTGTTTTTCTGTATTTCTGTTTGGAGGTATGGGTATTGGTTGATTGGGGGTGGTTTAACATTTTAGCATTTATGTAAAAAAAAAACGGTCAATGCGAACCAACGAAAAATTGAAATAGATATTAATTTGGGTTTAGTGTTGTCACGCGATGTATTGCTCAACTAAATCAGATTGTTTAAAGGAAAAGTCACAAACACCTGGGCGGTCGCATTATTATTAATATTCTGTCATTTTTAACTTCTTAGCAAAAAAAATGTAATAAGCACCTAAGAACGAGATTATGGTGGTATTTACGTAGCGAACACACCTTAGAGCTTTTAATGACTTCACCGTTTTACCAACAACAAATAAAAAAACCTTCTGTAGTACTACGACGCTGTTAAAAATAAAAAATCGCAAGGAACGTAAAACAACAGAATGTGATCAATGTGATAAGCCAAAGCCAAGGGTGTGGGTGGGCGGCGGTACGTCAACATAACTTATTATGAAATTCACCCAAAAAATTATCACAAAACCGTTCTGTTATTATGGAAAATCACGTGAACATAATTCGGTTATAAAAGTTTGTTCTCGCTATAAAATCGATCAATTACTTTTCGTTTTTTTCTTTTTTTACTACTAAATCGAAGCACATAGAGTACTGACAACATAATTTTTGTTGTTTTAATTAATTCATACAATGACTATAGCCAAGCAGCATGATATCATCATCGATTTATAGCTGACTTGTACAAAAACTTTTTTTCGTTTATTATTTCTGTTTCGTCGCTGCTTTTTTATTTATTTATTTTTCTTTTTCTTTTTTTTTTTTTATGTAAATAAATATTTAATTTTTTTTCATTTATAAGCATTAAAAAAATTATTAAAACATAATTAATTCAGTCAGTTTAAATATTTTATTCATTCTTATGTTGTGTTGGTGGTAAATTATTCTCTCATTCTCCAAAAATTATTATCCTCTGGTTGTGTTATTTGCTTAGCCAAGTTATTTTAGTTAATTGAAAATAAAAGACAAAAAAATCAATAATTAGCTTTTTTTTCTATTTATTTTATTTAACACGGGGTATTAATTATTTGTAAAACGTTAATTAATTAACCCAAAAAAGAGGAAAAATGTTTTTTTTGTACGTTAATAAATTATGAAAGAAAGAAAAAAAATTTTTGTGCGTTTATTATGAGAACACGCGTAAGAATAACACAGCGATGAAAATAAATAAAACAAAAGGAAAGGAAAATATATGATTGCGCCAACACCACACTACATAGCAAAAGTAATTAAAAAGCAACAAAAATAAGCTAAATAATAATAATAACTTAAGTGAATTTTTATTGCATATTTATTCATTAAATTCGTTTTTTTTTTTATTATTATTTCTGCTTTAATTTCTGTTTTTATTAAATTTTATTTTTTGCATTAATTATATAAAAAAAAAAATTGTTTTCCATGCAAAATAATTCAACGAAAAAACCTTAAAAACTTTTTGTATGCTGCTGTTAAGTAATTTGCGCATACACAGCAACAACTTTTAGAAAAACATCTGGTTTTATTACTTTATTTTTATTTTTTGTTATTAATAATTAACGTAATAAATCCTATCACATGGTTACTTTCGGTTTAGTTTAAGTTAAGTAAGATTTTAAGAATAAAATTACAAAAATTACAACAAGAAAACTAGTTGTGGTGGTAAACGGATTTTAGTTTTCTTGCTTATTAATGCGATTTTAATAAAAAATTTATTGGTCGTATTTAATAAATTTTTATTATCAGATCAGCATTTTGAAGGTTTTTTTTTTTTTTGCTTTGTGTTTTTTGCTTTCAAGTATTTAATTGATTTATGTTGTTTTTTGCCAGTTTTATTTCATGTTATTTATATGATTATTATTTTGTATGTTTAATTGATTGCAGCAATGTGATACTAGATACTTGGATAATGGAGGTCTTGTTGGCTTTATTCATTTATTGGGCACTAAGAATTACTGCGGAATAATACTTTATTACAAACTTAAGGTTACTACAAAACATTTTTTTAATTAAAAACAATAATTACCCGGCTTAAATTTTTAAATTTAAATAATATAATACATTCAAAAAAAAGCTAAATCAGCTTAAAATTCAAAAACAAAAAACGGGACAGTGATGCTGTACCAGAAAAACACACAGCATAAAGCAAATTCCATTCTTATCATTTTTATTTTATTTATTTATATTAAAATACAGACTTAAGTCGTCACCCAGCATCGAATTACATTATTAAATGACTTAAATAATAATTATTTATTGTATTATTAAACAAAAAATAAAATAAAATACAGAAAAAACATGTTGAACGACTTAGGTGACTTAATTAATTTTTTTTATATACAATTTTGCATGATTTTGCGCTTTATTAATGCTTTTGTCGCTTAATGTTAACATTTGAATAAATGTTTAAAAACAACAAACAACTGAATAATAACACGAATATCGTAGCAAAATTAATTAAATAAAATTTGCAAAAGTAAAAAAAATCATAGGTTGTAGGTTGGAGACTTATGGAAATTTTTCGTCGATATAAATTAAAAAAAAAATTTTTTTTTTGGCAAAGAATGAATTAAAAAATCGCTTTTTGAAGTTTTTTTTTCTTTCTGGTTGAGATCATTGAGTCAAGGTTAACGACATTCTGTTGCATAACCGGATAATGCCCTGCCAGTATTAGTACACATTATAAGCTGATGATTTATTACCACAAAATATTTAAATCGTCGATTAATCTGTATTTTTCATGTTAAATAACTAGAAAGCAGTATTAGGTTTTTTTTTAAGTTTAAATATTATGAAATCGATGGTTAAAGATGATGATTGTGATGCTGATGAGCAACCTTGAAATGTAAAATTTTGTTTCTCAATTAGGCAAACATATGTTTGCGTTTAAGTGTATACAACGAATGTTGACAGTAATATTTAAGTCAATCAATAAAGTGATTAAAAGTTTAATTATATTGTCGCATGAATATTTCTTGTGTTTTTGGTAACAAATTGATTTCCGTTGGATACATCTAATTCCGCTAGGTCTTGGTTAAAATTTTTTAAGTTTTTTTTAAGTCACTTTCATCACGACTTATATTTTGTATGATTTATAGACATTTAAAGTTGTTGTTGTTGTTGTTGTTGTTGTTTTGACCACAATAAATACTGATCGAGTAGGTGTAGGTGTACGTTGAGATTAAAATTATTGGTCACGTCGTTATACTGCGATCACTTGTTTTGTGAATTTAAAAAATGTTTCCTCCTTTTTTAAATGTTGATTAATGTGGAATTTTTGTTTTGTTTATCAAATGTTACTTAAGAAGATTTAATATTTTTTCTGTTTAACATTTAAAGGCCAATATGTGAAGACAAAACACTATAGAGTTGGGGAAAGATTATTTGTTTATTAAAGGAATCATAATAATAATAATAATTCATATGCTGTGTGCTTGTTGGGTTTGTTGGGTTTACTGTAATTGAATGCAGGCGGCATATGATGGAAAACGTAATAAATATTCGTCTCATGGCCACGCGGCATTGGAAAAATTAACAATTTACATGCATCAATCATGTCATAATGATAAATGAGGAGCGAACAAACAGAAGATGCGTTCAACGATGCAACGATCAGTTAACGAACAATGAGATTTTTTAAAATTTTTTTTATTATTTAAGCATAAAGATGAATCGAACAAATTAATAATAAAATAAAATAAAAATTAAGGTGGGATGTAGGGGGGTTTTTTCTATTTTATTTTATTTCTTTAAATAATTTAAACAACGAAAACGCTATTTCATCAACGAGAAACGTATTAAAAGGGGCGCGGTAACACCGAAGAAATTTTTTTATTATTTATTTGTAGGGAAAAGTCAATTATCACAATTGAAAGATATTTCCTTGTCTAGATTTGTAGTATTGCTTAGGGGAAAATCAGCTGGCGTACCGAGTGATCGCGATCTCCTTTTTTTGTTTTAATGTAACTAATATCATGCGTTAGCGATATTAACGTTTGACATTTATTTCTTTAAATAATAAATTATTTTTTAGTAAAAATAGAAATTCCTAAAATAAACTATTAGCTGTATGTTGTGTAGCTCTGCTCTGTGTACTGGAATTTATATTTAATTTAGCGAACTTTGATCTTAAATGTTTTTCGTGATATCGTTAACTTAGCGAAGACACTAAATAACCGCAAAGGAAAGAAATTTTTTATTTTTATGTTATGTATGACAAACATATTTTATGTTTTAAAATTTAAATTGTTGAAATTAATAATCAAATAATAATTCATTAAATTTTTATTATATTTTATGGTTAATAATAACAATCGACTGCTTTATAAAAATTGAATGAATAAAACGATGAAAGAAAAACACAGAGTTTGTCGTCAGTTTATAGTTTTGAATAAAAAATTTGAAATTTGATTACGTTAATGGTTGTTTGTAGAAGAGATTATTATTCCTTGTTCTTTCCATTTCTTACATTCTTTACGTCTGTGTTACTCATTATAAAAAAAAACCTCAACTGATCTTCTTCCTTATGTGTATTGTTGTCGTGCGGTTGTGTGAATTATGTGAATGAAAAAATTGGTCTTGTGATGAAGAAACTTTTCTTTAGTTATATCCCTGAGACAATACAAAGTAAAAAATTCATCATGTTGTGTTGTTGGTGTTAATTTTAATTATTATTGTCCTTGCGGTTAAATTGTCTCAGTTTTAAAAACAAATTTACTTAAACCAAACAAAGACGACGACGACAAGCATTCATTAAAAATGCTCTATTTGTTCCCGTGTTAATTTACACACTGTAAATGCCTTTATTGCCCTTTTTTTCGTTATTTTTTCGTTGGTGTATCCAACTTGAGTTTTATGTAAGTAACAGAGAAAAACCCATTAAATCAGTGAATGGAAGAGAAAAAATACAAGGCGACGATTGTCTAGTTATTAGTTCCTTTATCCTAGTTACACCACTTTTATTATTCCTCTAGTGATACGAGAGTTAGACAAAACAATTTCATTTTTATTTTCTTTGAACGAAAATAAAAAAAACTTTTTTCCAAGCAATTTAAAGTGATTTACGTAATTGCTTTTCGTCTTCTTCTTTCTTTCTTTCTATTTTTTTCTGTAACAATAAAGTTTTGTTGATACTTCTGCGGGTTGTTGGTTTTATTTATGTATGTTTTACGCATCTCATCCGTACAGTAAGGATTGATTCATTTTCACTCTCTTCTTACTCGTTTGTGGTTTTTAATTTAGCTGCACTTAATGCCTAATTTTGTTTCTTTATCAAGATAATGGAAAATAAACTCTGGGTTAAAGAGGAGAAACTTAATTGAAATTTTTTTTTCTTATTTTCGTTCGTTGTGTTATTTGTTAAAACGTCACAGAGGCAACAATGATGTTAAACAAGAGAAATGAAGAAAAAAAAACACACACACACACACACAAATTAATTACATGAAGATAAGCAAATATTTGGGTAGAAAAATAATTTTTTTTTGTTTTTTAAGTTAAACAATAAATAGTTAAACCAACCATAATTGTACAAAACAATTTTTTTTTTTTTTAATATTATCTTGACAGTTCCAACAGTTTTTTATTATGTTGAAATTTCATGTTTCCAATGTAATTAAACAATAAAAAAAAACATTTTTGTTCGTTGACATCGCGTAGTTTTTAGTTTAAATAAAAATTATAAATAAACAACACAAACACACACACGGAGAGAAAATGAAATAAAAAGCATAAAAACGTGTACCGAATATAAATTATTATTAAAAAAAAAAGTAGGAAAAAAACAACCAACGTTAAATTAGTAAAAATTTAATTTACCTGTAATCACCGAAATAATGTTTTTAAAAATAGAAATTGTGAAGACTTTGTCGCGTTTGCTTACCTGGAAATAAAATAAAAATTAGAAAAATGAGAATAATATTAACAAATTTTATTGTTTCTATAATTTAAAATTTATTAAACAGAAGTCGATATATGTCTATTTGTAGACAGAAATTTTATTAAACGATCGATGTGCCCGCATTATTACATTACCATAATGCGTTGTTGTTGTTTGACTTGAACAAAAAAATTAAAAAACGCGTGTCATACGAAATTAATATGTCGCATAGTCTTAAAGCATTATCAAGTTTAAACTATTCTCCCTAGAACCAATCTATTATCATCCCTTAGTTTTTTTTTTTTTTTTATTTTATTTGTAAAGAAACGAATAAGCTGAACGGAAAACAATTTAAACACCGACAAATAACGTTAATGCGGCGACATATAACCAAAAAAGTAAAAAGATTGTCTAGATGTCAAACTGTCAACATAATTCCTCCATAGTAATAATAATAATAATAGTAATAATAAAAAAAATAATTTTTGGTTTGTTTTCATAATAATAAACAAACAGAATAAATAAATTAGTAAAAAAGAAAGAAAGAAAAGTCTCTCCCGACAATTTACAAAAAAAAAAAAAAAAACCATCAGAAAGAAAATCATTGAGAAGCAAAGACACACACCGTTTACTTTAATATTTTAGCTGTCTTCACTTCAGTTATTTATTTTTTTTTAAAGCATATAATCACCAACCCTTGTGTTTTATTTTTTTAATTAATTATTTTTCTCTTTTGTAACCAAAAAAAAAAAAACAAAATAAAAAACCAAACATTTCGCTCATCGCAATGAAATTATTCAAAACTGTGTCATCCGTCATCGCTAGTATATGGTCGCGTTGTTACTTTTTTCATTCAGCATAAATATTTTTGTTTAAACATTTCCAACGAAGGTTAATTTTCCTGTAAAATTTTATTTCACATGAGATGAATTATGTAATGCAGAAAAAGAAGAAGAAAAATAAATAAAAAATCTGCATCGTCATTTATGTAAATATTTGCAGTTTTATTCTGTATTTTTTTTTTTTTTAATAAACGGCGGCTGTGCTAATATCCTAACATCCGGTCGGTTATTATAAAATGTTAATATAAATAAAGAAGAATTAAATAAGAGAAAAATGACGGATTTTTCGTTATCAAATCCATCAAAAAAATCCAACAGAAGAAAAACGGCGCCATAGACATAGGCATAAGCTACGCAAAAATACATAAATTGCATTCGTCAACAATAAAAACATTTTATTCTTCTCTTATTAATGCTGAACTATGGTTATTAATATTTAATTATTTATTTATTATAAACAATTTTATTTTATTTCTTCTTCTTCTGCGTATTATTTCTTCATTTTTATCGCTATTAAATCATTGTTTTTATGTAAATTCTGCGTTTTTATTTTATTTTGTCCTTTTTTTCCACTTTTAATTTATTTATTTCTATTCGGTTGTAACTAATACAAAGGTCATATTTGTGTAATGCGATTATAATTTTATTATTATTATTATTCAAATAAAAAAATGTTTATTTTACAAAAAAAAAGCAAATAAACAAACTTGGAATCATGTCAATAGTGCGTTATTATGTGAAAAAAAAATTATTTAAAAACAGCATCAGTGACGTTAAGAAATGTGAATTTCCCCCTGTTTTTTTTGTGTCTTTGATACATCACATCGCGAGCAATCAATAAAAATAAATTTTTAAAACACATTGAAAACAATTAAAAAAAAAAAATTAAACGCATAAAGGCAAGGCAAAAAATTTCTTAAGCTAAAAACTCATGATTAAGCGATAAAAGTTTAACGAAAAACTCTACAGCAAATCAATGGAAACGTGAAAATTTTTTTATTATGCTTCTTGGAATTTTTTTTTGTTATTATTTAACGCAGTTTCAGTGGTTTTTTTATTTTTTCAATCAAAAAAATTTTTAAAAGAGAGACGAACGAATACGAAAGCGAATAAAAATTTCTGCTAAAATTTCTGTTTTTTTTTTTTTTCTTTTTTTTGTAGTAATTTCTGACAGCAAATAATAACATGAGTTGAATACAAAATTAACCTGATGTTGTGTTTACTTGCGATGTGGAATTCTTAGTATTTAATAACCGATAAGTGTAAATTGTGTATTACGATGAAAGTTGTTTACGCTAATGTTTTTTTTTCCTTTTAATTATTTGCGAAGAAACATGATTGAACACAAAAATTTTTTTTCTTTAATTCAGTACGAATATTTCAACTATTAACCACTTGATGGATAAAATTAGTAAAATAAACTAAAGAGAAATATTTTTCTTTTCTAGAAATTATTCTACCTGATTCTTGTTGTTACTAATTATTATATCTGTTTGTTTAAACGTTAATTAAAATTATTCTTTACATTTTTAATTAATTTAATTATAGTTAAATTCATTAATAAAGTTTAAATAAACCAGGATAATGAAATAATTTTTCACAGTAATTTTCCATAAGCGCAACGAAAATAAACTAAATAAATTATTTTATTCACTAGTCTAGTAAATGAATTTGAGGCTAAATCAAAAAAAATATTATTGATGTCAGAAGTAAAAAAAGAAAGAAAAAAAAAACGCGAATAAATTGTTTTTTTCTTCTCTAATTTTATTTTATTTTTTTATTTATTTATTATGAAAGCAAACTAAAAATTTATTTTAAATACAGCAGCAGTAGCAGCAGTAGTAACAGAAATCATTTAAATTTAATTAAAATAGAAAAAATATTTTGTATATAAGACGACGAGAAAAACTAACGAATTTTTATTGATAAATATTTATGCTTTTTTCATATTTTATTAGCCAGATTTTATAATTTTTTTTTTTATTTTAAATTCAAATAAACAAAACAACACAAAAATCATGGCAATAAAATAAATTTAATTTTAAATGTTAATTAAATGAGAGAAAATTAATTAGAAATGAATAAGAAAAAGACTAGGTTGTTGTAGTAGTAGTAGACGTAGTTTGACGTAGTATTAACGTTGCGGTATCAACGCACAACTAATAGGAATCTGTTTCAAAATTCACGTAATAATCAATCAATCAATCAAATCAAAACAAATAACCAAAGTTATTTCCCCCACAAAAACAAAAATCAAGATTAATTAAAGGAAATTAAGATTTCTATAGCGAATTTTTTTTTAATTAAATTCTTTTTGCACACACCGATAACATGGCGTAAATAATATTTTTGTTTTGGGTGATAATTAAAAGTTATGTCATTACTTGAGTATTTTTTTGTCATTAATCAAGTAAAAAAATAATAAAAAAATGTTATTAATAATTGTGAATTGTCAAGTACGAGGTCAGTTATAAAAACAAACAAAAATAAGTCACATTCAGTCAGTCATATTTTCATATCACTTTGATGTCATTTTTATTTATAAAAAAAATTCTATTTGATTATTATTAATAGTAGTTGACTGGGTGTTTCAGTTTCACATTTTTTTCATGTTGAAAGCACAGATAAACCGTAAATTGATGCTGTGTATGCGTCATCAAAAAAAAAAAAAAATCATCTCGATCACCATTAAGTATAGAAACCAAATAATGTCTACAAATCAGTTATACACTCTTGGGAAAAATAAATGGGAATTCATTTTTTGCCTTATCACAACCGTTAAACCACTCAGACAATAAAATTCAACATGACTCAGTGTTAATCCTAAAATAAAATGTTCCTTTATCACTTGTATTGACGAGGTAATCTTCATCACAATGGAATTTAATACAAAAGAAAATTCCTTAAGCTGTTTTAGGAGAGAGAAACCAAAACCTCGTTACGTTTCACATTGATAATTTTAATCAAAATTAATTTATTTGTACCAAAGCAAAAGTCGTTAATTGATCCCAAACAAATTAAAATGACCTTTTGCGGTTAGTGACAAGATATAATCATCTAACACAAAAATGACGAGGCATCCTGTGAATGTTTTATTTGATCTATATTTGTAATTAAGACTTTAATTCAAAGTTTAACTCTCCTCAATCTCAACTTGGCGACAACAATTTTTTGCGTTGTTTACAATTGCAAATACCAGCTTAAAGAATTTTTTTATTATAGAAAAAACAATAGCGAAGAATATCGTGTAACACAACACAACACACCGTCGTCGTAATAAACAATACAAACCGCACAAATAATGGATAAACAAGATGGAAAAAATTATAATTTATGTGCTGCGTTGCGTGGCTATGGCTTAAATGTTTTTCTTCTTTTATTTTTCCGTTTTATTTATAAACTATGCTTCAGTAACAAACTCAGTCTGTCCTGTGTTGTATAGAAATAGAGAAATAACGAAACAACATTAAAAAAAACGAAAAAAACAAAATTCATGTTCATGGAAATAAAAACATGGAAAAAACAGTAAAAAAACATCGATGTTTTCGCCTAGATTAAAAGTTAGAAATAACTAACAAACGAAGGCATTGCACTGTGGCATCGTGTACTTACTTCAAGGAAATAAAAAAAAAAGAAAACGAAAGCCAAAAGTAATTATAATCGAAGACTTGGAGACAACTTGAAATTTTGCATGGCTTCTTCGCATTTTGTTTTTTTTTTTTTGTCTTTTTAACCAAACTCCACATAAAGCTAAACCAACCGCAAATGCGACATATTTAATTGCAATTTACGCATTAGACGTACGTGACGATAATTTCTTTTTTTTTTTCTAAAATTAGAAATTTATTTTATTTTGGAGCAAATAAATAATTAAAATAAATAAAACAAAAGTGAAAATGATTAATGATGATGGCATAATGCTTGCTGCGCCTTCATTCATCATAACACCATGATGATGATGGTGATAAAAATAGAAAACTTCACTAAGCTATCGGTTTCAATGAATCCATGGACACACGAAAATTCATTTGATTAGAAAACGTGACTTTTTCTAATTGCATTAAAAAAAATGTAAACGAACGAGCAGCTGCAGGTGGCTCAGCTTAACTCCTGTTTACCTTGGCGAATGAACAAACAAAGAATTAAAGAAAGAAAAAATTTCGTTGTGTCAGTAGCTAGACAGAATTAATTTTGGCAGAATTTGTTTATTTAATTAAAGAAAAAAAATTATGTTTTTGGCCAATACTGAATCAAAGTTAATTAAGTCAAAATTTGAGAAAAACGTTGCTTGAATTAATTGAGAAAATAAATTAGAAAAAAAACGAAAAAAAATATAAAAGTCAAGGGCTCTCGTTGACGCTCAAGTGTATGCGTAACAAACGTACAAATAATATCTTGTCCACTTGAAGCGACGATTTATGATTATTCAGTAATCTCATCTGCGTAGTTTCGATTCTTTATTTTTTTCTATTCATTTAATCATTAATTGTCGTCTTTAAAACATATATTTGAGCACGTTTTAAATGGGAAGAAAGATATGTAAACAGTGGAAGGGAAGCATCCACCTATTGACCCAAATTTACTTAACAATAAATCTAAACACCGTCACCATTTACGAAGACGACAACAACGACGACGACGACGCTATGCAAATATATTTGTTTTACATAAAAATGTTTGTTGCTGCTGCTTCTGTTTATGTTGGGGAGGTGGATGGTTGTGGGTCGGATAAACGTTATTTAGTTGTTTGCTTTATTTCTCAGTTGTTCAATCATTAAGGCACTAAGCAATGTGTGTTACTTCCTTCCGCCGTTCTTGTTGATTTCACCTAGTTAACGAAACAATCGCAGCAATTGTTACTGCTTCGTTGCTGTGGAAGCACACAGCACATATGTATGTTAGTAGCTGAGTGGCACGTACATTCGACAAATAAATTAAAATCCTTTGCAAAAATATGGAGGCGTTTAGCCTACTTTCGTTCGCACCCACATTGGTCGCCTTATAGTCGCCTAACGAATCATTTGTTGTTGTCAGCCGAAATGTCAAGGCAGCAGAGCACCTTATGCTGCCAAAAGTTTTGGTTTCTTCGCCGTCAGTGTATCCTTGATCTTTCAGAGAATGCAAGATAAATGGCAAGCCATGCAAGCAGACAAGAATCTTTGCAATGTCTATGCTGCACGAATTATGGGGTGACTGGGAGACGGGTGTTTTTCGTCGCCAACGCGTCGCAACTAGTTTTCATGTCGAAATTGTTCGTTGGCTGGCGCCTCAATTTATACAATTCACGTTCCGCTATGCGTCTAACATTATTCGATTTGATTTTGTCACATTTTGACACTTTGTCAGTTTTCTTACTCATTTTTCTTGATAATTTCTTAAAGAGCTTGAGTATGGAGCAGCAGCAGTGTTTTACGCTTTTCTATTCAAAACAAACGAAACATTCTTCCACGCACCACAACCGAATAATGAACGACACGTTTCATTCGAATTTAATCAACTTCAATGATGAATTGAATATGGCATAAAAGCATAAACAAACAAAGGTAAAAACAAACTCATCACCTGTGCGTGACAAAATTCCTTATCGCTTCTCAAAGGCTTTTATTCTGACTCTGGCGTTGTCTCTGTTTTATGTTCGTCTTAAATTATTCATCATTCATTGCTGGTTTGTTTACTTTTTTCCATTTTATATACAGAGAATAAAAAGATTTTTTACTGAATGGCATAGAGAACGTTCAGGAATTCGCAGATAATGAAAATATTTACAGCCGCACCTCGCCTTATTTACTCTTCTGCTTAAGGCGTTGTAATGCCACCAAGAGAATCGCCTTTTCCCTTTGATCAGACTGAAACTAATAGAAGACAATCGCTTTTGATTGCAAAACTTTGCTTTTCTTGTGAGTGGCGAGGAATTAGGTCAGTCAGAAAGGCTAGGGAATTTATCAGTAGTATCGTCATGGCGTGAAGACCACACACTCGTCAACCAGCTTAAAACGATTTTATTTATCTCTCTTGTTACTCCGTTTCCGTATTTGTTTTTAACTTTTTCGAATAAACCGCAGAAAGAACGCAGATAACGACGAATGAAAGGCCTCCTCTGTCTGTGTATTCCGCAATCACTTTAATCGCTTGTTTACTCCCAGTTACAGCTCATTTTGCAATTAAATTATGAGATTAAGCAGCGCGCGTCTGTGTGTTTTTGTACTGCGCGTTTTATCATTTTTGTTTACAATTTCTCCGTTTACCAGATCAGCAGATATCGTGGTTGGATCGCGCAGCACTCATTAAATTTCTTTCGCCTATGAAGTACAACTGCGAGTTCTGTGTTTATTTTAAGAATTTGTGAAATAATAAATTAAAGTTTTGTGTTTTCCTCGCAAGTCGTTCGATTTTTAAATAAACAAAAAATATTTGAGTTCAGCTTAGAATTGTTGAGGAATTTCGATGCAAACGCAACCGTCGAGATCGTTTATGCTATCTGAAGCAATTAAGAACTCACTTATGAACCTATGCGTTATCTTTCCAAATTTAAATAATAATGTTACTGCTGCTGCTGCTGCTGCTCTAGGTTGATCCAATTAATAAGCCTGAGATAAGTAAAGCGATACACGCATGTAGCCCTACCACCACCAGTCACAGCATGACTTAATATTCCAGTTTTCTTAATTTCATTTAATTTTTTTATCGTCTTTTAATTGACCAAAGATTAGCTTTTCGATTAAAATACTGCGATGTAGCGGCTAGAAGATGTTTCCCAATCCTAATGCAAGCAATTAATTCAGTTTTAATATCGCTTAATCGACTAATTTAGGTTTTAATGAATAATAATTACTCTGATGAATTGAATTGAATTGAAATATGAAATAGAAGAATAGAAGAATAGGGGGGAAAGAGTTGTAAATAGGAGTGAATCACCCGCACAACTGTAGCATTCACAAGAAGATTCTAATTAACTTTTAATCCGATTTGTTTTATTCATTCTTATCTCACAGACAAAGAATGATTCATCTGCTGACTTTTTTGTTTTCTTTTGTTAAAAACTATTTAGGTTTCGCCGATGAATTAATTATTTTTGTAACACCTGCTAACAATCTATTTGAAAAAAAAAATCACAAGAAAAGTGTCTGTCGAAATTGTTTTGATTTTGTTTTGATTTTGTTTAATCAAAATGCCTCGTGACAATGCCGTTACAAATTCAAACGATCCAATCTAATCTAGAATGCATCGATCCACATGATCTCTTATCAATAATAATTTACAGAAAAACAACATTTACAACACACACAAAAAACTTATTCGATCTAAATTAAATTTTAAAAAAATCAAATTTTTATCATTTTTCAATTCAATCACATGTCGCTCAATTATTTATATTCACACTGTGTGTACTTTTCACTCAATTATTCGTTATCGTGTTGTAAATTACAAATGAAAACAACGGATAAAAACCGATTACACGATTTTTTGTAAGACGCATTCTAGCACTGTGTCTAGAATAGTGAAGTAATTTTTTATTTTTGGTAACCCTGTGTGGACACGTGCTTTCGTTTTACAAGAGTGCATTGCACCCAGAGTTGTAAAAAGTGTGAATAACAGCAATAAAACTGAATTGGAGCAAGTTCACACTGAGTTATCGATTCATTTCTGCTGTTTGTTCTCTTGTAATCAGAAAAAAATTGATAAAATCCAACAGAGTATTGGTGAACAGAATGAAAAAATATAAAAAAAAATTTATGAATGAAAAATCACAAAAAAGAATTTAATGTTTTAAGTGGCCCACCCACATATTTATTTTCTCGTCATCCACGGATTTTAATTGTCTGTTTTTAATTGTGCGTTTTATATATTTTCGCCAGTTATTTTTAGAATATCAAAGAAGGAGATCACAGGTGATCATGGTACAAAGAATTTTTTTTTTTTTTTAGTGTTTTGGTAGTAATTCGGGACGTTGAAATGCTGCTGGTGCTGGTGGTGATAGATTTTATTCTTTTTTTTTTTTTTTTATAAACTCGGCAATAAAAATAATTTCTTTTAATTAAGCGAACAACAAAAAAAAACTTGCGGTTTAATTGCCTTTTTCATAAAAGGGGTAGTCGCGTAGTTCTTAATTTAGTTTTTCGATTTTTATTAATAATTTTCAATGACTCGTAACAGAAGACGATATAATGCTGGTGTGTTGGGTTAGAATTTTATACAAAAACATATTAAGCAAACGCGGTTGTTAAAAATATCAATAAAAAAAAACGTTTTAAAGCGAAATCATCATAAATTTTTTTTTATCGATTTGTAATTAAAAATTGATATTCTCTGATCTTCACTTTGTCCTACTGTTATTGACCTTTGTTTTGTGAATACATTTTTGGCAAAAAACTGTCTTTAGCATTAGAATTTTTTTTTTTGATTACGTGACTTGAGTAGTACTTGGTTTATGATAATCCAGTTGAGAGCTATTTATCAGACTATTATCGCTGTCGTATCATCATAAAAAAGTTTTATTTTTAGCTCATAAATCATTACAAAACAAACGAAAATATTTTTAAATAAGAAAGGACTGAATTTCCACCTCCACAGTGTATGTGCAACATAAAAGTGCTTCCAAAAAATGCTTCACTGTCGTTTTATTTTTTTAATTTATCGTCATTTTTCACGTGAATGTAGTTTAAAAAGATGACAATCGGTTTAAGCTCACACAACTAAAGCATAAAGCATAAAACATAAAAAAAAAAAAATTAATTATCTTGTTTAATTTAGTAAAAAAAAAACATGACAGCTGAATTTCAGAACTTTATTCTCCTCTTGTTTTATTATCTTAATCTTGGTTTGTATCTAGAGTTTTATTTTAGTCTTGTTACAAATCCTCGTTGTCTTTTGTTGTTTGTCTTTGCCTCTACCTTAGTCACATTTTTCTGTTTTTTCTTTTTTTTTTCTGCTCTGTGTAATAAAAATAATAATTCGATCCCTACAAATACAGAACACATGATGTCTTCCGTTACTCTGTATACGCTGTATCAGAAATTTGATTTTTTTTCTATTTCTACTGAAATTTCATAATAACTCAGTTTAGTTATTATAACTCGAAGCATAATAAATGAACAGCTGCCCGGTTAATATGTGCAGCATCGTGTGTCCTGTCCATTGTTACAATTTTTTTTTTTTCATTATTTCATTCTTTTAATGGAAATTACCCTTGAAAACGCATTCTGCATTTTTTGCATTTAAATATTTAAAATAGGAAAAAACAAATTCTATGCCATGGAATTTGAGATTTTTATTTTATATTTTGTTTAAAACATAAAACCGAGTAAAGTAACAATACAAACGTAGAGCGTTGAATACATTTCCAGGTAGTTCAGGTGGTGAGGATTGTGCAGCTAAAAGTTACTCACATTCGCAAAAGTTTAACAAAAGTTTTGTTTTCTATTTGATTTACTTTTTTTTGTTTGGTGAAAAACCTAAGTAAAATTCGTGAATGAAACATTTCTAGAAGAATTTTATTTACACCGGTTAAACAAAAAAAAAAAAAAACGAAGAAAATGTTTAATTAAAACTAATTGAGGGAAACGTGAGCGAGAATTTTCGCCCCCTAGAAACAGTTTTCAGTCATAAGCAGTAGTTGTTTCTGGGTGCAGTGTGAAATTTGCCTTTTTTTTTTCGTCCTGAATCTTTTTGATTTTTTTATTTTTTATGTTTTAATCAAACAACACACTCTGTTTACCACACAGAAGGCAACGAAATATTTCAGGATTGGATTTTATTTTATCGAAATGTAAACATCCCTTTTCCCTAGTAAAAATCATAATAATGATCGCGCTGTTGCTCTTTTAACTTAATTCTCTACTCGTCTTGATTCCATAAAATAATTAAATAAACAAAAAATGTTTTTTCATGTAGTTGTTCACTTGAGAGTTTTTGGTATCAGCGTTTTTTTAAAATATATTTTATTATACTTGTGGCGTCTCTAATTGTCTATAACCAAGAAGAAGAGGGGATAAAACTCCTTTTTTTTAATTTGCATTAAATATAGCAGCGAAATGGCTAAATAGCTGCACAGCATCCTTTGTGTACTCTGAGTTATTTATTAGATAAAATAAACAAAAAGCAATAGATCGGCGTTTTTTTTTTTTTTTTCTGTAAATAAATCATCTCAGTTAGAATAACAAGAATACAACAACGAGCCAGGTACAATCTACTGTGCATGCTGTGAGTTTTGTTTGCTCTGTTATCCTTTCTGTTTCTGTTCGTTCAATGTGCAAACAGAGCAGGTAAAATGCTTACCTGACAGACGCTCCTTGAACTTGAAAATGCACAGAAACATAAATTTTTTAATTTATGTGAAGAGTATGCTGAGACAGCGTTAATATGCTGGCAGTTTGCGATTTATTTTTATTTTTTTTTGGGTTAAAAAATTAAATCAGGGTTGTGTTCCTAGAAATAATGTTAACTAGGGATGCTGTTGATACACATTTACCTGGATAACAATGTGCCAACAATAACAAGAATTAATAAAAATGATCATGCGGCAAATTTTTTGCTGCCTTTCAACCCGGCACAAAGGGATTTTCGGATTTTTTTTTGTTTTCACTAAACCTTGGCAACGCAGCCTTTCATAATTGTAATACAAAACTCGCTCACCATCTCTACTAGCTGCCTAACTACCTACCTACCTACCTATCTAGATTTATGAAAAATTTTCTATTTTTAAATATTATTTGCATTTGTTAATAAACCAAAAAAAAAAAAAAATTGTTTTGTTGAACAGAAATTTCTTGATGTTCTGCCAAAATTTATGCATTTTTTGTTGGTCGTTGTTTTTTATGTGTTTGTAGCGTTCGTATAAACTAATTTGTCCGCGTTTTTATTTTCTTACTTTAATGTATGCTTTGTACGATCGCGATCGCATAAGTATTTGTAGTTTTTTTTGTATCGCACACCGCTTTCTTCATTGTGATTAATAACGCAATAATGCAATAAATTGTGATGCAGGGCTCAACAGCAAACGATCACCATGGAATTTACTTAATTTTTTTTATTGAGACAACAACATCCCTGTTTTTAACAGTGCGGATTATTATTATTACTAAACCGGTTCGTGTTTTTTTATTATTACTTGTTCTCTCTCACAACATACGTTGTTATTGTTTTGTTGCTTTTTTTTTACAGTTTTCGCGATATTCTTGTACTGATCAGCGATAAAGTAAAAAAAAATTTTACAAATGTTGTAATTGTCACGATTTTGCTGTTGTTGTTGTCGTTTTATTATTTTATTAGTCATCGTCGTATTTTTTCTAACATAAGAAACAAAGATTTTTTTTCACTTCCTTTATATATACACGCACAACAAGGAGCTACAAGATGATACATTACACACGACATACGGTTGACGACAGTCTAAATTTGTAAAAAAAAACGAATCAAAAACTCCATTCAACTTTACTAATGGAATGCGAAAATATTTGCACAAACTTTGAAGATTATTTACTTTTGAAAAAAAAATGGTTTTTTTCCTCTGTTTGCTATTTGATTAGTTTCACTTGGTTTGTTTTTCGATGATATTCTCTTAGATTTGCCTATCCTCTGCTCTAAAGCGAATGAGTTGTTTTCATTAGATTTTTACTTCATGTTTACATATGAGGATCATGTGATCTGATCGCTAGAATTGTTATTTTAAATAATTACACAACTATTAAAGCACTTTTTTCACCAAAAAAAAAATGAAAAATTTACATCTTAGAATAATAAAATATTATTTTTAGTTATTTGCACGATCCAAAGCTATATAATTGTGTATATACAGAGATTATCGTTGTTGTTTGTTGATGTAAATAAGGCAAATGGTGTTTGCGTTCCCAACTATCGTTTTGAGAAAAAAAAAAACGAGCAAATGTTGCTAGCTTTTGGTAAACATAGGAATAGAAATGATTGTATGACGCAAAGTTAAACATATATTTAAAAAAAAAATAGAAAAGATAAGAATTGTGTCGACGCATTTATTTCGTAGCTAGATTCACATCGTAAAGATCCTCCTCCATTAATAATTATAAACCAACTACAAAGTACAATCTATCCAAAAAATGATTAAATATTTATACAAAGCATGTATGACAGCGAACCAGAGCACCAGATTGTTGTTGTGCTACACACAATATTTTTTTACGCATAGTTATGACTAGGCAGATCGTGTTGTTTTGTTAAAATTTCTCTTTAAGCCGAGAACATGGATCAAAACAGTGAGGATTGAGAACTAGAAGAATTTTTATAATGAAACGAAAAAAAAAAGCCCCGGGCGTCTGTTCATATATTAACGTGTGACACAGAAGTTATGCGATATTTTTTCATGGACAATTTCCAGTCAATTAATTTCTGCACAAAAAATTAATGCTTTGCATCCGGTTGAACACCACGATCATTATTGTTGCAATTAATTGTTATAGCAGGTTGAATTAAAGTTTATCATTGTGTTTTGTGGCATTTATATAGAACGCATCGATGAGTTTAATAATTTTTTTTTTTTTTATTTTATAAAATATTTAACACCCTGCATCACAAGTAATAATAACAAAACAAAATAGAGGAAAAATAAAGAAAAAAAAAAACTTTGAAAAATTAAATGAATAAACAAAGATCGACAACGATCGTGTTTTTTTATGACGTTGTTTCAGAGGAAACAGTTGGTGGTCGTTGTGTCAAGGTATCGCTCGATCCTTTTTATTTAATTTATTCAGAGGGAAAATCAACAATTTTTATGGTATTTGATGCTGTCGATTTGATGCTCATAATTATGTAGGAAATCTGACACTTCTCCGGTTTTGTAATCGAATTACGATGGAAAAGGGCAAACATTTTTGTACATTCAAGACGATGAAATTATTTTGATTGAGATAAAGATTTGTTATTAAACACCAGATAGGTGAAATAAAAACTATTTTTGTGGCATCCACCTTTTCTCGATTTAATTGTGTTTTGGTTAGGTGTGAGAAATTGTTGTATTTTACTGAAAAGGGTAAGAATGATTTATGCGTGGAACCCTTGAATGTTGTTTTGTTTTGAAAACAATTCACCCACAATAAACCAATAAAATAAAACAAACAAAAACAGAGTGGATTCTGAGAATCTGAATGGCTGAGCCACTTCAACGGCACTATAGTTCCATTAAGTAAAATCAACTCGTTTCAGGAGGGTAATTTAAAGTTTTTTAATTTTATTATTTTTTATACACGTCCACTGGTCAGTTTAAACCCTCCCGCATACACCCAGCTTTAGCATTAGCTATCAGTGAAATCGTTAGGCAAACAAATTACCATTTGACCATATGTCGATGGTCGACTAACGACATAAATGTCAAATGCGAAGCTAAACAAGATTTATGCGATAATTTTGATTAATTTTAAAATTCAATTTGTAATTTGAAAAAGTATTTCAATATAAGCCGAGAGGAAGGCATAAAACTACGACCATGAAATGTATACACGAATTTTGTTTTCATTTATAATTCTGATAAAAATCGCTGTTACTGCTCAGCTCGATGACCTAACCGGTAAAACCGTAATTTTCAATCATCACCCGCATCTTAGTAAGAAACAACCGAAATAACTATCTTTAGCGGCCCCTCGTCTTTTTTTTTTCAACTTACAAATTCCTGGAAAAATATTTCTCTCTTCATTTCCTTTAATTTCTTTTCTTATTTAATTTTTTTCGAATGAAATCAACAAAGTCGTCGAGACTAAACAAACAAACAACAAAGGAATAATTAATTAAGACAAAGTAGTTTTCGTTTTTTTTTTTCTTAAAACAAAGCACACATTAACCCCAAGCGGGACTTTATCCTCAAACAAATGAAGACAACAAAAAAAAAGATTTTTTCAGGAGAAAAACAAGATAAATAAAAATTAATTGGATTAGTTTAGTGTTTGGTGTTTGCATCGATAGCAGCAGGTGGGCGATTAATTTTGATCGCCTTTGATGCTGCTATCGATGCGTCGTGTATTGGAATGTTAAGATGATGCAACTAAACCGTTTTGGTATTTATTGCTTTCTTTTCAATAAGCTCGTCACTTTTGCATTCCATATCCCGTCATTCACCAACTATTACTTCGTTAACATTACGAACATAATCAGCTTCGTAGTCCATTAATATGCATTAAGTAACTAAATACAAATCGTGATAATCCCATTCCCATCATTGAGGCAATAAAAAATATTAATCCAGCCTTTTATGAGGCTACAAAGTATCTCTTTCAACAAGATTATTTATTTGTTTATTTTGATTATGGAAATAATAATAATAAAAAAATGCCTAGTCGTCGACGACGATGCGTTGCATTTTTTTATTTTTTATTTGCTTTTTGTTTATTATTTTATATTTTTATTTCTCATCCACAATTGCATTATCGTCGCGTCCCTAACTATTTTTTATTTTTTGTATTTAATATTCGTGTGTTGCGATAGTGTACACTTTAAAGAACAGATAAACAAACTCCATCGCGTTTAGAAAATGTTACAAGTGCTGTACTATGGTATGCTGTGTGTGTTGTAATGCAATCAAAAAAATTTATTTTTAATCTCTTCTTGCCTTTTACTAATAAAAAACCAAAAAAAAAAAAATTACTTAAGTAGTTTGTGTCTTCGCTTATTTATAAAAAAAAAATCCCATTTGTTGCTTTTATCACGTTTCTGTTGGCTAATGACAGTTATTAACCCGACCGTAAAAGTACATTAAAGAAGGATTACGTTGCCCGATTAGGACGACAACGACGGATGATGAATAAAATGGGGTTAATAGGATTTTATTTATTAGTTTGGTTTTTACCTTTATATATATATATATATATATATAAATATTGACACACGCCCTCAAAAGTAGAAGAAATTTATTGAAAACAGAGAGAGAGAAAAAACAAAAAACTTAAATATACTAAAAGCATTTTTATCCCTCGTACCGGGTATAAACGGTCAACGATCTAACCTAACGAACCATGAATTTAAATGCGAACAAAAACTCTATATCGATGGTTAAACATATTGAATATTAATCGAAGTCAAGAATTTATATATGGTACACACATCGTAACACTACCACTGTTGACACTAATCACCTAACCGAAATTTTAACCAGCGAAAATTGTAAAAAAAATATCCAGGTGAATGAAAACGGTATTTAAGTGTTTAAACGTTATTAATATCATCTGTAGCCATTCTCCAGCATAATTTAAAAATTACAAAAAAACTATTTATGCCGGTTATAACGACAATATCTGCAGACAACTTTTAATTTTTTTTAATTGATTTAAACTGACGTCCCGCTGTGTTAACATATGCAATCGATAAATTAAATTTTTCTAATTAATTTTTTTTTATTTTCCCACACACATACAAGACTGTATAATAAAATTTAATCTAGATCAGAGAATTTTAATTAATAATAATACTGATGGAAAGAAAAAGATAAATAAGCTGATCCTAAGGCTCTGACCCTTTATTGCTGTTTGTCGTGCCAATAATAATAATTTTTCAATCGTTGAATTTTCGCATTAGAAGGGTGGATGACCACTGTTATTATTAATTAGCGTTAAAGGGTGAAGGTGCGTCTCTTAATATTTTTTTTTCTTTTTTTTTAATATTTTTATTAAAAAGTCACCAAAAAAAATTAAATTTTCTCGGTCTGTTGGTAATTTATCAAAGAAGCAAAAAAAAATGAGTCATTTGCGTTTGGTTTTTTGGTAGTAAACGAAATTTATCAAAAACAGAAAAAAAAGGGGGAAGGAAGTATGACCAGACCACCATCGACGTTACCACCATTATTAATCCAATAAAATATATTTTTTTTATTACTTTATTCGTTTCTCCTTCATTTAAATCATTTAAATCGGAAAATAAGAAAATAAAAATTAAGAATGAGAGAGAGTGCCCTACCTGTTTCTAAAAGTCCGATTATAAATAAACCGGCTACCAATAATTTCCACGGCTCCATTATTATTAATAATTTTTCTTTTGCTTCTTCTGCTTTAACAATTTGTTTGATTCGTTTCTTTATTTATTCCCTTCGTTTTTTTTTTTTTTTTTAGTAATGAAAAGATTATTGTTGAGGCCACCAAGTGCCTTATTTAAACACTTTTACAAAACTGAAGTGCACACAACTCTGTAAACTTATCAAAAGAACAGAAAAACAACAGAAAACTCTATGGAAATTCCTCCAAATTTAATTTAATTAATTAAACCAAAAACTAAACACACAAAGCACAGTAAAAAAAAAAAATTTTTTTTTTTACCCAATAACTAAACCACGGAATTATTTTTTTTCACTTTTCTTTTAGTAATAAAACATCCAAAAAACACAAATTTTTTTCAAAATTAATTTAATTAATTATTTTTTTTATTAATTCGAATTAACACACTTAAAAAAAATATAGAAAAAATTAACGCGGTACAGTTTTAACCGTTCGAGACGATAGAGTTGCTTCAACTAATGTTCAATGTGTTTTTTAAAAATAATTCGGCTTAGCTGTGTTGCTTGTACTGTGTACTGTTGCGATGAGAAAGTCAGAGAGGAATTTTATTCTCATAGTTTTATTTCATGGTTTGTATGTTGACTGTGCTCAGTGACGATTATGACGCATTGGTGCTGGCTGGCATACGTTCATTTTAAGGTTTTTGTCTTGGCTGAACTTTATAAAGTCATTTCTTGTGGTTACGTTACGATTTATTAATATTCTTTCAATTTTATTTATAGAACTGATCGCAGTTTAATAATTCCAATTTTCTACTTTTTTCTTTTCTCTTTCTTTTAATTGAATCACTTGGTTGGATTCAGCGGTGATTCGTGGTTGACATTCACAATTTTAATTTCTAGTAACTACTGCGACATAGAAAATGATGCTGCAACAACTGCAAAATGCATTTCGCACAAAAAATTATTATTCATTATCGGCCTATTTTTGCATATTAAGCAGAATTCATTATCTAAACGAGAATATTAATCATAAGACGAGAAAATTAAAATTCTGATCAGGCGATGAAAGCGTTTGTAACAAATCATACAAGCTGTTTGTAGCGATGACACAATGTCTATGCCGTAAATAGTGTCGAGCGTAATAAAAATTAAATTGTCGATGTAATTAAAATCGATGCAATTGTGGCCGAGGTGACATAACCAGCATTAGTGGCATTAGTGGCAAAACAATAAATAAAACAGAAATTGGTGTTGGTAGCTTTGCAGTAATAATAATAAGCAATTAAACCGCGGAAGGAAGTGCGTTGTTGATTTTGGGTTTTTATTACACGAATATTTGGGAATCGATTTAAATTGGATCGAGAACAATGGATTACTACACTGATTATGGTGTTCGCGAAGGTGAATCGCCCTTAACTCACCGTTTTATTGAACAAACTGAGTAAAATCGTTAAACTTGATTACACGAGATGCCGCCTTTATGATTTCCTGATAAAAAAACTCTTTTTCCATCCATTGTGTCTAATGGTGTCCTTCACCGTTTTTATTATTTTATTTTATTTAAACCGTGTGCTGGCCACGACCGCGTTTCTAAGCTGTAAAACGGGATGCACAGGAATTCGCATGATGTCATCATAGGTGTAGATTCTTAAAAACAATTGTTAATATTTATTCGTATTATTCGCCAATTAAGATTCATGTTTAACGACCCAACAACAATCCGTGTTTTCAGTATCATTTTACCGTCATTTGTGAATTTAAAGAAAAAATATTTTTGCGTATTCAAATCACAAAAAACAATAGAACCGTTTTGATTAAATAACTTTTTTTTTTTTTAATAATTAATTAATTTTTTATTTGTTTACAAAATAACGAATTTTTTTTTTTTATTCGCTAATGTCAAGCCCAGTATATTTACTTTTGTTTTGGGGGGTTGTTTAAGCGAAAAACTATTTTGTTTCTTTCAATTAATTAAATTAGAAACAATAAAAAGAAAAATATTGTAAAATAATTACCTAAATATAACCCGCATGTGGTTTAAATTAATTAAAAATAAACAAAACAAAACAAAAAAATTATCAATGATGATGGCTCGGGTGCCTGTCACAATAATAAAAAAACAAAATTTAATGGACAGTGAATTTGGTTATGTCACTTTATATATCCTTTTAAGGAGTTTCTCCTAGAGTTTATTATTATTATTATTGCTAATAAACGTGCTGATGACGTGATCAAAAACTTTTATGCTTTTATGTCATTTTGGTGCAATTACGTATTACGTAGAAACAGCAAAAAAAACATTTTTTCTTCTTTACAATCATCATCATCATATTTCATGGTTATTTATGGTCCAACCGATTTTTATTAATAAATAAAACACATGTTTTAACATTTGATTAATAAAAAAAAAAAAAAAATTTTTTCTTTTTCTTTTTAATTTAATTAAAAATTATTTTAAAAAAACCCCCAACCACACCAGTGTCATTTCTGGTTTTGTTACAAAATACTATACACGTACACACACACACAACAGTGAATTGATGTTAAACATTTGTTTGAATAACATATGACGGAAACTCTTTCTTTTTGATTTTTTTTTTTATCAACATATTGTAATAAAAAAAATTAATTTTCTTTCATTATTTACTTAAAACTTTATGTGTAGCAACGGAATAGACTTTTGTATCTAAAAAAAACTGTCTAGCTGTAAGATATAAAAACGAAAGAAACACAAAAAAAAAAAAATAGGGAGACACTGGGAATTATAAAAAATGAATAAAAAAAACCAATAAAAGTCATAAATTCGTACATTACGTGCCTTAAATTCTTTATTAATTCGCGGAAATTAAATATCCCAAATTGCGATGTGTCTTGGTTAAAAATATTTTTAACACGCTAAAACCGTTTAAAAAAATTATTTTTTAGTCTAACTAACGCAAAAAACATTAAAAACAACAAACGAATTAAATAATTAATTTTTTTTTCTGATTTATTTATTGCAAATGGAATAAAAATTAAAAGAAAAAAATTGTGAGTTCTTAACGCCCCCACATAATTTTTACACGTTTTTATCTTTAAGTCTAAATTTAGATTTTTTTTTTATTTTTATTTTTATTAACACTTTTCCTTGTTTTCGTTTTTAATTCCTTTTTTGACAAAATTTTTATTCAAGCAATAAATTAGTGTCGTTTGTTGTATAAACGCCCTATCCAGTGTTTGTGCTTTTTTATTGATTTGTTTATTGTATTTTCGCTGTTACAAAACGCGGAATTTTGTCTTGAATTTCTAGTTCTATTTCTATTTCTATTTTTATTAATTTTGTATTCAGCTTAGAAATTAGAGTAAAATAATAATAATAATAATAATAAAAAAGCAGCGCAAAAAATTTCTTAGGAAAACAAAAAAAAATAAATTAAATATTTCGATGCTTCGCTAAATACTGCGCGATTTTAATGACTCATTTCTACTATTTTCACTATTTTTAATCCTCTAGAAAATCAATCACGATATATTTTTATCGAGTTTTAATTCTATTATTTACTTTATGTTTTATTATAAAACTAGAAAAAAAAATGTTTATAATCATAGTAATATCAATAAATGTTGAATACAAATGATTTATTATGAAAAATATTATTGTTGTTGGTGTTTTATTATTTTTTCTTATTTATTCTTTAGAGCAGAGTTTTATTGAACTTATTTTTACGATTACGGTGGGGATATTCTTGTTTCAATATTAAGCATATTTATCGGTTATTATGTATTTAAGACAGTAGAGGCTTGATTGTTTCATTAAACGTAACTCAACTAACTTTCAATGGAAATAAAACGAATAAAGTTATTCTTGAACGAAATGTTTTTTTTATAAATCAATAAAAATTATTATTCCACACTAATTAATAAAGAATATATTAATAAATCCATATAAATAATAATTTTCAATAGGAAAGTAAATAAAGTGTAAACAAAACTAAAAACGCAAGCATGAAGCATATTCACTACAGTGTGTCTCCACTGTCTTCGTTTTTCTATACTATTTTCGCATTAAAAAAAATATTTTTATTGATAAGATTATTTTATTAATAATATTATTATTATTATTATTATTATTATTATTATTATTATTATTATTATTATTATTATTATTATTATTATTATTATTATTATTATTGTTTAATATCATTTTATCACGATCTGTTGTTCTATTTAAAAAAAAAAACAAATTTAATATGATACTTCCGTGTTAATAAGAAAAACAAGGAAGAACAAGAAAAGAAATGAATTTCTTACAAAAAATAAATCGTTCAGGGTGTGTGTCTTCGATGCATTTTTATTCATTTTACTAACATACAAGTGGTATAGCTATGGTGTTGATGGTTTTATTAACTTTTTTTTGCACAAGTGAACAAAAATAACTCAACGTAAATTATCTATTTAAAAAAAATTAATACGAAACCAACCAACCGTCCAAAAATAAAAATAAAAACCAAAGCTAAACCCAATTTATTTTCGGATGCAATTTTTTTTTTGTGTGAATTTTCTATTCATTTTGCAGACGGAAAGTCTAAAAATTTACTACATTTCATGAGAAGTACATATAAATAACAAACGAAAATTAAACAAACATTTAATTAACTTAGTTAAACCATTGTGGAAATTACATAAAATCTGTTTGAAACTACTTTATTCAAAGAAATCGCATTATAGCCGCATTTCAACCGCATTCCTTTTATTAAATTTTAAAAATTTAATCGACTTAATTGACGTAATATCTTATTTAAAACTAGCACAAATAATAACTTAATTAAATTTATTAACAATTAGTAATTAAAAAAAGGCAAAACTATATTGATCTGAATAACAAACCGTTTTTTTTTTTATTGGGGTTTGGAACTTTGATGTCACCAACCGCCAACCTACAAAACAATTACGAATCCTCTACTATTTACTCTTTTACACGTGAAAAAATTATTATTATTTATGTTAAACTAGGTAACATAAATATTTAGATTAAGAACCGGATTGAAAATATTTATTTTTCTATAGTGAATGATTGATTTTTGTGTAAATCTCCAATGCGAAATTATTACTTAACTTAAGCTAACAAACGAAATTTTTTGTTGTTAAGTAAACATTTGCTTTGTTAAATTAAAATCAAAAATATTTTTTTTTTCATTAGTAAAGTCCTTTCCGGTTTGGGAATTTGTTTTTTACAAATCACGTATCGAGAGACATCGTATTAGTCATCGATTAAATTTAATTAAAATTAACCAAACATAAAAAAAAATTTGCCAAATTTAAATTCATGTAACAAACCAAAAAATTATTATTAAACGCCATGAAGACCTTAAATTAAATTAAATTAAGTTAAGTCAATGAAAAAATGATTTTTCTTTGAATAAATTTTTAAAAATAATTTTTTTTGTATTGTCATACTGTATGCCCCCCGCACAACTAGGTTCTGTTATTACAACAATCGTACATGACATCACTACTAATAATAATAATTATTATTATTAGCTAATTGTTTACACAATTTATTAATTAAAATTAATTATAATTCACATTTATTTATACAGCACAAGGAAATGTTTTTTTTTTTTTTTTTTAATTCAGTCAGAAATATTCTGTGTTTTCTCTTTGTTTGGTTCTTACAGAAGTAGAATCCTCACTATCTATTCACATTTATTTATAAATTAATTAATCACCTTAAGTAACGACTTATTTTGATTAATAAACTTATTGCAAATGCACTTTTAAGCAATTAGAAACGAATACACATAGAGGAACAACAATTCCATTTACTTTCTTTGCTTTTTTTAATTACAAATACAAAACGTACACACATCAAAAAGCATCATTAACCTGAATTAACATTAATAAATTTCTAATTAAATTACGTTTATTGAATAAATAAAATTTTGTTTACATTGTGTATTGTAACGCATGTTTAACCAAAAAACATTTAAACAACAACAACAGTAGCAGTAGGAGCAGAAACAACAAAATCGCGAAAAACATTTTTTTTAAAATATTTTCTATGTATAAATCATAATTGATAATGATTACATCAGTGTAATACTATTTAAAGGAAGAAACCGTATATAGTATAACAAAACAACTAGCATTCGTTATATTAATTAACATGAGTATAACGCGCGATTAATGTTTCATTCCATGTAATAGCGGATTTATCAAGGTAATTCATACTGATCAACTAAAACGCAACACAACACAACAAAACACAACACAACAAAGTAAAACCAAACGAAAACAAAGAATCAATCAATAAAAAAAAAAAAACATTTTAATTAATTAATTAATTAATAATTAATACAAAAGAATAAATTATTTCCATACAAACATGGATAGAGTGAAACTTTGTTGTTCAATCGAAACGCTACTAAAAAAAACATGACACTTTTTAATCAAACAAACATTATTATCGATATTGAATTAATAATTATTGAATTTCTAATTGAATTTTCTATTTTATTATTAAAAAAAATAAAAGCAAAAAGAAATTCCCAACGCATTTAGTTTTTAATCATAAAAAACCCAAGACAATAAGTACTGTCTCCAGTCTCTTAGACTAGGAAACAAGCAAACGACTAGAAAAGGTCAAATCATAATTAAAAACCAGATGAAGAAAAGTAGAAAAAAAAATTAAAATTAAAATTTCCAGTCAATTTGTGATAAATAATAGAAAAGAAAAATTTTTCATCATTTTGTCACGTTTTCTTATAATTTGTCGTTGAAATAAGAAAAAATATTTCAGTGACTCAGACATTTTTTAATTACAAAGAGCGACAATGGTGTGATGTCGTCATAAACGGGTGTTTTGCGGGCGTTTTCGTTTAATTGAGAGAAACGAAATTTCTAGCAACAATATTCGCTTTAATTTATTCGTAAATTTACTTGACTTAAGGTACGATTTGTGTTTTTTATCGTCATTACAAAGAATTTAAATTTGGCAAAAAAAAAAAAAAACTCTTTAAGAATATGAATTTTATATAGGGATGAGCAATAAAGTTTTGTCTGTTTGTTGAACGTGTAGAAAATTAGTAACGAACCACCGAAAAAAGAATCACAGGATGGACAATTTTGGTAATCAAACATTAAGCGCAAAAAAAAAAGGTTTTTGTTTACCGAAAAGAATTTTAAAAAAGAAAAAAAAAATTTTTTTTGCACGCGCCAAACATCATAACAAAACATAAATTTACAGATGGAATAAAGAATCATAATAATAACAAAAAATAAATCTATGCTCGTAAATATAAATAAAACAAAAAAAAATTATTTAAAGCGAATAAAACAACAAACACCGGTTCAAAAGTCCGGTTTAATCAACAAAATTAAATTTTTTCGCTTTTAAATGATTTTTCTCTCAAAACATTTTATTTAAATAAAAAAAAAAATTCCTTTGATTTTCAGCATTAAAGAAAAAATGTTTTTTTGTATTAAAGCCGCGCTCGCTTTATGAATGAAAAATAAAAAAATTCTATTCGTTCTCTGTTTTGAAATTTTTTTTTTGAAAATTGCAAATCTACTTACGTTTGTTGTTCGTTTAATTGATCCAGAATACACTCGTGGATTATTTTTGTATTGAGACAATATTACAGCAGCACAACCAGTACACTGGTGACTCGCATCAACACTATGATTAATTCCTTATACATTTCTATTAGCAGATAATTTGATTAGTCATCAATCTGTAATCAGAGAGAAAACAAAAGGGTTAAAAAGGTCGAACAGTCTAAAAATAATTTTTTTTAGTGGGGAGGTATGAATTCAAAATAAAATTCACGTTTAATAATGTAGAATATTTGAATTATTCAACAGCAGCTGCCATCTGGCACCTGTAAATCGTTTAATAAAAAAAAAACACTTATGATTCGTTTATGCAGATACAGCCTTTAAGCTATGTTTTGTTTGTTCTTAGCAAAAGCTTTAATACACAGAGCTTATTACACGCAGTAATTGATAAGTTTTATTTAAAGAATTTTGTTTGGTTGGGAATTTACACCACCACCAACATCAACATTTATTTATGTAATTCCTTGGAAATTATTTTAACCCACTATAATAATAATAATAATAATAATAATAATAATAATAATAATTGTAATTAAAAACAAACAAATAAACAAAAATAATCATTTACTTGTCGTATTACTGTTGTTGTTCCACATTACAAATACGATACTTTACTTAAGCCATTGTTTTACTTAATTTTTTTTTTATTAATTTATTAATATTTCTATTGTTTTTGTACAATATTACTAAAAAATATAATAAAAAACAATAACAATAATACATAAATCGTGGTCGATAAACAATTTACAGTTGATAATGTAAACATAGAAAAATGAGTCATTAAGTCGCGAAACGAACTGAATTTAAGTCTTCGAGGAAATATTTTTGTGCTGTTCATTTTGTTATTATTTTTAATTATTTAATAATAATTATTTTTATTTCTAAATTCTAGACTTGCACTGACAACCAAACAACCATAATTCTACGATTTATTATTGTTAAAAGACAAATTCTGGGTTATAATGCAACGAAATCAATAAGAAAACAACGAGGTTTAACAACGTTTAACAAAAACCAATCTAAATTAAGAGTTGGGGGCGTTAAAAAAGAATTTTTTTTGTGTTTAATTTACGCATAACAAAGTTATTTTCGCTACTGTAAACCCCCACATAAAAACATAATTTTTTGGTGTTTTTACTCACTCACTCAATTAAATTAACCGAATGGTTTTTCTGCCAATTTCCAATTTTCCGCTCTACTTAAAAAAAACTATTTTCGCTATAGGAAATGACAAAGACAACAAAAAAAAATTCCTTCTTAAAGGTCATTGAAAAATTATGGAAATTTTTTGTTTGAATATGTCGCCAAATGTCGTCCTTTTAGTTTTTTTTTAATAACATTTAAAAAAAAAACTGCGATAAAATGTTTTATTATTTAGGTCAGTTAAGCGTGTGCAGTAGAATGGAAACGGTTTAAACTGCATTAAGGTTAAGGCTACCCTCTACCCTTATCAACTACAACAAAAAAAAAATAAAAAAATTATTCCATTTGTGCTTTTGACTCGTTTTCTATTTCTTTGTGCAACACAAACCCAATGCAATTTTAATAACAAAGAAAATATAATTCATTAAGGGTGAAATAATGAGAAAAAAAAACTCTTCAAAAAGTTTATTAATTAACTTAACTAAGCTTTTAGATATTTAAAAAAAAGCTTGTCGTTATTACTGTCTACCACGGTTTATTTAATTTTATTTTTCGCAATAAACAATGTCCTTTGTTACAATTATCACGATTCTAGTTAAGTTGAGTAGGAAAAAAAAAATTATATCGAGTTCTGATTCAGCACGAATCGTGGTGTTTATTTATGTGGTTTGAGTTTTAACTAGAAATTTTAATGTAAATTCAGTCGGTAATTTGCATGAATTTTTCTTTATTACATAAAATAGTGAATAAATATGAATAAAAAAAATGCATTTCGTGTTAAGAAAACAAAAGAATTTATGGTTTTACATTAAAAAAAAAATTATAAAAAGTCCCCATTGTAAGAGCGATAAATTTCTGTTTAAATTCCAAGAGATTTATATTTGTTTATTCAACATAATTGTTCACCGCCTGATTTCGTCATTTTTAATAAATATTCCAATTCCTTGTGTTTATTTATTTACTTTAATTCACTTTTCATAAGAAAAACGTTTGTAAATTTGGCAAGTGAGCTGTTACTGCTGCTATTACTGTTGCTCCTCACTGTTTCTTCACAGCAGCCGTTTGAATAGAAAGTGAAGTCAATAATTTTTTTTCCTACTTCAAATGTTTTAAATTATGTAATGAAAATTCTTCTGAATTTTTTTTTTATTTACTTGACTTAGTTAAAATATTGCGCACGCGTTTATCATAAACAATAATAGAGAGAAACATATGCGACTAAACCAATTTTTATTTTTTAAATTTAGATAAAAGCGAAAAAAAAATCTTTCCCATGGGCAGTTTATTGCTTGTTCATTGCGTTGCTATATACAAATGTAAACAAAAATGTTTAGACGAAAATAGCAACTAAAACAGCATAATTAAAGAATACAAAAAAAAAATTGTGATTTGGAGGATTCTTTAACATAAATACAACGAAATGACTTAAAAAAAAATAAAACAGAAAAACAGAGATAAAAATTAGAACAAAATTCACCAGATGCTGTTACTAAAAAAACCAATTTTCTTGTTGTCTTAAGCCAAATGCTATAAATAAGACTTTAGCGATTTTTTTTTCTTTTATTTAAAACACTTTTCATGTGAGAATTTTATTTTGTAGAAAACAATAAAAGGACGAGATATTGAACGCAACGGCGCCAATATTCTTTTTAATTTCAACACAACAAAGTGGTGACACACAAACCTATAAAAATCACCACCCTTAATATTGTTGGTTGTTAATTCATCAACATTCTTGTTGAAATTAAACCAAAATGAACCTCAATGAGAATAAAAACAAAAAAAAAAATCAATAAGGAGAAAAGTGTTTCTATCGTTTGTTTAATTGAATTGAAAATGATTATGCTCCACTTGTTATTTCACACTTTAACGTTTATTTACTTGATTTACTTTAATCAAACTATTCTCACAATACGCACATCTGTTTAACACATGAAAGAACAAGAAAAGTGGAATCTTTAAGAGCCAATTAGCAAAGCGCAACTCAATTATTTTAATTACTTATGGATTATGATTTTGCAACACAAAAAAAAAATTAAAAAAAAAACTTCAGTATTTCCCATATTTAGACCTCTGTTAAATACTCCATACGCCACCATACATAACTGTTGATTGATTTTTTATTCTATTTTTCCATTTTAATTATTAATTTGTTATTAATTGACAATAAAAAAATATTTTTCTATTGTTATTTGTGATTTGAATTCACCAAATATGTTTGGTAATAAATTTCAGAAATGGTTTGAGTTATAACTAAAAACATAAATCTAATTGGCGTAATTGAAATAAATATTAGCGATTGTCTTAGACACAAATTAAAAAAAAAAACTAAACGTTAGATGAATTAATTTCGTTGTGTGCGCACCCAAAATTTGAGTTTTTAGTGACATCATACGAATTCCTCTGCATCCCGTTTAACTGACTTAGAAAAACGCGGTCGCGGCCAGCACACGGTTTAAATAAAATAATATAATAAAATCGGTGAAGGACACCATTAGACACAATGGATGGAAAAAGAGTTTTATTATCAGGAAATCATAAAGGCGGCATCTCGTGTAATCAAGTTTAACGATTTTACTCAGTTTGTTCAATAAAACGGTGAGTTAAGGGCGATTCACCTTCGCGAACACCATAATCAGTGTAGTAATCCATTGTTCTCGATCCAATTTAAATCGATTCCCAAATATTCGTGTAATAAAAACCCAAAATCGGTCCTAAAAAGTGATAAAGTGGTTGATGACCGCATAGCTCATCGCAACGCACTTCCTTCCGCGGTTTAATTGCTTATTATTATTACTGCAAAGCTACCAACACCAATTTCTGTTTTATTTATTGTTTTGCCACTAATGCTGGTTATGTCACCTCGGCCACAATTGCATCGATTTTAATTACATCGACAATTTAATTTTTATTACGCGCGACACTATTTACGGCATAGACATTGTGTCATCGCTACAAACAGCTTGTATGATTTTGTTACAAACGCTTTCAGCGGCTGTTCAGAATTTTCTCTATTTTAATTCTACTTAAAACCGAAATTAGTAATTAATTCGTAAAAAAAGGTTAATGAAATGTGTAATGTGCAGCTGTAACGTTGCTTTCTGACTCAACGTTAAGAGAAATCAAAGTACAGCAATCAACCGCAAATCAGCGATTACTTTTCTAGATGAATCCAACAAAGTGATTCAACTAAAACATTTAATTCGTTATATACCAACAGAGTTTCTTACCTCACTTCTCATTTAATATTTAAACCGCAACAAATTTTTATTACTTCAGTTATCTTGACTTATCTTAGTGTACAACAAACAGTTTTAATTTAAAAGCATCGTAAATATAAAGTAAAATTTACTTTATGAATCAAAATGATTGTTGATTATCATCACGTAATTTGCACCGACAAGTTGTTGCTTGGTGTTGACAAATTTTTTTAACCAAAATCAAAAAAAATCATTCAGGAATTTTTATCTTTAATCGAACATAAAATTTTTTAGAAGAAGTAAACAAAAATCAAAAGCATTATAGCAAAGACGTCAACCGTTTAATTGTGCCTGTCAGCACAAAATTTCATAGAAAACTCTCTTAGTAACGACAACAACCGCATAACTTAAGTCGAAAAATGCATTTTTCCAAACGCATTTCTTTTGCTCAAAATTCTCTCGTTTAAATTAAAAGAAAAATTCTATCCTACGCAACACATCACACACCACAAGATAACTTTTCGGAAAATAATACAGAATAAAGAAGCAAAAAGCAGACATCAAAAATGCGTGTTGTGTTAGTCAGTTGAAATTTTTTTATCATGTCGTTCGGTTTGAATCATTCAGCGTTCATTTCATTTAATTATTTACAAAAAGCGAAAATTTAATTAATTTTTTTTAAATTTTATTTCTTTATTTATGTTTACCTGTGAATTTTTATTTTTATTTTTGAATTATTTAAGCGCAACAAAGGTGTGGTGCATTAGGAATTTTATTTTTTGAAATTTTTAATTCAGTGCATTTCGATTAGAAAGAAAGAAAGGAAAAAATAAATTGTGGATGAGGTAGTCAGTTAGTCAGCAGCTAGTGTTTGTTTTTTAGTTTCTCTGGTGGTTTTTAGACAGGTAGCGATTTCATTTTTTTTTTTCTGTGCTATGGTGAATTGATAGATAGATAAAAGCTAATTAAAAGCTTAAAGAGGCAGGGGTATACCGGTTAGGTCATCGCATTGAGTAATAACTGCGATTATTTTTTGTTTTTTTATTAGGATAGAAATTAAAATTCGTGTTTATCCCACCGCATACACTTCATGGTTGTAGTTTTATGTCTTCCTCTCGGCATTTAGTTTTTTACGATTTTAAAATTTTTATTTTTAATACGAAAATAAATCAAAATTATCGCATAAATCTTGTTTTGGTCCGTATTTGACATTTATGTCGTCAGTCGACCATCGACATATGGTCAAATGGTAATTTGTTTGCCTAACGATTTTACTGCTGGCTAATGCTTAAGCTGGGTGTATGCGGGAGGGTTTAAACTGACCAGTGGAATTGTATAAAAAATAATAAAAATAAAAAACTTTAAATTACCCTCCTGAACCGTATGAAAATGAAACGAGTGAAGTGGCTCAGTCTTTCAGATTCTCAGAATCCACTCTGTTTTTGTTTGTTTTACTAAAATTTTTATTTTATTTTTTTTATCGTGGTGAATCGTTTTTATCCCTGCTCGATTGTATAACATAATAATCAAGGGTTGAATGGTGCACATGTACTCATAAATCATTCTCACCCCTTTCCGTTTTGTTACACTTCCCACCTTACAATTTCTCACCTAAACAAAAACACAACTAAATCGAGGCAAAGGTTGTGCCACACAAATGATTTCATTTACACGAATGTACAAAATCGGAGCTGTGTCAGATTTCCTGCATAATTATGAGAGGCTTCAGAGTCAGCATCCGATGTCATTAAAATTGTTGATTTTCACTCTGATTAAATTAAACTGGGAGGATCAAGGGATTCCATAAAGTTTTCGTTGTTTTTTTATACCAGGCATGTTAATACTAAAAATACGCAGACGATTACTAGTGATCATTAATTATTGGATACAAAAAAATTGCATTTGGCAAAAGATCAAGAAATTAGTTAGCAAACCAGTGGCGAATAAAAAATTTTAATTTTATAAATAGAAAATGCAAGTCAGCTAGGTTTATAGATCAACCGTATCGATTTGAAATATTTCATGAGATTAAAGCAAGAGCACAGGTGCGCATTGTCTGGAGGTTTAATAAACTAAGTGAATGTATTTAGCCTATACTTGTGGTTGGATTGAAAAGTTAATTAGAATATTCTTATGATTACTACAGTTGTGCGGGTGATTCAGTCCTATTTACAACTCTTTCCCCCCTATTCTTCTATTTCATATTTCAATTCAATTCATCAGAGTAATTATTATTCATTAAAACCTAAAGTAGTCGATTAAGCGATATTAAAACTGAATTAATTGCTTGCATTAGGATTGGGAAACATCTTTAGCCGCTCCATCGCAGTATTTTAATCGAAAAGCTAATCTTTGGTCAATTAAAAGACGATAAAAAAAATTAAATGAAATTAAGAAAACTGGAAAATTAAGTCATGCTGTGACTGGTAGGGCTACATGCGTGTATTGCTTTACTTATCTCAGGCTTATTAATTGGATCAACCTAGAACAGCAGCAGCAGCAGTAACATTTTTATTTAAATTTGGAAAGATAACGCATAGGTTCATAAGTGAGTTCTTAATTGCTTCAGATAGCACAAACTCTCGACGGTTGCGTTTGCATCGAAATTCCTCAACAATTCTAAGCTGAACTCAAATATTTTTTGTTTATTTAAAAATCGAACGACTTGCGAGGAAAACACAAAACTTTAATTTATTATTTCACAAATTCTTAAAATAAACACAGAACTCGCAGTTGTAGTTCATAGGCGAAAGAAATTTAATGAGTGCTGCGCGATCCAACCACGATATCTGCTGATCTGGTAAACGGAGAAATTGTAAACAAAAATGATAAAACGCGCAGTACAAAAACACACAGACACGCGCTGCTTAATCTCATAATTTAATTGCAAAATGAGCTGTAACTGGGAGTAAACAAGCGATTAAAGTGATTGCGAAATACACAGACAGAGGAAGCCTTTCATTCGTCGTTATCTGCGTTCTTTCTGCGGTTTATTTGAAAAAGTTAAAAACAAATACGGAAACGTAGTAACGACAGAAATAAATAAAATCGTTTAAAGCTGGTTGACGAGTGTGTGGTCTTCACGCCATGAAGATACTACTGATAAATTCCCTAGCCTATTTGACTGACCTAATTCCTCGTCACTCACAAGAATAGCAAAGTTTTGCAATCAAACGCGATTTCCTCCAATTAGTGTCTGTCTGATCAAAGGGAAAATGCGATTTTCTTGGTGGCATTACAACTCCTGAAGTAGAAGAGGAAATAATCAGCCAGGTGCGGCTGCAAATATTTTCATCATCTGCAAATTCCTGAACGTTTCCTACGCTATTCACTAAAAAATCTTTTTATTCTCTAAATACAGAATGGAAGAAAGTATACAAACCAGCAATGACTGATGAATAATTTAAGACGCACAAAAAACAGAACGAAAACAGAGACAACACCATAGAAGCCTTTGAGAAGCGATAAGGAATTTAGTCACGCACAGGTGATGAGTTTGTTTTACCTTTGTTTGTTTATTCTTTTATGCCATATTCAATTCATCATTGAAGTTGAATAAATTCGAATTCGTTGAACGCCGTTTGGATGAAACGTGTCGTTGATTATTCGGTTGTGGTGCGTGGAAGAATTTTTCGCCTGTTCTGAATAGAAAAGCATAAAACACTGCTGCTGCTCCATACTCAAGCTCTTTAAGAAATTATCAAGAAAAATGAGTAAGAAAACTGACAAAGTGTTAAAATGTGACAAAATCAAATCGAATAATGTTAGACGCATAGCGGAACGTGAATTGGATAAATTGAGGCGCCAGCCAATGAACAATTTCGAAATGAAAACTAGTTGCGACGCGTTGGCGACGAAAAACACCCGTCTCCCAGCCACCCCATAATTCGTGCAGCATAGACATTGCAAAGATTCTTGTCTGCTTGCATGACTTGCCATTTATCTTGCATTCTCTGAAAGATCAAGGATACACTGACGGCGAAGAAACCAAAACTTTTGGCAGCATAAGGTGCTCTGTTGCCTTGACATTTCGGCTGACAACAACAAATGATTCGTTAGGCGACTATAAGGCGACCAATGTGGGTGCGAACGAAAGTAGGCTAAACGCCTCCATATTTTTGCAAAGGATTTTAATTCATTTGTCGAATGTACGTGCCACTCAGCTACTAACATACATATGTGCTGTGTGCTTCCACAGCAACGAAGCAGTAACAATTGCTGCGATTGTTTCGTTAACTAGGTGAAATCAACAAGAACGGCGGAAGGAAGTAACACACATTGCTTAGTGCCTTAATGACTGAACAACTGAGAAATAAAGCAAACAACTAAATAACGTTTATCCGACCCACAACCATTCACCTCCCCAATATAAACAGAAGCAGCAGCAACAAACATTTTTATGTAAAACAAATATATTTGCATAGCGTCGTCGTCGTCGTTGTTGTCGTTTTCGTAAATGGTGACGGTGTTTAGATTTATTGTTAAGTAAATTTGGGTCAATAGGTGGCCTCTTCCCTACTGTTTGGATTTCTTTCTTCCCATTCAAAACGTGCTCAAATATATGTTCTATAGGCGACAAATAATGATAAAACCAATGACCTTGTCGTTAAGGATCTAACCAACCGAAATCGCACTCAAAAACTTATTTAACGTTATTTAGCTAAAACACTTTGTGTAAGCATGAGTTGAGAAAATCTTTACAAATAATTTGTGGTACAGCAAAAACCATTAAATATTTTTCTAAAACAATTACAAAAAATGAAAAATGTAATACTATAGAAAAAGCAACAGCGAGAGTGATTGTGAAAAATTATTATTTATTGACATAAGTTTTGTGTAAATATTTGGTAAAGATTTATGTTAATATGGTACCAAGATACTTAGTTATTAGTTGGAAAGCTAGTTGTATCGTTCATTGTCATACGTTAACTCTGATAGAGCTCATTGTTTTGTTGTAATGATGAATCAGAATATTTCGTTCATATTCTGCGGTTATATCCTGATAGTTAGATTTTAATTTGTAAAACCCGCTTTGATGTTTCTTAACTATTGCAGTAAAATAAGTCAAATATAAATAACTAAGTTAGGTAACTTAAACGCCAAAAAAAAAATCTATTTTCGTTGATGGTCAACAAACATTGATCATGTCATTCAAAGTCAATAGTTAAAAGAATTCTACTCACTTATTTACATAAAATGATGTCACTTAGCATCAACGCCACAACATCATTATACAAAAATTATTTTTTTTTTTTTAATTACGGAAGCAACGGTGTTATTCACGGTTTTTGTTTATTGTTTTCACCTGCTTAATGATAATTAAGTGAGATAAACGGAATTAAATAACAATAAATCGGTGTTACAGTCAGATAAAAGTCGTCACATTCATTATTCTGCTTCTTTTATTTAGTTTTAACCATGCAGTTAGTTTTTTCTTTGTCTCTTTTCTAGTGGGTAATTGATATCGCTGTGTTGCTGCTGTAAATGTTTAGCGATAATCGATAAATAATTTTTGTTCAATTCGTTTTGTTAATTAATTAACGAACAGCCTACCGATTGGTTATTTAATTTGCTTAAATAATTAAGAAAATATTGAATAACAAACAAAATAAAAAAAAAAAAACTTCACCTTGAACAGAACCCGTATTGTTTAGTGGAGAGAATTATGGTTTTTTAACAAAGCTACTTACCTACCTCCCCCTTTTCCAGTATGTATTTACAATAAATTATTATTCAAATGACTGAATTAATTATGTTTGATCACATTTATTACTTATTATGATAGAAAATTACCGAATAATTATAAATATTTATTTACAGAAGAAAAAAAACAACAGCGCCAGCGGCGGCGACAAAACATAAACGATTGTGGGAGTAATGGATGATATCATCCTGTTGCTGTTACTTTGTAAATAAATAAAAAAACAAATTTGTTTATTGAAATTAATTATGCTGATGACAGAAGGATAAATCGATTTTGTTAGCCGAAATTAGAAATCTATGGATATCGATAATAATCGCAACAGCAACATAACCGTTTTTGTGTAAGTTTATTCGCGTAAGTTAGGTATTTATTACCAAATGTCATTACTTAATTTAGTTAAGTAGTTTAGTTAGACCCTTTTCATCAATTTATGTAATCAAGGCGTACGCAAGAAATTTATTGTAATTTTAGCATTGAACTACGATATTTATGGTATTTGTGATAGAAAACGAGGCAAAAGAATTATTTTTTGTATTTTAATCACCCTTACAAAGCCGCCATGGGAAATTGAATAGAAAAGTTGTAGCGTCTAGAGCCGGCTGGGAAATGACAAAACGCCATAAATAAAGTCAGTCAAGGGGGAAATCGATCAATATTTGGAAAAATAAAATTTTTTGCCACAGTCGCCAACATTTGAAAATAAACTAAACACCCACCGGCCACTCTTCTCGATTTCAGTTTTTTATTTTATTTTTTAATCTAATTTTAACCTTGGCCGTATGATCTGTAAATATTTACTCAAGCGCCTAACCTTCTCACACAGATCATCACCAGTTGGAACACACCCTGTGCTTCCGACTATCGATTCCCCATAATAATTATTTTGTTTATTTGCTTTGCCACCGCCACAGCTTGCTTTGTTCGTCAGATCCGTGAATTCATTTTGTAAACACTCGCCGTTTGCTTATGTTTTAGAGAGCGTAGGCGTTTCGATTAAGTTTTCTTCTTCTACTACTTCTGCTTTTGCTTCGTCGCTTTTTAAAAACAATAAAAAAAAATATTTTTTAATTAATTTGTTTATTGAAATTTGATTTACGAGTTCTGAGAAGTTTTGTATTTACGCGGTGGACACGTACGATTGCGACTTCCAAGTGCAATGTCGAACCTTAGCTCAGCCTATTGTCTATTTTGAATAATTTTCGTCTTCGTATCAGCAAACGATCAGACTGCATGAGCGTCAATCAATTAAAATCAGTCGAACTGCACCCAATCCCTTTCTCACAATGGAAAATGACTCAATTCATCAATAGTTTTATTGCTTTTGTTCTGTGTTTAATTTAAATTAAATTTAGACCCGAAATTTGTTGCCTTTTGTCCACCAAAGCGTTAATTCAATTTCCACTTGGCGGTCGGTCACTTTTCTGCTCGTGTAGCTTCAGCAGTTATTGCTGTGATGATGATCGTTATTAGTCGATTTGTTCAATTTGTTTCAAATTAGTTTTCTATTTTTACAGCGCAGAGAAGCACATAAAACTCAAGTACTTCCGTATTTGGGCATCGGATGTTACATAACCAAACGCTCATTACGAAACGAATAAAAACAAATAAAAAGCCAAGAATCCAATTGAGTTTAATAAATTGGGCCTGGCACGCTCGACTGTACACAAGTAACGAGGCCATTGTTTAATGTCAAAGGGAAAATCACATATTCGTATCGCAACAGATTCCCATGTGTGCGGTTTGTGCCTTGGCTAGATCTCTCCACAACTATGACACTGATCTCACTTTTAGTTTTACTATGCGAAGTATTTGGGTTAATATGAGGCATGGGTGTGCTACATGACTGTCTCTCTGCCTGCCTGCCTGCATACTATTGTTTTATTATTTAACGGCTGCCTCACTCCAGATATGATGTCAGGGCATCGTCATAATTCGACAATTAAGTCATTTAAATTAACAAACAATGAATTCATAAAAAAAATATTTTTTTTTAAATAATCAGCGGAGATAAATCAAAAGGCGATCGAAATCATTAATGAATTATTGCTGCGCGGTGAGGTTTGATGAACCGTGATTGTCGGAAATTAATGCATTTGCGACTCGAAATTTATTGACTGCGGTTAGTACACGCCAAATGCAATGTTGCATCACAACGTGATTAATAAGGAATAAAAAAAAACACTTGCAAAGTTTGTAATGAGCCTATGTATATTGAGCTGTGTGTATAATTAATTAATTAATTAGCATTCTAGGCATATGTTCGGCGTTTATTAATCTTGTCAATAAGAAAGAGAACACATTTTGTACTTTGCCATAGATAGCAGCTAGGCAGCTACCATAACGCTGTGTGTTGTCGTTTGACCAATGGCTGTTTCTGGATGCCCTAGTTTCCGTTTGTAACGAGCACAGGGAAATGTCAGTCATGGCTCTAAAGTGTCATTAAACTCGAAGCCTTATATGTTACCAGTTGCTATGACACCACATGACGATTAAACATAAACGACCAAGCAGCTACTCTGCTTGAAAAATTGTTTTTACCTCTGGTAGGCACACGGTTGTTGGTCGTTGCAATGCTAAAGAAAGCCAGAAACGAGCAAAGAACACAAAGCAAAGTCTATTACATGACGGTAAAACGGTTGTTTAAACCTTATTTGGCAGTTCGTAGACTTGTTGCTGTTGCTGCTATTAATAGAGAACAAAATTTCAATTTTAATTGCTTCTTCGCGATGTAAAGCAAAAGAGATTCGACTCATCACGAATATTCTGCATTCTGGGGCACATAAATGAATTTCCTATATATGGCGTCAGTGACGATATTAATGGAACCAAAGAGCGCCATACAATGCATTTCGACAGCAAAAACCATTTTTTTTCGAATAAATTATGTGACGACGATGATGTGTGAAACCGGCCATGACTTGTTTAAATTAATTAAAATTGCGTGTGGACGACAATCCATCAACATTCGGATGAATTCCGCTAGTTAAGGACACGCGAGATCAAAAAAAAAAAAAAAACTCATTCACGATGTGTGCTGCTTCACACACTGCTGCACAGTTAATTAGCCATTGAAAAGCTTAATTACTGCGTTAACTTTTAATTAAATTATCTGCCTATTGGTCAAAATACAAACTTCCGTCGTATTTTGTTTGTTGATTCCTTAATTTTTTTTTGTCATCGTTGCGTCATTCTGATCTCACGCATTAATTAAATTTCTTTTAAAGAGAGACAAACCACTACCACCACTATCATTTGCAGCCAATTTACTTTAATCAATTATTTGATTTAAGTGTGAAATATCAATAATTCATGGTCATGTAATTAATTGATCAAGAAAAATTTAATTTAAATTCATAACGCACATATCAGCTGATTCAGCATTTCATCGTGAAATGATTTTATCTAAAGTGAGGTCAAGACAAATCAGAGCTGATTCTCTGTATGATTGATTAGTGTCACATGTAGTCACTTTGGTCACTTTTAAAATGCGTCCTCACCTTGTAAATTTTATTCTAATTGTCGTGTACGGTTTTTGTGAGTTCTCCATAATTGTTGTGGGTGTGGCAATGTAAATCGAAAATAAATTGGAAAAGCAAACGGGAGATACAAGCGAAAGTAAACAATTTTTTTTTTTTGTTTAAATGAGACAAGAAATACAAGAGACTTGTAGTCATGCTAGAATGAGTTTAATCCATGAGGAAGAAGACACGAGATACACTTGAAATGCAGTCTCCAGGAAGGAAATTCAGTTTTTTTCTTTTAAAGTAAACAAAACGAAAAATTATTTAAAGCCCTCCATCCGCTAGATTATTTAAAAACAAAAAAGAAAAGAAAAGAAAACGAGGAAATGGATTATTTACTAAGAAATCTCTAATCAAAACAATTTCATCAATGTGATTAGGGAAATTTATTATGAAAATGCACGCGATTTATATGCCGATCCTCGTTTTTTAAACCGAATAAATCACTTTGTTAATTTTTTTTTTAATGAATTTTCATTCTAAATTGGTTGAGCAGAATTTATGTCAGGTGTGGTGATCTGATTCGATTTTATTGCAGGAAAATTTCCACACAATTTTCATTTATAATACAACCGGTTGTTGTCCTAGATAATTATTCTTTTCTGGGTTTTGCTTTTGCACCTTCTTGCAATACGGATTATTAAATGGGTCAATTGTGGAAATGGTCTTTATTTTAATTTTTTATTCCTCATTGGTAAACAGTAGTAGAATTTGTTGTTATCTTTGGTTGGTTTATCGAATAATGTGACCGTTTTGAGTTATTTAATAGAGAAGACGTGGTAGTGGTTGTGTAAATTTTATTTAAACGTGAAGTAATTATTTGATTCTAATCAATTTGTAAACAAATATTTTTTTATTATTATTATTCTACCTGTACTTGTGTGTATTTAATTAATTTTTATTTTTAATTGACTTGACTTATTTTAAATAACATGAAGTAAAGTGAAATGAATGAAAATGTTTTTGTGTCCATACTAAAGATGATTTTCACCACACTAGAGAATGTTTTGCGATTTATCTTAGTGATTTTGATTTGATGTGGTTTTGTCTTTTATACCTTTCTTGCCTTAATTATTCACTTTATTCATGTTTTTTATGATTAAAATTATGATAACGAATATAGTAAAATTTATTAACCAAAATATCACGTGAAAATTGATTAAAATTATGGTAAAATGTGTAAATCGTCGTTTATGATTTTAAGTTGCATGTTCACTTGGTTATCATATATTTCAGGAATTATTACCCCTATGACTCCTACTCTTAAACGCTGCCATGACGATGTAAATGCGAACGGGTTAATGTCGGGATTGATGTTAACCACTACAGAAGACAGAGAAAGACGTGTTGGTACGAATTGTTAATGCATGCATGCTTGCTTAGCTATACTTCAATGTCATATTAATGCCGAGAGGATTTCGTGAATTGCTGAAACATTTTTTAATTACAATTTTTATTTTTGTTTTATTATTAAATTAAACAGGAATTTTCTAATAAAGTGCCCTGTTGAAAAATATACCACCCACATTGTTTATTTTAATAAGAATCCACCGAAGAAAATCAAATTTTTTGATTGATTTTGTGTGAAATCGAGTAATTTTTTGAAATATTGGGATGCGGCTACCAGAAGCGAAAGAAGGTAAATTTGTCTCTTTTGGTTGTTTATTTTAAAAATAGATGGCGCTTTGTCAAGGCGCCTTTATCGTAATTTATCTTTTTTTTAATTAGTCTAGACGCATTTTTCGTAAATTATCGTTTTTTTTCTAATTTTTTAATATACAACCAAATGAGAAAATTGTGCTTCTTTCGCTTCTGGTATCCGCATCCCAGTATTTCAAAAAATCACTCGATTTTATACGATATTGAATTTTTTTTCGCATGCGAAATTACCCCATTTCGTAATCGAAATGGGGTAATCTCGTTTATAAATAATTAACCCGATTCTAAAAATGAAAAAACAAGAAAAACTACCCTTTTTGCTTCTGGAATCCTCATATAGATAATGCAGATTATCGTACTGTGAACGAGTCTTTAAAACAGTCAATTTTTGGACCTACTAGTTCACAATACGATCTGCAATTATTTTTTTGATATGATAATTTAAAATAAGGATTCCAGAAGCAAAAGAGGTAGTTTTTCTTTAATATATTTATTTTCATTTGTTGTATTTTCAATCATTAAATTAATTAATTAATTACATACATATAGATAATTCTTTTTCATTTCTTTTCTTATCTTATTTGTTTTATATTTTTTATTAGTTGATAGTTTTTATTTATTAATTGTAGTAAATGTAAATTTTTATTAAAAAATCTTCTAAAATTTAGTATAATGTATAATATATAAATCATCTTCATCATCATCCCTTAATCCCTCTTATTATTTTTTTTTTTTGTTTTTCTTTATGAAAAGGTAAATAGTTTTAGTAGTATGTAGGTAAGTAGAAATAGTAATTAATAATTAATAATAATAATAAAAAACACATATAAAACAAAAAAAAAAATTAATATCTCTACGAATGATAAAATTTCTTAATCTCTATTAATACACAATTATTTGTCTTTTTTCTTTCTTTATTTTAATTAATTAATTAATTTTCTTTTCTCTTCTTCGTCTTCATCTTCTTCTTTTAGTTATCTGTTTTTGTCTCGAATATTATTTATTATTATTAATCAATTAATTAATAAACTAATTATCTATTCTGATTGATTATCATTTTTATTATTATAATTATTAAGAAAGTTTAACAAAGGGGTGGGTGTGGTATTATCATCATTATTTTTAATTGATATAAATATATATATATATAATAATAGAAGAGACAGGACCACTCACCAAATTTACATTTGAATTTTTTCTTTTTTTTTAAAGTAATAAATTTAAACCGGCAAAAGCCCCATATTATATGTGTTTCAATATATATATATATAAAATGTAGTAAAAAAAAAAAAAGATAAAGAAAAAAAAAGGTTAAGCAAAAATAGAAAAAATTATGCTAATATGTTTTTTAGTTTTGTTTGTTTTTAATCTATTTGTCATTCATTATTAAATAATTTTTTTTTTTTGTTTATCCCTTATTCATCACTCATTCACATTCATCATACATTCATTGCTACTGGACACTACTACTGTCCTTTTCTGTAGCATTTTCATGATGATTATGATGATGATGATGATTATTATTATTATTCGGGACTAAAACTATTACTGTTTCGGTGGTGGTGCTATTTGCTGGCCGAATCATATCCGCATCATCAGCAAATGTTAATTTCTTCTTTAAATTGCTTGTAGTCTCCTCGATTAAGCATGAGGTAGGTGGTTGTAATGGTGATGGTGATGGCGTTGTTGATGTTCCATTCATTGTTTTCAATATTGTTTTTGATACAAACACCTCATTGTCAATATCCGTGTTATGATGATTGCCATTGTGGTGTTGCTGAAGCTGTTGTTGCACAATATGTGCCGACATCTCTTTACCATTCTCATGGATTTGTGGTACAAACGTTGTCCACTCATTTGAATTTGAATCTAAATATTCCATTGTATTCAAAAATGTTTTACCAGAAAATCCACCGATTGCATACAATTTATCTTGCACAACCACAACAGAAACATTTGATCGTGGCGTAGTCAAATTTGGTCCAAGTATCTACAAATAAAAATAATAGATTAATATCGGATCTACATGTCTCATCATAATTTGTGATGCAATGCAATTGCTGTACCCATGTTTTGCTAGCCTCATCATACACTTCGGTCGAACTTAGTGAATGGGTTCCATCACTACCGCCAACTGCATACAATTTTCCTTTAAACTCAGCCAAACCGCAACCACGTCGTGGTGTCAACAAGGAATGGGTAAACTTCCAATGATCTTTCTCTGGATCATAAACCTCTACAGAACCCAAACAATTCCAGGCATCACTACCACCAACAGCCCATATTCTACCTTTGTACGCCGATACACCAGCTTGATATCGACCTGTTTATGTTTTGCAACAAACAAAAAATCAAAACAAATCGATAAATAATCAATAAAAATGAATTTTTTTATCAGGTAAACAAATAAATAAATAAATAAATAAAAATCATGACATGAACGTATGATATCACATCGTATGTTAAGTACTAATTTCTGCATACGTAAATGAAAAGTGAAGCACTAAAAGAAAAAAAAAGAAAAAATTAAGCAAGTAGCTCCGCGAGTCATACGGCTAAAGCTAGGCACAAGGGCTTAATATAATTAAAAAATAATAATTTTATAATATCATTACTAGAAATAGAAATATAATTATTGCAGAGATTAACAAATCTTGAATCTATTTATTACCTGTATTCAATGGTGACACAGACGACCATTTATCAGTTAATGGATTAAAAACATCACATTGACGTATACCGATTTGACCATTCCAACCACCGATGCAATAAATCATTTCGTTTAATGCACAAACGCCTTAAAATATAAAAAATACAAGAAATTAAGATAAATAAATAATTAAAAAGAGGTGAATCGGATAGGAAACACAACTAACCAGCGTTACTACGCGATAATGGCAACTTGCAACATTTTCGCCATTTCTTTGAAGCTTTTGGTAAGCATTCAACGGTGTCCAATTCAGTGGTGCCATTACTGCCACCAACTGCAAACACTGTACCATCAACAACAGCAATTTGAAAACGACCTCTAGCCTCATTCATAATCGGTTCATTTTCCCAAGTATTTGTTTCCGGTGTATAAGACTCAACCGATCTTAAACATTCACCACGATCATAGCCACCGCAAACAAATAATTTCCCTTCTAATTGAGCAACACCTAGGCCACACTTTGGACTTGACATTGTGGCAACTTCACAGAATAGATCTGGTGGCTGAATATCGATACCATCAGTATTGATTGCTAGTGGAACAGAAGAGGATTCAAGTGCTAGGATAGGAGATGTTGATGATGGCACATTTAAACGAAGATGTATGGATATTCTCGATAGAACACCATTCAATGTGATTAGCGAAGCATAAGTGTGCTCAGCAACATTTGTCGAACCAATAACATTCCAATCCAGATCATGTGATGTTGGATCATCTGGATTTTTAATATCACGCGAATAAATAATAACACGTGGTCTAACTGGTGCAGCCAAACATTTCCTACGTGACTTATTTGTTGGACATTTTAATACCAGACGCTTATAATCTTGTACTAATTCCGTTTCTGATTCATGACCGGGTGGCAAATCAGAACAATCTTGTAAAGAATTATCCAATGCCAAATATAATAAATGTGATCGTTCCAACAATTGAGTCATACCCAATGCATTATCAATCACCTGTCGTTTAATCCAATCTAAAACCAAACGACATAATGAATTCTTTGAAACAACCAACATTTCTTCCTTGGTCTGATATAAAATATCAATTTGGATACACTGCAGTTGTAAGTATTCCGGTGTTAAGGAAACTTCAGCAAACTAAAGAAAATTAAAATGAAAATTATTTCGGAAACAAATTTTTAACTAGAGATTATTCACAACCCACCTCTTTTGCAATGTATGCATCAACATCTTTAACAAACGCTACATTCTTATTAATTCCAGGCAATGAACGTGTTTCAATGCATGATTCCACCGATAATTCTGTAATAAGATGACGTGCACATTCCTTAACCACAGACTCCATACGTAGTTGCCATGCAGCCAAATAAACGCTTTTAACCTGTGTGATTGTGTGATGTTGTCAAAATAAAATTTTTCTTTTTATAAATTGGGGGTTAGAGACACCAATCACTTACCAAAGTATCTGGTACTTCCAATATAGCTGTATACGCATAGTCAACAAGTAATTGCAATGCCAACTTATCAATGCATTCATTTAAACGATAACTCGGTATGCTACCATCACCGGTCCTATTCTGAGTTTGCTAATGAAAATAATTTTTTATAAGGAGGAAAAAAAAATAAAGAAAAAAAAAATTTAAGTTGTGTTTTTTATATAAATAGGGAAGTGGTGGGGTGGGTGGGTCGGTGTTTGGTTGGGATGATTAAATAAATTCATTTTATCCGTTTTATATATTCCATTATATAATTTACCAAAAAAAAATATGTTTCAGTCTCTATAGCAATAATCAATAATTATTTGTTTAAACCAAAATCAAAACCAATTTCTTTCTTACTTTCTTTTTTTTGTTCAATTTATATTTAATGGATTATATATAACCATACCTGTTGTTCAGCACTAAATAATTCCATTAGATGTGGTGATACGCAACCAAGTACATTCTTATGTCCATGAATATCCATGTTGTCAACCTACATCAATCAAAAATACCCTAATGTGTGAAAATAATTCCATCACACGCAAGAAAACAAAGAGTAGAGAATATTACTACTTTTAATTTGAATTTTAAGATCTTAAACTTGAACTTTTTTTTAAAAAAAACTTTATCATGATTAATATAAAAGCAAGAAAAAAAAATCTAATTAATTAATTAAGAAACAAACAAACACACACAACACGACGTTTTAGTGTAAAAAGAAGTGACAGAGTGTGGAACACTCACTCCATAGTTATTATATCGATATATATATTGGATAAATAAATGGACTTACATTCAGAATAACATCACAGAATAGACGATGCTTACGCATTGTACTTAGGCTATTTAAAAATGTTGCCTTTAGATTATCATCGGTGAATTTAAGAAATCCACAATCTTCCATTGCTTCATCTAAAACAAGAATTAAAAAGAAAAAAATACAAAATTAGAGTAAATAATTGAATAAACAATCAGAAGATGAATAAAAGTAGCAGCAACAACAACAGAAGGTAACACTGTATACAACAATTCCATTCTCCTATATGTTTGTTCACAATTAACACAATTAATTCCGTTTTATAACATTTAACACATTGCTGCCTGCCCAATTACTTTATTTTTATTTTTTTTAAAATAGATTAATAGAAAAAAAAAATTTAATTTAATTTAATTTTACGTTTTCTGTGTTAATTTTATTTTTTTCTTATCAAAATTTTACATTTAAAGCTAGCTTGTTGCTGTTGCTACTGTTTTTTCGTGTTTTCATTTCTACTGTTGTTGCTACAACTAATACTACTCGTCTGTATTTGTAATAAAAAAAATTACAATTATTTTTCAATTAATTTATGTTAAAAATAAAGTACAAATATAATAATAATAATAATAATAATAAAAAAAATTTTTGGCGTTAATTTAATTAAATAAAAATAAAAAATTTATTCTTCTTTATATACCTCCAATTGAACTTTCAATACGTGGTCTCATGATTGTTTTTTTTTTTCCTTCTAACTTCTCCTTCAAAAATGTTTTTGTTTTATGGTGTATTCAATAAACCTTTCTATGTTTTTTTATTTCTTTACTTTTAGTAATTAAATTATCCTCATTTAGTTTTATTTTTTCTTCTTTCTTTCTTGTTGCTACTGTTTTTTAATAAAATAATTTACAAAGCAAAGCAATGCAAAAATTTGTTTTTCAATTTAATTTAATTATAAAAACAGCATGCACAGGGGGAATTTGTGTCTGTAATAATATAGAAAAAAAAACAATTTAAATTTAAAATTGCATGCCACGTGTGCAATTATTATATAAAAGGAAAAAAATATAATTAAATTTCAATGTTAATAAAAAAGCATCGTGATGATGTCATGTCATAAAAAGTAAAAAAACAAAAATTAAAAAATTTCTATAGAAAATAATAATTATTCTAGAAAAAATGTTTTTTTTTCTTTTGATAAACAATTTACTTGACGACTGACGACTTTCTTTATTTAATTTAAAAATTTAATTAATAACACGTTTTATATGATATAACATAAATAAATATTTCTCTTATCTTTTATTTGTAATGCAATAAAAAAAAAACTTAATGGAAAAACACATGGTGGAGTAGTGCTATTAAACACACAAGACAAGACGACATAAAACTTACCTTTTTATATTGCACAAAAAAAAACACAACAAACAAAAAAATAATAACAATAATAACAGAAAAAAATAAAAATTAAATTAATTAAATAAATTTAAACACTTTAAATGAATATTTAATATTAATTAAATTTTTATTTAAATAATTGAACAACTGCACCACCATAATCAATGTCTTAAATTCGTCAGAAATTTTTTTATATGAATGAAATTTTAATAAAAAAAAACAACTGAACAAATGTAAGATATCTTATACACTATAGTCGCGTAGTGGAAAGTAATTTAATCATTAATGGGACTGCAGTGGAATATATACACATATGGGAGGCCATATTTATTAATAATAATATATCGATAATAGAGTACTGCCTCTATCGCACTTATAATATGTTGCTATAAAGTGGAAGCTGGAAAATGGAACATAAATATAAAATTGTAACATAGTAGTAGCTGCAAAAAAAAACACTCACTATCTCTCAAATACATAAAAAAAATTAAATTAAATTAAAAACCCTCTTGAAATATTATATAACATTATAATAAAAACAAAACGAAAAGACAAGAAACTATTATCTTATCAAATTATGAAAATATAGCTAAAAATAGATTAAAATTTCTATCTAAAAACAAAAAAAAAAGAAAAAAATGTAAACACAATTGGCGCTAGTGCTTACATTTTTTGTATAGCCAAGACACATCCAACATATAACGCGCATGCACAGTAAACATTTATGGCGGATTTTTAAAATTAATTTAATTTTTTTTTATCTTTTCTTCTTAATTTCACAAAAAAAAACAACACAAACTAATGTTATTTATTTATTATTTGGTATTTTTTATTTATTTATATTATTCTGATTAAACTTATTAATAAAACTAAATAATTTAATTAAAAAAAAAAAAAAACAATCGTAACTGACATAATAAAAAAAAAAAAAACTTGAATAAAACCAAAACCCCAATTTTTACAACTGATAAGTTTTTAACAAACAAATAAATTAAAATTTTTTAATCTCTACTTACGACCCATTGGACCCCAAAACAAAAAATAATAATTAATATACGTTATAGCCCAGTTTATGTTCCCTACGTATAACGTATACATATAAATATAAAAGCCTGCCTAGTCATACATTTTCATTTTTTAAATAATCATTATCTGTAATTAAAAAAGGGGATGTTTATGTGTATATATTAATAATATAATTAATTCCAAAATTATTTCTACTAATTAATTAATTAATCAAAATAAACAATCAATTAATTAATTGAAAACAATTTGAAGAAAAACCTAAGGCAAGGAAAATTTTATTATTATTTTATTTAATTTTTTTTCTTTATCTTTTTTAATTTTATTTATCACTATCACTTAAATGCATATCATTATTCCGCGAATTTATTTTACGATAATTTTTCGATTTATATTTTTTGGAACGATTTACATTTCTTATTAAATTATTATTATTATTATTACTGCTGTTGCTGTTGGTGTTACTGTTGTTGGTGTTTCCATTATTACTTTGATTATGATTATGACCATGACCATATTCATGATTATTATTCGAATTTATAATTGTTATTGTGGCATCACATGAATTTGTTTTATTATAACCATCTGTTGATGGTGATTGTGGTGATGCTGCTGTTGCTACTACTGCTGGTGATGACGATGATGATGGTGTTGATGATAATATTGTTTGTTGTAATGTTGTCATTACTTCCTCATTTTTTGTTAAATTTTCTGAATACTTTTTATCAACAACCGTTGTCACAGAGCTCTGTATGTATTAAAATAATAAAAATTATTTAAAGCAAATAAATAAATTAAAAAAAAATCTTATTTTCAATCATTAATTACACTATTGATCAGAGTTCCATCTCCAGGTGATACCACATTAGTTTTGTAATTTCCTAAAATAAACCAAAAGCCAAAATTAAACGAAAAAAAATGTTTGATAAAATCAAAAACCCATTTACCATCCGGACCAAAGAATCCAATCGATTTCATTGCACGATAACGCTTATCCTTTTTACTGACAATCTCTGTGTTCCTATTCATTTGATTATTCTTTGTCCGTTTCAATGGTGGAATAACAAATTCCGGTACACTATTCGATACAGTCACAACATTATCATCCGGTAATTTTATATTTTCTACATTATCAAAGGAAACATTTTTTGTGATTTTTGTAAAACTTTCAACGGTACTACTACTGGTTGTTTCCACTACGGAATCAGTATCATTTGGCAAATTATTCTCTATATTTTCTAATTCAATCGGTGGGGACTGTGAACTTATTGTTTCTCTTAGTATTACCGGTGATGGTTGTCTTTGTATTTTTTGATTTTCTGATTTTGAAACTGATAACTTTGAATTTGAATTCTTTTGTAAATTCATCTCACTACTTTCCGTTAATTCCTCAATTTCAATTTCCTATTGAGATAAAAACATTTTTTTTAAATAAAAAATGTTTAATCTGATTTTACAAAACTTCATTATTAACACTTACTGGTTGATTTTTTACTTCAGGCGTTCCATTATGTAGAATTATCTCAGGACCACCACCATATATACTATGGAAAAAGTTCCATAATGTTGAATTTATTTGTGCATAATCCGAACCAGATTTTACACATCTAAAGAATTAAATTTTGTAAATTTCTTTTTAAAAATTCATCATAATCCATATTCAAATTTATTACTTTACCTTATTGACAATGTATCAGAATGTAAAACAATAGAGGAATTATTAATGGGACCAGGTTCTTCATTAGTAACACTTCGTGCAAAATATTGCCACTGTCTAAACCATGCCATGGAAATTGCATAAAGTGTCGAAGAATTATCCTGATATTGAAATTCATCATTGTAGATTGTAAACATGTCCAATTCTAATTTTTGTCGTCGTGATAAAGATTCAGATGCACGACGACATGTATCACATTCAAATAGATGATTACAAGCTGGACCACCCCCAAATCTAAAAAGAAAAAAAAAAATTTAAAAATCTTTCTGAAAGTTTTCTGCGTTTTAGTTTCTATTTACTTTGTATAAAGAAAATCCCATAGGGGCTGGGAGAGAGGCACAACAAGTCTTGAAATAATTGCCGCTTTACATGGTGGTAAACCACCATGAGGACATAATAATGCCCAATTGTCAATTGGACCCGGTTCAGCAAATGTATTAAATCTATTTAACCATTGTCGTGACACAAAAAAACGAATATCTGATGCCTGTTGTGGAATTAAATCAACAAGTTCTATTGCTTGTGCACGTATGGTTCCCATTTGTGGATTACTCTTACGATAAAATAATACATATGCTTCACAGTTTTGAACAACTTCTGGTATCACTTGGGTAACTAATTGATCATCATATTCAAACCATTTTCCAGATTGTTCATGTTTTGCATATGCCGTGTAGTGACCACCACCAACCGTTCCATGATGACAAATTACAGCCGTTAAATCATAACTCGCTATTTTTGACTTGCAATCTTTATGTAAATATGGCCGCATATCTAGTCCAACTAATGGAAACATTACAGGACTTCCTATTTTAGAACTATAAGATAAATCATGTCGAAATCTTTTTAAATGCACACACAACATTTCTGGCAACTCCAGCACTCTTGAAAATTTTATTCCATTTCGTAATTTATTACACTTTTCACAACTATACATATTGTCGCCTTTTAATTCATCAGCACTAAAGAAAGCAGCCATACAATCGTGTAATGTTACGGCGGGTCCCCAAAACCATGAGCGTACCCAATTCCAAAACCACCAGAACCATCCATCTGGAGAAGATGCCTGATATGATGAATCCGCACATGATAATCCTGGAGACGTAGATATCCCGTGCGACAGATGAATCGCAGTTAGATGATCTTTTCCAGGAATTGGTAATGATAAATCTTGGAATGTTTCTTCACGTGTCGAAATCTAAAATTAAAATCCATTTAAATTAATCTTTAATTTTATTTAACTCCTTATATGTCTAACCCTATCACATGTTAAGCACTGTACAGATGATAATAGTTTTCCATCAAATACTTCACTTATTATTGATGTATGTGGTGATTTTGGTGTCGACGACTCCTTTTTACTTAATAAATTATTTTGCGATGAAACATTATTTACTGCATTTGTACGATTACTCAATAATCCTGGTTTAATGTTAATTGAATTTGGTGTACTATTTCTTTGGTTGATAATGGGACTTGGGGGTCTCGATTTTATTTTAATATCCATATAATTAATGCCTTCATCTGATAAACTTGATTGTTCTGAAACGCCACTGTCACAAGTTTCATATTCACCTTCAGACTGTGATGCTGATGAACATTGTGACTGATCATCGTTATCTATAAAAACATTTTTTTTTGTTTTATTGTTTATTGTAAATAAAAAAAAACTTTTTTATTTGAATAAATAAATAAATATTTACCCTGAGAATCAAATAAAATAGCTGGTGGTGGTGGAACTGTTTCTTTTAATTCTTCATGTAATTGATCCATAAAACATCTACAAAGAAATAAAAAAAAAAAAAAAATTTTTTATAAATTCAATTAATTTAAAATAAGAAATTTAATTACCGTAAAAATTCTTGTGTATCATGTTGCTGAAATCCTCTAAACATTGGATGAACATTCCTAATGCCATACAATATTCCTGTTGGTACTACATAACCTAGAAAAGAAAAAAAAAATTCTAATTTTGTTTTACATTAATTAAATTATTTGTCCTTACCATTACTCCGTCTATTACGTGACCACATTTCTTGGATTAATCGATGGTAACTCTTTGCTAAGCCTGGTTTTTTCTGTGTACCTATTAGTTCACTACTCGCTTCAATAACCGCACCACAATCCAGAAAATAACCAGTTAACTGTGGTGTATTACTTAATGCTTGTAATGCTGCATTCATATAACATGTATTTGCAATATTTTGTAAACCAACTAAACCACCTAAATTACAACGATCACCATCATCTTCATCACCACTACTATCACACGATTCCTTTTCCCTATTATTTTTATCATAAGCAATCATTTTCTCGGAATTTTGATAACGATTAGCATCACTAGACTCATTACTTATTATTGATGTTCGCCTTTGATATTTTAAGAATACTTCCGTTTCACAAAGATAACACCATATTCGTTGTGATGATAAATTCATATGAATACAATGCGAATGATTATTCTAGAAATAAATGTTTTTTTTATTAATAGAAATCTTTTGTCATTTAATCTCGATTGAAATACTTTGAAATGTTTTGTGCTGTGATCATTATACAGTTCAGAACATCCCGTATGTAAGCAATCTTTATGTAAGCATATCCATAAATTAGGCCCATTAGCATTACATTCCGAACACGGATATCCCTTTAAAGAAGTTTTTTTTTTTTAATTACACAAAATTTATTTTATTTTAATTTATATGCATGCATGCTTACCTGTTTTAATTTACATAATTCTAATAGAGAAAGTTGTAAGACATTATCCAAATGTGGGCACTTGTTATTACGCGACATTCTTTTATTTTTTTTTTCTCTTTTTCTTTTACTTTTCTAATTGTATGTGGAAAATGCTTTTTATTATTTTTTTTTACTATAAAAAAATTCAGAAAACATAATAAATAAATAAATAGAATTAAAATAATACTGATTCAGCAGAAAATTTTTCTTTTTTAAATAATTATTATTTTGTCACTTTTGTGTGTGCATATTAATTATTAATGTCATTCCATAATGAATAAAAAAAAAGAAGAGAAAAACATGGAAAAATTTTTTTTTTTCTTTACCTTTTTTTTAACGAAAAACATTCATTTTTTTTTTTTTACTTCAAAATATTAAATTAACTAGCACTTGGATTATTAATTTAAATTTTAAATAATTAATTATATTTGTTTTTATTTATTTATTGTGTTTTTTGTTGCCTAGATGTTAGAGAAAAAAAGAAAAATAATAATAATAACTTTATTGAAAAGAAGTCTGACATTTAATTTAATTTATATATATGAAAAAAAATACAAAAAAAAAAAAAATGAAAAATAAAATATGAAATAAAAATCGATTAAATACTCGAATGACTTTTATACATGATATTGAAGTTAGCTACAACTGAAAGGTTTTTTTTTATTTTAATAGGGTGTTTAAAAATATAATTTCTACCCCTAAAACACTTTCTTTTTGTTGTTTTCATCAACATTTTTGCATATTTTTATTTTATTTTTTGTTTTTTAAATCAAAATTACAAATAATCTTAATACTTAATTGTTTTTCTTTTTTTTTTGAGATTAATTAATCTGATATATATATAAAAATTAAAATTAAATAATAAACATTTTATGCACATAGACTGCTTTCTTTCTTTCTCTTTTATAATATTAATTAAGGGTGGCGATTTGGGTGGTTCGTTTAATACAAACAACACCACAAACACAAAAATAAAATAAATATTCAGATTTAAAAGAACGAATAATTGGCAAACATTATTTGCTTTAAAAAAAATAATAATAAACATTAAACATTCTTTTTTACTTAATTGATTAATTAATTCAATTGAATTTATCCTTATAAAATCAATTTTATGGAATAGAATAATTGAGGTCACGCATTCAAATCAATTTTATGATTTTTTATATGACTTTTATTCATATTATCATAGTTAAATGACCATGATGATACAATTGATGATAAGCTATATAACGTTACTGATGCAATATAATTACTGGGCATTACCTGTAAAAAACATTAAGATCAACATACATTTTAAAAATTAATTCCAACTCAACAAACTTCAAAAATAATATCCTGATAACCATAACAAAAAGTTGACCCAAAGGGATTAGCTGTATTTGTTGAACTAGCACGATGTAAAACAACTGGTCTATCAGCTGGTGCTAATCGTGAACTAATATTATCCCATTTTGAATAAGCATTTATCATTACATCATCTGATTCATCTGGTTCCGTATCCCTATAATAAAAAAAAAATCGCAATAAATACACGAAAATAAAAGAAAAAAATATTCTTTCAATTCGAACTTACCTGACAGACAATAATTGCAATAAAAATTCACAACGATGATACATATTGAAATTATAATGACCCGGATAATTTGTGTGCAATATAATTTTGTTACATCTTTGTGTTCGAGCATCGAATAGTATATCTAAGCCAAGTGTAAAGTAATTAAAGAAAAAATCACTACGTTTTGCCTGTATACGTCTGTGTGCACTTGGCGAATGTATTTTCATTTTATCTTCACTTTTAAAAAAAACTCTATAAAATAAAAAAAATAAATTTTTGTTTACAAACAGAAATTTTGCTAAACCAAATTGAATTATCACCTGTTCGGTGATCCCAAGTTATTAACAACATCTTGACAGCTATCACCAAAGAGTACTTCACGAGTCATACACTGTTTTCTAGGTTCCAAAACACGTACAGAACCCTCAGTATAGAGTTGCAATTTAAGACCCTTTGTACCAGATGCATTTCTTATAACTTTTGCTGATTCTAAGTAAATTTGTTGGTTGTAACAAGACAATGGTAATGATGGGGCTCTTCAAAAACAAAGAAAAATTATTATTTTATGGAAAGAGACGATGAATAAAAAAAAAAAACTCTAAATTCAAACCTGCACTCGAAAATATTTCCACCACAATAAAGTGCCATTTTAGAAACAACGGGTGATGCGCCATTTGGAAAATGTAAAGAACCTAATCCATGTGCATAACCAGGCTGCAAAAAATTAATTAATCAATTAATTAATTATAAAAAACTAAAATTTCGCCTAGTTTAATCATTTATTTACCTGTAGCTTACTGTCAACAGGGAAATAAAAACTTAATCCTCTGAAATGTAATGCGAATAATTGTTTAGCAGCATCATATACACCAGGATGAGTTGCACCAAATGAATGTTCAATCTGTTCTATAGACGGTGCTACTTCAGGTGAATTAAATGACAAACCACTGAAATAATTGATTTTTTTTTTATTATTATATTATTAATTAATTAATTAAGCACTTTTTACCAGTATTTTAATTTGACAAGTTTCATGTGAAACACTTCTATAGCTTTAAGACGTTGAACAATTGGATCAAATACAAGCCTTATACCATCCTGAGGTAAATTTATGATTATATCAACACCAAGTGGATCCTAGTGGATTAGGAATTAATTTTAGTACAAAATTACACAAAAAAATTATGAAATCCCTTACCGTATCTGAATAAAGTACTTGAACTCCTTTTATAATTCCTACTTGAGATTGTATTATAGCAACAGCTTGAGAAAAATGCATCCCTTTACACAATAACAAAATAAAATAATTATTTTTTATCAACAATAAATATTTACAAACTATTTACTGAAATAACATCAACAAGAAAGAAGGAATAGTTACAAACCTAAAATAAATTCCCAATTATCACATCCTAATGAACGTTCAGGTACAACTTCTAGATCCAACATTTTTTTTTTTCCTTTATTAACGATTTCAATCAAATTTAATTTAAACTTTTACAGCTTTATTTAAAAGAAAAGTTTTTTTTGCTTTTATTGTTTCTTTTACGCAGTTTGTTCTTTGTTTCCTTCAAAAAACAAATTTATTATACAACAAAAAAAAATCAGGGCTTAAAAAAAAAATTTCTTACCAAACAAAAAAACTGTCAATGTCAGCTGATTTTAATTCGTTACTAACTTTATGCACTTGAAACAATTTTTTATAGTAGCGCAAAACATTTATTTTTAAAAATTTAATTATTTAAAATAATTAATAAATTAGTTGCGTGTTTATTTATTATATTGTTTTTTATTTATACATTATTTTTTATATTAGCTATTAACATAATTTTTATTATTAGGTAATTACCGCAGTTGTTTAGTTAATGTTTTTTAACACTAAAGATTATGAAGAAGATTCATTTTAAAAACACGTTTTTATTTGGGGTATTTAATTAATTCATAAATAATATTTTCTCAAGAAATATTATATATAATAACGAGAATATTTTATTTTGGTATTTTTTTTCTTTGTTTAAATAAAATAATTAATAATATTTTAAAACAATTTAAATTAGATGATAAATATTATTGATAAAAATATCATTCAATTCTCCCATTCATCTTAATTAAAGTTAATTAACTAAACTCATTTTATTTATTTAATAAATAATTCTACATTTATGTAATAATAATAATATATTAAATCTTTAAAATAACATTTTTTTATTTAATAATACCTAAAAACATCATTTATATAAAGGAGAGTAGTGATAGAGAGAATAGCGCAATTTTAATTAAAATTTATTTTAAAAATCGCGTGTATTTAACATTTTTCAATCAATTAATTATTAATTAATTAATTAAAGAAGAGACAAAAAAAAGAAAAAAAGCCTAATTATTAATTGGCCCAGTTAATATTAATTAATATAAATGAGTATCAAAAATAAATAAATTAATATTTTTAGGGATTGGTTGGTTTTTTTTTTAGCATTTACATCATATTTCAATGTTTTTTTCTTTCTATTCTATGTTTTTTACACAACTAAACACGAAAAGGGGGAGGATTTAGACTTTTATTATTATTATTAATTTTTTTTAATACAATGAGAAATTGGAATAGTGGCCGGATTAATTATTAATTAGTTATTCGGTTTAATTTAAATTTTTAATTAATATTAGTATGATTTATTTTTATACAAATTTTATTTGTACCAGAATCAAGACTAGTTGTTGATGTTTTAATAATATTATTTGCTGTTGTTGATGATTGATTATTAAAATCATTAACAAAAATTGGTGTTACATTTCTATTATTAAAATGAATATTATGTTGCCGGTCATTTATAGTTGAACCAATTGTCGGTTCAACCATTGAAATACAATTTGTTTCAATAAAATTTATTTTATCACTACTAAAATCAGAATGTTTATAATTATTATGTAATATTGGTGATGTAATTGTTGGAGTTTTTATTGATGATGTCTCATCGGAATTATTATGATAAATTATCGTTTGGGGTAATAGGGGTATTGTCTCATTTATCGGTGTATTTAATAGCGACTTAGATGTTAAACTAGATGATGAATCATCGGACGATTTATTCAAAAACTTACGATCATCCTCATCATCTTCTTCTTCTTCATCGTGCTCGTGTTCCTGTTCCTGCTCAAAGTCACCAACACCAAAGAAACGTGCATACTTTTCCTTTTCTTCATGATTCTCATTCAATTTTAATGGATCATAGTCAATATCAGACTGTTCAAATGAATGTGATAACTCTTTATACTGTATATTACAATCACTTCCGCTTTTTAATGTACCTGACTTATCAGGATAATATGGATTATTAACATTTTCATGGACTAATCTACTGCTACTAGAGTTTTTATAAATTTCACTCTTTGTCATACGATTTTCCGAGTATTTAATTGTATTCGGTATTTCTGTGTTTTTATTTTTTATTGCTAATTTCTCAAATGATGTCATCACCTTATTAATACCTGATACGAAATTATGATTCTCATTATCATTACCATAAATATTTACTTTTATCTTATTACTTAACATATCAGAATCATTTCTTTTATCTGGATGCATTACCGTTGGTTGCTTTATATGTTCACATTCATAAATAATATCATTATTTTTCGGTGATGGTGATTTACGTGATAAGCTACCACGACGAAATGATGATGAACCATAACAACCATTTGTAAAATCACCTAATGAATGTAATTCTTCCTCATAAATATTTATCGTTTTATTCATATCTGTATTGTGCATTGGATACGACTGCATATCATTATCCATTTTTATATTTATTTTTTCACCTAAACTACCGATAATATTTTGTCGTGAACCATTGATTTGATTTTTATGAGAATCATTAATTGTATTTTGTTTTGTATTTTCAATTTCTTCTGGTGATGCTGCTGGTACATAGATACGAACAATATCTTGTGGTGACATTGCACGATATGTTGGTGTCATCATTAATGCTGATGATGTACGTCCAACAATACTTAATGAACAAAAACCAGAACTAAAACAAAAATGAAAAATTATTATATTATTTGATAAATTTATTAATTTTAAATTTACCCAGGGCTACTCTCTTCATCATCATCCTCCTCATTATTATTACTATGTACACTATGACTATCATCAATACATATATCGAATGCTTGTTGTGATCTTTGTCCACCAGAAAATACACTTAAATCAGCTGTTGATGTAACTGATGTATCAGCTAATGATTTACGTGAACTACCTAATAATGAACCACCATCTTCTGATTCTGGAATATGCCCTAAAAAAAATTGAAGAAAAAAAAATCGTTTTGTTTTGGTTTTTTTTAAAACTATTACACCAATAAAACAGATAAAAACAAACAAAGGACAAACAGTAAAACAAAAAAACCAACAATAAATTAATTAAATTAATTAGAAAATACCATACCATGCATTTGTGATTATAAAAAAAAAAATCTATTACAGATGGATACACTACTACAGATGAATGTTTTCTATTGTTTTTTTTCCTCATGTTTTTTTTTTTATTATTATTTTATACAAAAATTTATTCATTTTTATTTTATAAATATATATTATATATACACAAAAATTAATTAATTAATTAATTAATAGCAAAAATTATTAGTTAATTCACCACTTTTATTTAAATTATTTTAATTATGATGGTGGTTTTCGTGGTGTGGTTACTTGATTTTTCTTTATCATCTTTATATTTAAAATAAAATGAGAATACGTTGTGTTAAAACATTAATTTATAATTATAATTATAATAATAATAATTTACTTATTAATAAATAAAATTAAAAAAATAATATCCTTATGTAATTTAGATAAAACAAAACAAAAACATTTTATAACTTGAATTTACCAACACATACTGATTTTTACTTTCAATTTGTTTTGCTTGTTTTCTATTTATTTATATTTTCTTCCTTTTTTCTCTTTTGTTTATTTTATTATTTATTTATTTTATATACATTAATAATTGGAATATGGATAATTTTTTTTTAATCATCCCCAACAATACATAATTATTCCTAATAAAACAAAACAAATAAAATGTTTTCTTTCTTTCATTTTTTTATCTTTTGAATACAAACACGTGGTAATACTACAAAAAAAAAAAAAAAAAAAGTAAAACAATAAAAAATAGTCTCATTCATTAATTAATTAAAAAAAAAAAAACAAAATTTATAAATGTGTAATTTCTATATTGTTACTGTTATTGTCATCATAATCATCATCTGTACTTGTTATGGAAGTGCCGGGATATATACTACTACAGCTGACATTAAATTTGAGTGTAGCTAATGATAAACTACTTTCACCTAGAAAGAATGTTTGTATGCAGAAAAAAACAGAAAGAAAAAACCAAAAAAAAAAAACACAACACAACAAAAATAGGATAAAAACAATAATAAAGGATAAAACAAAAAAAAAAAATTAATTAATTAATTCATGCATTCTGATTGGAATAATAATAAAAAAAAAGAAATTAATGACATGCTATTAAAAGGATGCAGTCTAAAGTATTCATGTGATTAGTGATTATTAATTTTATATACGAATTCAAACAATACCTGTGTTTAATTGACTATTTGAACCACCTATAGCACCATCAGATAATCTTCCTTCTGCTATTTCATGTTCTGTTATTTGCCGTCTAATTAGAAAATAAAAAAATTTTAAATTAATTAATTTTGCTCGTCAACAAAACACACACACATTACCTTAAAATAACTTTATCGGTTACATCCTTTTCAGTTTCTGAAAATACTGACTTTCTAATACCAATTTTTGCTTCAATTGTTGGCTCTTTAAATTCACCAAATGGATTTTTTGGAAATTCATTTGGTTGTGGTGGTGGTGGTAAATCCATTTTAACTTTTTTTAAATCATCCATTGATTTTTCTAATGTTTTTATAACAGTATCATCATCATAACCAAAATCTGTATGTAATTTTACCTAAAAGAATATTGTTTGTTTTTTTTTTAAATAAAATAAATAAATTAAGAACACTTAAGAACCCTGTAGGTAAGTACCTGTAAATATTGTACAATCAAATCCATATCTTTAAATTTTAAAATTTTATTCTTATGTAATCGTAATATTGTGTAAGCCATTGCAGTAACAACACGTTCACCTTCTAATAAATATATATCCCATACTCTTAAGCATAAATTAAATGGAATCTAAAACACAAATTTTAATTAATTAATAAGATTTGTTTTAAAACAATAACTACAAAATTACCTACCCTTTCAACAAATATAACAAAAAACCATTTTAATGAATATAATATCGAGTCTAAACTATACTGGTCAAAGTGTTTTTTTAATTTTGGAGCAAATTTAGTAACAATATGATCATGATGTGCTAAAAATCTAGTTAATTTTGGAAAACCTTCTATATAAAGTCCATGCATTGCATATTTTCTATCTGCTAATAGTACACATAAAGCCCAAAATGCTTCCTCTTCATTTAAATACATTAATAGAACACCAGCTAAACCGGACATTCCTTGACAATATCCAACCTTTAAAATTACAAAAAAAAAATTCATTATTAATAAAGAAGATTAAATAAATCAGATAATCAATTATAACTTACTTCCATATTATACATACTATATGCAACTAAAATATTAAATAAACTTCGCTGTTTAATACTGTAACGATCACGATAAAATGTATGCTCTCTAAATTGTCTATTTACATCGGAATCAATTTGTCTAGCTTCTGTACTCCATTGACGTGCTAATTTAAGCATTTTTTGATAAATATTTTTATTTTTTTTATCACCCATAACATTTTCTATGTTTAATAATTTCATCCAAACTTGTGAACGTAATTTATCTGGTATTCCTTTAAAGACTCGTTTTCTTAATTTCTCTGATGTATCCTTACTACTCCATTTATTTAACATTTTTAACCATTTTTTAACACGTTCCATTTCAATATTTGTTTTTAATTCATTCTGATCAGACTTATGAGGTAATCGTTTGTCATGTATAAAACCATATCTAAAAAAAAAAAACCAGAATCAAAAATGTTTGTTTTAAAAAAAATTATCAAACCTATCGACCCTTTGAAAAACATCAAATTCTGGATCCTCCCACGGATCTATATCCGCACCAGGTTCTCTACCACGTTCATATCTTTGAAATATCTTTTCACGTTCTTCATTTGCACGAGCAATCAACGATTCCTCATCCATCATCATCATTTTTTTGTTGGTTTTTTTTTTATTATTTATAGAAAAATTATGATTTGTTTTTATAACAGGACCATGTTTAAGGATTTTTTTCTTTCTTAATTTTCACTACAAATAAAAATTAAATTAAAAATTTCTATTAGGTTATGAGAAAATAGGCGTGTAAAATTCATTTTATTAATTCTGATTTTAATATATGACCCAAATTTTATGTTTTTATAATAATTATAATTACATTTTTGTTATTAATAACTTTATTTTTGATTATTATTATTATTATTATTAATAATAATAAACAAAAAAAAATTGTTAATAATCTTTAAGTGAAACTTCTGTTGTATATGTGTGTTATTTATTCATCTATTTATCAAAAAAAAACTATTTTCACATCATTTTTTAATTTTTCTTTTCTTTTAACAAATTATTTTTATATCATTTAAGCAATACATTTTTGTTTTGTTTTTTTTTCCGTTTTCTTTTCCTTTTTCAACGTTTTAAACTAATTAATTAATTAATTGATAAAAACAGGAGAAGATTTTTTTAGTAAATCTACTAAATGATATATCTAAATGTCATTAAAAAGTTTTTTTTTTTGACAGCTTTCTTTTTTTTTCTCTTTACATATTTAATCTTCTTTCACTCTAGTTGCTATTATCTACGCTGTATACTGGAAAGTGACACCATGTTAAAGACACTGAACTTATATTTGTAACAGGGGTGGTAATGATAATTTCTCTAAAACGAAAAATAAAAACAATTCCCTTCTATAACGTTAGTTTGCTTTTATATCGATAAATCTAATCGATATACTTGCATTACATTAGTCTAGACAAGAACCGTATCTGTTTTTAATTAAATTTATAAGTTTTATTAAGTAATTAAAAATTTAAGTGGCACCAAAAGCCTATTTTAAAATTTTTTTTTCGGTTTTTTTCTGTTTTATTATTTTTTTATTTACACTTTTTACAATAAATAAACATATTTTATTAATTATTTTTCCATTTCGTTTTCTTTTTTTACTTTTTTTTTTGTACTGAAAATGACTTTTTTTTTACCTTTTGCAATAATAATATGATCAGACCAGACACAAAAAATCTTTGAATGAAAATTGTATCATCAAAATAATTAACATTTTTAAATACTTTCTATGTTATTTGCTGCTGCTGCTGTTTGCTTGTTTTAATGCTGCTGCTGCCGCTGCAGTATATTAACTAATTAATTAATTATTATTATTAAAAAAAAAAAAAAATATTTTTAATATAAAAAAATTGTTTTACGATGTTTTTTCCTTCTTAATTATTATTATTAATTAATTAATTATTTGTTTTAAAGAGACTGCATATATATATATATATATATTAATTAAAAAATATATAGAAATGATGACTATGATATATATATACATATATACTACATAACTGAATATACACAACAATATGTGAAAGAAAGCTCTTTACACAACAATAATATGCAAATTTATTATGTAATTAATAATAATAATTATTATTATTTCTCTTTTTCTTTTATTACTTATCAACTACACAAGCAAAACAAAAAATAAAAATAAAAAAATTTCATTAAATTTCAATCTGATCTCTGTGTATGTTGTGCATGCATATCGTCGTCATCCACTTCAGCTTGTAATTAATATTAATTTTACCTTAAAAATTAATTAAAATATTTAAACTACATTGTATGCTCTTATTATTATATGTTGATTTACATTTAAATTCCTTCTTTTTTATTCTTATTTTGATTAAAGCGCATACAACACACATACACATCTCACAACATAAGATTTTTTTTATACAAAACACTAATTCAGTGATTTAATTAGTAAAAATAAAAATCTAATTACACTTAAATTATTTGATTAATTAATTATACATAAAAAAAAAAAAATAAAGAAAAAAAATTTGAATAAAAATCCTTTACATGGGGGGTGGGTTTGTTGTTTCACCCCAGAAATTTCAAGTAAAAGTAAATTAGGATATTCTCACCCTACTGCTACTACTATTTACTACTAAATACTACAATATACACAACATATATGTAGTAAATTAATGAAAAAAAATATTTTAATTTTGTCGGTGTCATTATTATTTAATTAAATTATTTATATCTATATGCCATGTAAAATTTTTTTTTTTTAATTTAAAAGAAAACGAAAAAATAATTAATAATTTGACAAGGGTTTTACACAAGTGGTGGCAGTGATTAGAAGAAGAAGTAGAAGAAGATAATGAATAATAAGGAGAAAAAACAAAAATCTTTTTGTTCGTTTAAAAATCAAATGTAATTAACAACAATCGTATCTATACACACACACATTATTTTCTCTTAATTCTTTTTAATTATATTACTTTAATATAATATTGCTTAATTGCTTGCTGCTAATTATTATTTATTTTTCATTATCCAATTATTTATTTATATATGTATATGTTTATGTATGTATGATAAGAAGTAAATGCCACACGCATAATAATTAATAATAATAAAAATTAATTAATTAATTAATTAATCATCATCATCATCGGATTGTAAATTCCTTATTACTATTACTATTTATAGAAATATTTTGTTCTGTTTTTCTATTATCCGTTTGTGTTGTTATTGATACTGATGTTGCTGTTGGTGTTGTTACTGGTGCTGTTACTGGTACTCCTGCTGTTCCAGTTACAATTTTTTTTCTCTTCGTATTATTTTTCTTTTGAAATAATTTATTATTATTATCTTTTTGATTATTTATTATGCAATTACTATTGCTACTATTATTATATTTATTATCATAATGTATATTATTTGATGATAATTCGTCTTTGGACATTAATGTTGTTATTGGATATGTTAAAACAGAACTATTGCGACGATTTTTATTATGGTTTACACCGCCACCATTTATATTACCAACAACAGCATTATTATTATTATTTGTTCCTTGGACAGATGAAATACTATTTATCAAATTTTTATCAATATTCGTACGTCCATTATTATATAAAATCGATTGTTGTTGTTGTGACTGTTGTTGATTTGAATGTTGTATAAAAAATTTTGGTGAAGAAACACCATGTGATCTATCATCAATCTGTTTTAATAGAAATAAATAAATAAAAATTCATAATTAAACCTCAATAAATAATTAATAAAGAAAAGGTTTCATTTGGACTAACAATATAAATATTAATTAATATACCATGTTATTATTTTGCGTTTGTACTAAATGATAATACCCAGGTACATTTCCCTCCTCAATTCTAGTATTTGTTTGCACCATTTCATTTACAGGAATTTCTTCCATTATTAAATTATTATTATTATTACCACCCATTGAGTTATGTAATTTTATATTATAGGTAGGATGTTGCTGATGTACTGGTACATTATGAGTATATCTTATGTCTGGAGATCGATTTATATTTGTTGGTGATATATCACGGGAGACAGAATTTGAATCACCATCACTGTCCATACTTTCTTCAGATGTATCGTCACTAGAAATACTACCTCTTCTATAAACAAAATCCTTCGGTATTGTTTGAATTTTTGTATAAGGATGTGGCACTTGTGTTATCAATTTACTTTCAAATGTTTCCTTAACCCATTTTCGGTATTCTATTACCTATTAGAAAAAAAAAAACAAATTTAGATATGACTTAAAAATAGGTGAAGAAGAACATGAAACAAACCTCATCGGTAACACGAATAATCCTTCCTAAAATACTGTTTTGTGTACAATTATTTAAACTATGATTTGATGGTGATACCGCTTGTGTTAACACAATATAAGCATATTCAAATGCTTGTTTGACTTGTAAAGCACCATATGATGATCTACCAATATCATTTCCTGGTGTTAATGGATCTTCTATACACAATAAACTTGGTCGATGACCATCTATCATTTCTTTTTGAAGTTCTTCTTTTGGTATATATCTTCCACCATTCTTTATACTGATACCTTTAAGTAATTTGTTTGATTAATAATTAAAATTAAATTAAAAAAAATTGTTTTCTTTAATTAAAACCAACCAGTTTTCATATAATTAAATTTACGGCCGTATAATTCTAAAAATTCCAATAATAGAACGGCTAAATTAGGATTTTCATAGAAATTTTGTCTTGGATGTAATTGTAGAAAACTGATACACATTAGTATAAGAGAATATGAGGAAATACCACCTATAAAATAAACAAAATAAATTAGTTAATTAATCAATTAATAACAATTGAAAAATAAAAAATAATCTTTTACCTGTAAAAACTTCATTGAGATCACGTTGAAGTAAAAATTGTTTTAAAACCAAAACTAATTTTGACAATACAGGATATGTACGTTTAAAATCTTTTATTAATTCAGCTGATTGTACACCAGATTGCATATTAAATGATATATCAACTTTAACTTGACTTTCACGATCGGTTAATTTAACAATTGGTACAGATGCCTTATCTAATACACGAACAGACATTGGTTCAGCAATACCACGTGCAATTAATTCAGTTTCTAATGTTCTTAATGGTAATTTATCCCATCGTCCGATTACAACTAAATCTATTTAGTGCAGAGAGAATAATGAATTAATTAATTTATAAAAATAAATAAAAATTTCAACAAATATCAATCACACAGTACCTATATCACTTGTTGGCAAATATAATCCAGTACGAAATGAACCAAATACTTCAACACGAGAATTTGGCCATAATAATAATACAACCGATTCAATTTTAGCAACAACTTGTACTCTAAGTGCATGTTCCGTTGTTGTTGGTATCATATGGGCATAAAATTGTTCAATTTCAGTGTGCAATCTACAAGAAAAACAAAAAAAAAATATTTAAATTTTAAAAGACGCGTGATAGACAGTAATTTATTATATATAAAAAAAAAAAAAAAAAACGACACACATTTATTCACCGTTTAATTATTAAATAAATATTAAATCGAAGATCTTAATTTATATTCTAATTATAAAATTTATTTATTTACAACCTTGAGCGTAGTTATTAACAAAAAAAAAAATAAATAAAACTAAAAAAACTTTTTGTATAGTGTGTGCGCTGTTTTGTTATCTATCTTTTGTTAATAAATATATATTTAATTAATTAATTATTTTAAATAGACTCTATAGAATAACTAAAATAATGTGTAGAAAAAAAAACGGGACATTTAAAACAAAACAAAACAAAAAAAAAACAAAACACAAATTACCCCAATATTCCTAGTCCATATGAAAAATTAATCGGTCGCCACGGACATCCACCATGCTTTCCAACTAAACGCGTATGATATTTATTCATATTATATGTACTCGCTTTATTATCAATTGTACTTCCTTTTTTACGTGATGGATTATAACAATTTCTATCTAATTGCGTTGTTGCTACTGTTGTTGTATTATGATTATCAATTAATACAAAATCTCGTGATTTATTATCTAAATTACAATTATTTGTATTCACAGCCATATTATTAGTATCCATTTCGGATACAGTATCCAAAATAGAGAGCCAAATTCTCTTAGCTGGTCCGTCTTGCTCTTCTTGTAACCACGCCACTGCTGGATCCATTCACTCTGAACAACAAAATAAATTTTTATTCACGAAAATTGTATTTTTTGTAAAGTGAATAATATTTTCACCTTGAACTAAAGTAAAGCAAATGTTAATCACACAAAAAAAAAATTCTCTCTCTTCCTTTTCTTTTCGTTTTTTTGTTAGTGTCAATTTTATTTTCACTTTAGGTTATTAGGTTTTTTTTAATTAATACACTTAATTGCATCACTGTTTAAATTACTTTTATACAACACACAAATATATGTATAAACACACACAAAAAAAAATGTAAAGAAAAAAATTTTTTTTTTATACAAATGCGAAAAAAAAAAAAAAAAATCTTCTTCGTCTTTATTTTAATTATGTTAGAACATTTAGCAGTAGGTGGCACTACATCATCAACTATAACTATGTCAAAAGGAGAGAGAATAAAAAAAAACCATAAACTCTCCCAATTATCAAATTCACAAGAGTAGTAATTAAAAAAAAAGGAAATAAAAAAAAATGAATTCTTTATATAATTATAATAATTACTAATTTAAAAAAAATGTATGCTTTTAATGTTGCAAATTAATTTTGATATATATATATATCTGTATCTATATATAACAGTCGTCGTCTCAGACAAAGTGCTTCTTCTACAAAACACTCTGTCAAATAAGTCTCCTCTCTTTAACTTTTTTTTTTCACACAATTTTTAATCAATTTTTTTTTTTTTTACTTTAAACGGTAGTAATTAAGTAATATAAATTAAAATTTACAATCTAATAGATTTCTAATATTTAAACACAATTAAGAAACACTTTTAATTAATTGATTGTAATCCTTATAGTTTAATCAAGTTGCGCAAAAAGAATACCGCGATAAACTCTTATTAAAAAATATATATATAAATTACGAATCAACGATGTACTGTACTGTACTGTGTACTGCACTGTATAAAAAGTGGTTTTTAAATTAAGAGCATCGTTACTGGAATATCAGAATTATCGAGAATATACCTATTTCCCGTATTGATTGTTATGCCATCTATAATATTTATTTATTATTATTATTGACATATGTCAGATATTATAACATATGACAGATACAGATTGCATAAATTTTTGTCTTTTTTTATCGCTTTTATTTAAACGTAGTTTATGTTTTTTTATGTTTAAAAAAAACATGAGATTATATTTATTTTATTTATTATAAACTAGTTAAAATAATGATAATGATTTATTATGTCTTTATATAAAAAAAAAGAAACTGATAACTAATATTAGTTGTATATAGCAGCGTATAACTTGCACATGGGCAAAATGCATACCTTGTAATATCGATGTATTTTAAATTGTCATTTTGGGTGATCTGTTTTATATTTCTTAATTATGTAACCGTAGTCCCAATAATACTTTAATTTATGTACATATTGTTATCAATAATGTTTTTTTTTATTTATTTATTCATTATTTCATTGTATAAAACTTAAACTTGTATTTGGCTAAGAAGCATAATAAACGATAAAATATTTATACAGTTATTGGCTAATTTAAAAGTTTTTTCTTTTTTGTTTTGTTTTAATTTTTAAAAAATCTTCTACAGTTGATTGATTGCAATTTTTGTAAAATAAAAATTAATTAATTAACGCAAAAATAAAAAAAAAATGTATTAAAATAAAATAAAGAGATAGTATTATTGTATTAAAGTTTGCTAATCAGAAAAGGTCTGATATTATAGTATCAACAGCAACAATAATAAATTCAGTATCAGTGCGCCTTATAATTAATTTTTTTTGTTCGTTTTAATTACATTTCTACGTAATAATAATTATCGCTGATTTCCTCTTATAATAAATAAAGTTAATTCGCAGTAAATTTAATATAATTAAAAAAATTAAACAATGACACCGTCTGCATCCTTAAATGAACCACCAAAAACAACAAATCGGAATAATTTAATTGGTGTTATTGATGAAGGAACAAATACGGCTAGATTTGTGGTAATAATTATATAATATTCAAGATTTAAGAAGAACAAAATTAATAATGTATTTAGATTTTTAAAGCGCCACGCTTTGAAGAAATTTGTGCATCAAATATTGAAGTGAATCAAATATGTCCACATGATGGATGGTTTGAACAGGATCCAATGGAAATACTAAAAGCTGTACGAATATGTGCAATGGATGCATGTAATCAATTACAAGCAATTGGTATAAATCGTTTAATCCCCATATTCCGTTTGATTTCATAAATGTATGTCTAATCATCAGGTTATAGCATCCAAGATATTGCGACCATCGGAATAACAAATCAAAGAGAAACTACTGTGGTATGGGATAAAATGACTGGGGAACCATTATACAATGCAATAGGTAAATCAGATTAAACTCTTTTCCACTAAATTCCTCTATTAATAATTATTTTTTTCTTAGTTTGGAAGGATATAAGAACAGATGTAACGGTCGATAAAATTTTAGCAAAAATACCATATTCCAATACGAATCATTTTAAATTAATTTCAGGTATTTCAATGATACAAATTTCTGCCATAATTCAATTTATCATTTTAAAGATAAAAATAAAAAGAAAACATTTTTAATTAGGATTGCCAATATCACCCTATTTCTCTGCATTAAAGTTACGTTGGCTTAAAGATAATGTGCCAGCGGTGAGAAAAGCGATACGAGAAGGTAAATGTTTAGCTGGGACAATTGATTCATGGTTAATTTGGGTAAAGAGAAATTTAACTTTTTTTTTTATAGTTTAAATAATACGATTTATTCGTTTTATGTGTTACAGAATCTTACAGGAGGTGTAAATGGTGGCTTACATATAACTGACGTTACAAATGCATCAAGAACGTTACTGATGAATATTGAATCATTGAATTGGGATCCAGTAAGTTCGATTATCACCTTTAAATATAATTGTTTTTTATTATTTACTTCTCTATTACAGCTTTTATTACGAACATTTTCCATAAATTCTGAAATATTACCAGAAATAAAAAGCTCGTCGGAAATATACGGAACAGTTAATGATGGGTGCGTACTTAATGGCATCAAAATATCAGCAGTAAAATTAATTAAAATTAAATTAAAAAATTCAGAATTGAAATCAATTTTTTAAAATAGATTTTAGGTAATCAACAATCATCATTAGTTGGACAAATGTGTTTTAAACAAGGTGAAGCTAAGAATACATATCGAAGTGGATGTTTTCTACTGTGCAATACAGGGAATACAGTAAAAATTATTTATTTTTGGAAATATTACACGAGAAATAAGAAAACAAAATTTAATTTTTAGAAAGTTATTTCCACACATGGATTAGTAACAACAATTGCATATAAAATGGGTAAAGATGAGCCAGTTGTCTATGCATTGGAAGGTTCAGTTGCTGTTGCTGGTTCCGCAATGAAATGGTTACGTGATAATTTACAATTAATTGATGATGTATCAACAGATTCTGAGCAGGTAATTATCCGTAATCACCGTAATCCGAAATAAATAAAAAAAAATTCTAATTAGCTTGCAGGAAGTGTTTTTTCAACGGGTGATGTATATTTTGTGCCAGCATTTACCGGTTTATATGCACCCTATTGGCGTAAAGATGCTCGTGGGTATGTTGTTATAAAATAAGTTTTTATGAAAATGAGAATTATTGCATTAAAATTACATTGGAACTAATCGTTTTAGTATAATTTGTGGTTTAACTGGTTTTACAAATAAAAATCATATTATCCGTGCCGCATTGGAAGCTGTATGTTTTCAAACAAGAGATATTATTGAAGCAATGACTAAGGATTGTGGGTATGTTTAATGTTATTTCCCTATCCAAAATAAAATATATTCAAATCTAATCTAATCTTATCAAATTCCCTGTAATTAATTTAGTTTTACGTTTAATAAACTACACGTTGATGGTGTTATGACTACTAATAATCTTCTAATGCAATTACAAGCGGATTTAAGTGGAATACCTGTTTGTAAATATTGTGCTATTAAATAATTAAGAATAAAACTTACCTTTTAAACCAAATTCTGTTTTCAATTATCTCAGTTAGGTCACAAGCAGCAGATACAACAGCATTAGGTGTTGCGATGGCTGCCAGTCAAGCAGACGGGATAAATATGTACAATTTACGTCCTGAAAATAGGTTTTATTTCCACTTTATTTTTTTAATTCATTTTGAAGGAGCACTTTTTTGATAAAAATAAAACTTTCAGGGATAGTTTGCAACATGATACATTTCTACCGACAACTACAACCGAAGAAAGGAATTCACGTTATGCAAAATGGAAGATGGCAGTACAAAGAAGTCTTGGTTGGGCTATTACAAAGAAAAGTGATGCAATGACAGATGAACGTTTTCGTTTACTCGCTTCTGTACCATGTAGCCTTTATTTAATATCATCCTTTCTAATGCTATCAATATCCCAGGCATTTACTAAAAAATAATCAAATTAAATAGAAAACATTTGATGAATTCTTTTTTTTTTTTTACTTAAAATTTTTATTTAGTAATTAATGTGTTGTGTGTGTCTGTTAGTTTGTTAGTGGGCTTGGGAACGGGATTATAATTATTGTTATATTTTTGGATTAAATATTTAATCTATTTTCGAACTGTATAGGTAAATTAATAAATAAATAAATTGTTGGACAATATTATCTAGTTATATCACTGTTTTCGCGTCTTTTCTTTTTTTTTTTTTTTAATTTGTACTAACAAAAACAAAACACGTTTTTTTTGGACTAATTACTAAGGAACATTCTTCGCTTTTTAAGAACTAAAACATTTAAATGAGCATTCTGTGTACCACAACCTTTATAAAAAAAAAATTCACTTACCAGAAACAATTCAATCTTAATCTTTCATGGTTTTTAATTTAATTCAATAATTTTTTAAGAAACTCATTCTAATTGATAACGATAACGAAAACAATAAAATAATAATAAAGAAAATTATTTTTTTTATTGCTTATGTACTTATTGTGCTAATATAATCACTGTTCACTGGATTATCTATATGTACATGTCCATCCCATGTTAATGTTTGATGTTTAACCGGTGTACATAGTGATTTGCTATCTTCACCATTTGTAACATTTATATTTGGTGGTGTTGTTGTTGAGCATAATAATGGTATTGTATCAGTGCCAACGGTTTTACTATTTATCTCCTCATTTGTATTTAAATAATCCACACTATTTGGCATTTCTGTACGCATCACCGATGTTACATTTGATGGATTTATTTGCGGACATATATACGATGAACGCATAAATAATGACCAGCTCTGTGAATTTTTTAAAATAAATTAATTAATTTTAAATATTTTATATTTTGGAATTGGATAATAATTTACCATAATATTGTAACAGATTATAAAAACAATTGGCATCACATTTGATTCACTGTTCTCCAGTGCAATAACACCGAGAAACCAACAAATTGCAAATACTGGCTGGAAGAATATTGTAAATCTTACAGAACGTTTTAAATCAGCAAAATCATGACTTTCCGATGAACTTTGTAATGATAGATCAGCTATTGATAATGTTCCCAAATCAAATTTTGAATCATAAATGTCAGTGTTTATTTTACTATCATCATACGAGCAACACTGAATTTGATAAAATTTGGAAATTTTATTAGATGAATTAATTTATTAGCTAATAGGAAGTTAACTTACCTTAGATATATCATCAGCAGCTATTTTCTCTGATAATATCATCGTTGTATTTAAATGCTCACATTTTGCGGAAAAATCAAGAATACTCTCAATGCTATCACTGATATTCTGTCTTTGTTTTTGTTTTATTAAACGCAAACAAAGTGTACCGGTAATTGTTGTAAGAATAATTAACGTTGATATTGGTATCATGTAATTAACAATCATTCCACGGTGTACGGACATCCAACAATAATCACGAGTTTCATAACTATCATGTGAAATTGTACATGAAAACTAAAATAAAATAAAGAACCGTGAGCATTAGGTATTGAAATTCCAATTTTATTAGTTTTTATCTTACCATAACGTAAACAATGGGAATAATATAAGCACAACAGTATTTAGAGTGTAATCTTGGGCCTCTCTCGTTCTTAATGTAATCATAAATTGTGTAGATGATAATAAAGGACCAAACGGCTGTACTCAGATGGAGAAAATGTAGCAGAATTGCTGTGATTTTACAACGTAAAGTACTTGAGTTCGGTGATGTTTGTACGCCCAGAATAAACGTTAGATTTGATAGGAATACCATTCCTAAAAAATTTGTAGCAATTGGAAATAGTGCATTATGTCGCCTTATCCGTCTACTTCGTAAAAACAGTAAACTCAAAGTCAGTGCTTGGGCTGCTAGTCCAATAACACAACCGATAACAATAATGCTACTTCCAATACCACGGCGCAGTCCATCATTTGTCCCATAATAAATGTACATAATATTATCGATAAAGTCATGACCTTTCAAATCACCATCTACCGATATTGTTGGCACAAGAATTAATTTCTCCGTCTCCTTATTCATATTAAAATCATTTTTTAAACGTTTCCTCTGTAAATGTTCAGTCAATGAATTTGGATCTGGATAAATATCTGGTGGACGTGATGTCTCCTTCTCCTCACCAATATAATCAAAATATATCGGCTCTATAAATGTCTCATTTTCATTTGTCTCCGCATACTGATTTAAGTCATTTGGAAAACTTAACGATATCGTTGTATTTGCATTCACTAAATAAATCAAGAAAAATCTTTAGTACTGTCTTCTAAATCATATGGATAATAATCATCTGGTTACTTACCACATAAAAAAAATAAAAATAAATTTATAATTAATATATATAATAACAATAACAACATATTATTTATTTAATTAAAAACATTTCACTTTAATACAGATTTTTTTTTTTTTTTATTTAACTGGGCTGGGTTCCGTAGTAATATTCAATAACACATCAACGACGACATTCCTTTTTACCAAATAATGTAAAAAAAAAATTAATAACATTTCCGGATAAAGTTTTTATTCGAAAACAAAAAAAAAACAACTAAACTTTTGTCAATATAATGTAATTAATTAATTAAACTAAACAGGATAAAATAGAAAGGTGATTTTACCAAGAGCAAGGATTCTATACAAACACCGATTTGATGACAGATAAAAAAAACAAAAAACAATCGCATTCTCCTTATCAGAGAAAACAAAAGAAAAAAAAACTCTCAACACGCAGCGTACCAACAGCAGAGAGTAAAAGAATTTTTTTCTTTTGCTTTTTTAAATCAATAAAAAAGCGAAAGCATTATCCTTGTTTGTTTATTGTTCTTGTATACAAGAGATATAAAGGTCTTTAGAAAAAAAAGGTGGATGAATGTGTATGTTAATTAAGGTTTCTTTTGTACAGTAGAAAAAAGATGATTTTTTTTTTTTTTTAAGACGACAAAATTAACTTCTTTATTGAAACCAAATCAATTCAATCGTACATTTAATTATTACATTCATTGTGCTTTTATTATTATGTATTATTTTTTAATTAATTATTATATTTATGATTAAATTATCTTAATATACCTATAAATTTTAAAATTTACCATCCTTAAACTCTAGTTTCCATAAAGTTCATTACGTGTGGGTGCTGCGCTCATTTTTAATTTTTTTTTTCTTATCTTTTAATTAATTAATTCATTCATTCATGTTATTTTCCAAATAATATCATCCCTTTTTTTTACATTAAGAGATTAATCATTAAATTGCACACAGATAGTTTTTTTTTCGTCATATTTATTACTTATTTACTTATGAATTGATTTTTTTTTTTATTTTATAAATATGATAAATGCATCATTAGACGACGACATAAGTTATTATTATTGATAAGTATCTATGGAAATAATTATATATTTATATATATAAAAAAAAAAAATAATAATAATAGTAAGAAAAAACCGTGGAGAAAAATCAATTATTTTCACTCCACATATAGTGCATTCATTACTTGTCTTCCCATTACTACTTCTCATTATCATCCTTATTTTTTTTTCTTATAAAATTATTCTTAATTAATTCTCCTATTTACACATTATTATTATTACTAATTATTATTAAACTTAATCTTAAATTGCTATATAATAATTAACCTTAAAAATAAAAAAAGAGAAAATTAAAAAAAAAATCTAATAAATTGTCTCTGTATCTCTACTTTCTTTTCCATTCAATTACCATTATCCATTTTTCATCACATCAATTCATCAATCAAACATAAATAATAATTTTAAAAAAAAATCCTTCGTCCGACTCCCACATTTCCTTAATAAACAACTCTAGCAAGCAGCATAAATAAATCTATTTCTGGTTTTTCTGTATTGCGCTTTATCTTTTCTTTCTTTTTAAATTAATTAATGATTAATTAGCGAAATGTTTATTCAATAATAAACATGAAAATGAATTGTTTTTGGGGGGGCTTCAACTAATTTTTTTATTCAAAACACTTAATTAGTAATAAAATTATGAATTAATCTCGTCGCGCGTTTTTTTTATGATGATATAAAAAAAAATAATAATAATTATATATAACGGTATAAAAAAAATTAATTATATTAAACGGGAACGACTTCATTAATGCCATCTTCTTCTTCTTCTTCTACTCTAAAACTTAATCCATAATTCTCTAGTTTAGTTTAAAGTTTTTTTTTTATTCTTTTTTTTTCTATTTCATTTATCTTTATATAATTAATAAGAAGTATCATTGTCATTCTTCCATTTATGCTTCTTCATCTTTTTTTTTTTAATTATTCTTATTCTTATCATTATTAATATTTTAACCAGATTGGATAATTATTATTATTATTACATTCGATTAAATTACTTTACTGTAACTTTACACTTAAATATAATTTAAACAAGATCGAGATATAAAAAAAAAAAAGAAAAAGAGGAATACAGAAAATAATATGAAATACAAATAAGGGTAAAGTAAAATTAGGGTTATTAATTAAATTAAAATTATTATTAAAATATATACTTACTTATATATATATATATATATAATTAGTACCATAAAAAATAATATTTATAATAATTCTAACATTAACAACGGGATGATTATATATTTATCGATTTATGCTCGTCATGAGCATACAACTTCTGTTGATGAATTTGTCGATTCATTTAATTGATTCGTTTGAGATCCTGAGGTATTATTATTATCATTATTACTATTATTATTATTATTAATATTAATATTATTTGTATTCTCTTGAAAATCTTCATTTGTTGTTGTTGATGATGTTGATTTTGTACGGACACGTTTATGCTGATCAATCTTTTTTGATGTCAAAAACAAAAAATAATACTTAATTAATTTTTTTTTATTCTTACTTAACTTACGTTTTAACAACTAACAACAACTCACTAAATCATTCCCTTTATTCTTTTTTAATGTTTGTTGTTCAGTCGTTTCATTTGAACGACGTCGTCGATTCAATATCGACGTTGCATTTTTTGATATAACCGATTCAGATAATTTTCTCTCATGTTTCATAAACTCAGAGTCTAAATACTGATTTAATTGTTTACGTTTTAAGTGACGAGCTTCAATTTTCATACCATCTTTAAATAATTTTATGTTACCCTAAAACAAAACAGAACAGAACAAAACAAAAATATTAATTAATCTCGTAGATAAAATAAATGAAATAAAAAATACTTACAGCATGTGTATGAACTGATTTTGTAAAATTCTGAATACAATCAGTTAAATTTACATTTAAATTTTCCATTTTTTCAAATTCAAGTCCAATAAACCACATGGACACAAATTTTGTATGCTCATCAATACATGTACCCGTGAAACTTTCACTTTTATTCCATAAATCAGATGGTTGCTCAAAACATTTTGGATTAACATGAGCTAAGCATATATGCTCTGTACGTTCTAAACTTGATATTAAAAATCGTACTTTTGATTCAACAAGTCCACACCATTCCAAATGATCTTCTGCACAATATGATGTCACTAATAAAACCAAAAAATGTCGATATCTAAAAAAGAACGAAAACCGTTAATTAAAAATAAATTTCCAGGAATATGATTTAATCAGAAAAAAGGGGGAGAAAAACTTACTTGAAAAAAAAGCTTGGCGTCTCAAAGAGTTTCTTCCAGGATGCCTTGCCTAACATAATTTCATCTGTGATTGCCATTCCATTGCTAAATTCACTTAAAATTACCTTTTTTGTTGATGTTGATACATTAAATGTTGAATTTTGTTGTGGATATGCTGGTGTTATGATTGGCATTAAATGATATCTGTCCGATATATTTACACGTGGATCCCAGACCTAAACAATCAAATAAAAGAAGAAAAAACAAATTAAATTTCTACATACAAAAAAACAAAAATTTCTAATTACCGGAAATCCAAGATTGACATTATCGGGCTGTTTTAAAAGTACTGGTTGTGGCCACTTCCATCTAGAAAATACTAAAAAAAATTTATGTACCAATGTTGCAGCGACAGCGTTTGGATATAATTGACATGTTCTGGCAACCAACATTGCCCATGAGACACCACCAAAATATCCCAATGAATTTGAATAAATTCCATGTTCTGTGTGGGAAGAAAGGAAAACAATATTGAATTAATATCATTTCCAGAGAGTTTTCTAAATAAATAAGTAAAGAAAGGATGAGAAATACTTACTTTTTGCCCATAATTTTATTGTTCGTAAGGCCAAACGAAAATTTTCAATATTCGGTACAAGACTTAAAATTTCATCTGTAACACGACAACCATTTAAACTACGAACACATTTTTGATCTAAATTTTTCAATAGTAAATCATCTCTTAAATCAAAATTATCTGGAATTTCCTTTAATGCTAATCTAGCAAATAATAAATCAATTTCTATCCCATCAAAATTCATTTTTATAACTGGAACAAATGCTTCTTCGACAGCCTAAAAACAATAATAAAAAAAACAAAAATTTAATTAGTTTTCCACTCCTTTTATTGAAACAAAAATAATTTTAAAAACTTACTCGACACTCTGTCACTTCCTTTTGTTTTTTAAGTAACTCAAAAAACGATGTAAAATAATCGTTACGTTCAATATTACGGGGTGCAACACATAATGCATCTATATCAGCACCTTTATGATGGACACCAAGTCTATACGATCCAAATGTATAAATTTTTCCACCTAATTTCTCTGCCAATTGTGGTGGCATATTCTTCGTTATCGATACATCACGAACCCATTGTTTTACTAATGTATTCAGTTTTGCCAAAATTTCCATCCGATGATTTAATTCCAATTCCGTTTCAAAGACATCATATGGTTCTAAACAAAGGGTAATTAGTGTTAATAAAATAATTAGCTTCAACAATAATAATGTAATTAAGAGAACAAAGGGGATAATTATGAATTTTTTTTATTGGTCCTTACCTAACGTTTTTTCCAATTTTTTTGTCTGGGCAATATCCTCCGGTTTTGGCTCAGCTGTACTTATAGCCGATGTCATACCAAGAGTTTTCGCTTTACCATTTTCACGATTTTGATTTACGTGCAGATTTGATCTTGGATCTGTACTCCACATGATTACTTCTTTCTTTCCTTTATTTTTCTTCCGTTAATTCACTTAAACTTTCCGCTAAATTAAATAAAAACAAATTTTTTTGTTTTATTATTTATGAGTTTAAAATTTAAATAAAATGGAAAAGTGCAGCCTCTTTCTACGACGTGTCGTTAAATTAATTACTGAATAATTATAAAGGAGCAAACAAAAATAAACCCTCAACTAATCTCCTATCATAAAACAATTAACAAAAAAAACTGCACTCAATTAATTATCTAAAAACAAATTTACGTTTTTTATTTTTTGCTACCTGTTTAGGTTTTTTCCAGCATAAATTTTTGTTTTGTTTTACCTCTTTCTTTCAAAATGAAATTTTTTTTTGTTTGTTTGTCTTTTAATTTTCGCTTCCACCACACATACGTAATTAAAACAATCAAATAAACGTGAAAATAATAATTGTCTAGATTTTTATTATTATTTATTTATTAATTAACAATTTTTTTTATAAAATATTAACACAAAACTCTGAGCGTCTTTTACTACAAGTAAAAGAAAAAAAAAAAGACTTTTTTTTTCTTTTATTCTCATCTACATCTGACACTAACAAAAAAGAGAAGAAAATAATTTTTTTTTTATACTTTTTGCTTTTCTTAATTAATATTATTTAGAAATTAACAAATAAAGAACATACCTTTTTTTCTATATATTATTATTATTATTTACTTATTGATTATAAAAGAAAAACAAAAATTAAATTTAAAAAAAAACCCACTAAATCACTTGTATATATTATATTAACATATTATAATTTAATGTAAAAATTATAAATATTTATAAAACACAGCGAAATTAAAAAAAAAAAAAATATATGTATTTTCTTTTCTTTTTTTTTTTCTTCTCTCAATATTATTATTAAACAAGTGTAGACTGAACACTACCTACACAAGAAATGAAAGAATAATTATTTTTGAGTTTTCGTTTAGTTCTTGATTGTTGTTATGAAGTTAGCATCGTATAGGTCATAAATGAAGTTACTATAAAAATAAAAATGACGCTGTTTAATTTTGTTAACTATAAATTTGCATCGGTTGGGATCTTTGCTATGAACAAATTCAATTATCATGTTAATAAAACCTTACAATTGTTAATAAATCATTTTTTTATGTTTCCTCAACTAATTATGTTTTTATTTATTCTAACTTAAATATTAAATTAAAATTACATTTTATATTATATTTTAATTAAGGAATTAAATTTAATAATTATGTAATATATTCGTTGTTACCTTATTTATGTATATATATATAATTATGGAATGGTATAGTTTTAGAGTAATTAATATTCAGAGAAACTGGTAACAACACTTGGTTATTTATAATAAATATAAGGTTTTTTTAAATTTATTTGAATAATAATAATAATTAATTAAGTAATAAAATTTAGGCCCGGTTATAAATATAATTAAAAATAAAATAAAATGGAATAGTAATTGAATTGGACAAATGCAATTTTTTTTTTGGTAACTCTATTATTCATGTTTCTTTAATTCTTCTCTTTTTTAATTAATTAATTAATCAATTAAATAAATAAATAAATAAATTAAAAATATTCAGTCGATATTCTTGAATTTGTTTGACAAAATAATTTAATGTTTCTCAATAAAGAAACTAGAATAGAATTTTTCTGTTTGTCCCTAAAAATTACATCATAACACACATATTCACGGAAAACTTATAAATTTAATAACACAATAATAATTAATAATTAAATAAAAAAAAAAATTAGTATTTTACAAATAATAATAATAAAAATTAATCTCTCACTATACATAGATAATAACATTTTTTTTTTTAATTAGGTACACTTGATTAGAACTTTTGTGTTTTCTTTTAGATTATTTGCTATACAAGAGGAATTGGTTTGATTAAGTTAATTAATTTACAGAATATAAATAGAAATATTCCATTTCCACCTAAAATAATTAGGAAAAAATTTTATATTTCAATACAGGCAAGCCTCGTATAACATGGGTGTTTGTTTTTTTTTTTTTTTTAATTAATTTAATTTTTAACAATGATACAAATACCTTGGATACAAATAGATTAATATAACACTACCGTGCTATAGAACAGAACAGATCCATATATATATAGTAGTTTAAAAAGTTTTATGATAATTTCTCTCGTCACTCCTTTTTTTCCAAGGATTATTAAAATTTTTTTTTTTTATTTTCTTTTCTTTAATACTTTATTTTACGTGTAAAACCCTAAAACAGTAATTTAAAAAGCCCCGTAGAACTAACGTCGAATATATATAGATTTGCTGCTTTTACTGTTTCTTTTATATAATTCTTAAATATGAATTTATTTTTGTGAATTTAAATTCCATTGGGCAAACTGTTCTTGCCATAATGTATTTGCATTATCCTAAAAAGAAAAAAAAAGAAAGAAATTCCTCAGTTCATATTGCGTTCTATAAATTCATGATTTCACTTTACCTTTTCATTCCATTCATGCATTTTATTTTGAGCTCTTTGGAAATCTATAGTAGAAAAAAACTTTAGAATTTTGTTTTTTGAATACATATTTTCACTATTGTATACCGACCAACAGTATGCGCTCCACCACCATTTGACTCATTTTCCGATTCTTCAGAATTTAGTTCTCTAACTAATGTTGACATTGCAGAAGTAACTGAATCGGCAGCAAAGTGTAAATCCGTACGACCAGTACGATTCGGTATACTATTGTTACCATCTAGAGAACAAATAAATAGAAAATTCGATACCAATTCGATTACAAATTTAAAATAAAATTATTTACTATTAGCTGCCATTCCCATTGAGGAACGTAAATCAGAATCCATTGCTGCTAGCATATCCTGATTATCTAAATTACTATTGGTTGTAATTAATTGGGAATTAGGATGTGGTGTTGGTGGTGCACTTCTTGATGAAGAATGTGATCCTGTACTAGTTGAAATTGATTGTGGTCCCTGTGGTAATGGAGGACTTTTACCCGAACGTGGACTAGAATTAGGCGTGGAACGTGGACTTGACGTTTGATGAGTTTTAAGTAAACGCATTAAACCTTCTAATTGAGCCATTAATTGACGTCTGTGGATGTAATAAAACACAAAAACTTTAATAAATTTTCTTAAAAAACGATTTAATAATGATAATCGCACCTGGAATCTTGTAACGCTCCTAAATGATTTTCTAATTCACCTTTTCGCTGCCTTAGTGCACGTAGTTCATTCATTAATGCTGGGCTTTCTTGTGTTAATTGTTCTGCTTCCTGTTGACGCCTCAATCGTGATATTTCTCTCATTATTTCTTTGTTTTTAGATTCTAATTGTGCTATGAGCTCCCTTTGGGCACGAGAATTATCCATACCTATAGGCATATGATCTGACGTAACGTTATTCGGCGTACGATTTTCTTGAGCTAAACGTGCAGCATATCGTGCTATAAGTCGATGCTCCTCATCACTTGAAGCTACATTCCGTGTTAATGAGGCACCTGCACTATCCAAAGAACGTCCAGTTGCTCGTGAATCAAGAGTGCTACTTCGATCGTACAATTCACCAATCATCATACCCGGATCCGAAAACCCATTATGCGATGGTAACGGTGACGGTGGCACTATATGTGATAAGTTTAAAGTTTTCTCTGGCTGTTCAGGAAAACGAGGAAATTCATGCGTAGGCTTATCGGGTACACAACGAAAACTTTTACGTAACGAATGACCTATTTGTTTACTAGGTGATTTATAACTAGAATATTCTTTGACTTCATGATCATTTTGATGTCCCAAAGATACTTTTCCCTGCCAAAAGCAATCTTGACATAATTGATAAGCGTGACACCGTTGACAACGATATCGAAATCCTGTAAAATTTTCTGTATGACATACAGAACATATTGTTGGATGAACTACTGTTTCAACCGTTGCCAATCGATGTACTAATGATAACCACACTAAACATGGTGGTCCTGGTTCTGATATCAAAACGCTCATAAAATCATTTACAGTTATTTTACTTTCTGGAGAAAATATTTCAACTTCCATTCCTACAACAAAAAACAAAAAAAATAAGGAAAATAAAAAAACAAAAATAGAAAATGACAAATGAAAATTTTATTTATTTTTTTTTTAATTTCACCTTCATTGTAGTGGAATGTGGGCGATTCATAAACAGCTGCTGGGAGAGAAAGAACTTCTCTTAAAAATTCTCCCAATTTCCAATGTACTAATTGACCTGCCCCATCAGATATTTGAGAAAATATATCTAAATATAGAAAGGAGGAATATTAATAAAATAAAATGAATTTTTATTTTTAAATTATTATTTCTCGAAATACATCTAAGCTTATCGATAAGTTTTCCTGCGCACATTGTTGCTAATGCAACTTTAATTGAGAACACGCGTATTTTGCCAGAATTATCACTGAAATTACAAAATGAAAAGTATTAAAAAAAAATATTTTTTCTAGGTTTTAAATGAAGGATTTACCTAGAATAGGCTGTCAATAGCCAATTAAGTAATAAACTTGCTTTGGAATCAACAGGCACTTGTTGTGCTGTTGGAAGGCGTTTATTTAAATTATGATATAATGAGGAGACAAGCGTTTCTAAACGGGCTACACTTACTTCACTTTGTGGCTCAAGTGTATTTAAACCATTCTCACGGAATGCTTCAATAACATTCCATATATCAACCAAATGAACTGCAAAAGAACAAAAATTAATTTTAAAAAATTGTTTTTTCCACTAGGAAATGCATCTATGTTTTACGGTTTGTTGATTTCTGTATGTAACGTAGTTTACATGCTGTTCTGTATGATGCAAAACGTATTGCATCGAATATATGTAATCTTAAATCTTGTAAAATCGCTATACGTGGCTCAATCTCCATCTAATTTAAAGGAAAAACAGAAAAAGCAAAATTAATTTTGTTTTCGATTATGGTAAACAAAAATTATATAACAGAGAGCGTAGAGATAATAAAAAAAAATGTTATTTGATAAAACAACAGATATTTAAGTGTTTTCCTAAAATATTTAATTCGATTTGTGAATTAATTAAATGTTGAAAAGAAATAAAATAAAAAAAAAAAAAATCTTTTTGATGATCGTTCAGTGTGTTAAGCGTTATTTTTGCTTATAAAAGTGTCACCACATCTATTAAGTTAAACAACAAATGTGTGTTGTTTAATCACCATCCCATAATAAATTAATGATCGTTTTTTTATATATTTAAATTATTTTTTTTTATTATAAAAACTAATAATAAACCACTGACGTTGAATGATTTCTTAATTATTTGTTTGGTTAAAGTTTTTCTTCGTTGTTTCTTATATGAAATATTTGTTTTTGGTATCACTTTGCTTGGAACTTTTTTTTTTATTTATTTTATTGTAAGGTGGGTCAACAAAAATTCTTCTTCGCTTTTTTTCATTTATTATCACAACTAATCACTGATTATTTTTTTATCTTAAATTATTAAAAAAAAAAAAAATTATAAACAAGTGACAATCAGAATGAAAATGAAAAAGAAAATAATTTTTTTTTTATGTAAGAATAATTATAATGCATAATTAATATTACAAACCTTTATCTGTTCGCTTTGTTTTTTTCGATTTATTTAATTAATTTCTTTTTTTAAAACTTTTTATTATTATGTATTTTGTAATTTAAATACATGAATCAAATACTTGTTTTTTATTATTTATTCACAAATCATAATAATAAATTATCCACCATTAATGCGTTTCTGAAGTTTACTGAAAATAAAATTTAAAAAATCCAATTCGATAGGAAAAAAAAATTACTGTACTGCTGATAGCACAAAATTTGTATTCATTTTAATCGATTGCTTCACTAATTTTTAACGGTTCGTGCCTTTGCTTAAAACATATGCACTGTAAAGTACAATTATTGTACATATTACTATAATTCTACAAACTGACATTTCATGTAAATCGGCAAGTGTTTTTGTTTATACTGTTGACATTTCATTTCCTTTTTTTTACATAAATTACATTTTTTTTCTATGCTTTTAAATATTTAAATTGTAAAATGGACGTTATAAATACACCTAAAAGTATACACATCTTTATAAATATTTTTTTTGAATAGTTTAATAATAAATCATTTTTACAGCCGATTTGGAAGTAATGGGAGTTTCACGTAGCGGACGTATTCGAAAAAAATCATCAAAACTAATGGATTTTCAATCACCCGATGAAATTGATACACGGAATAAACGAGGATTAGCTGCAAATAAAGCTGCCACTGTAGAGGTAATATTAATTAATTAATTAATTAGCAAAAAAAGAAGAAACAATTTTTATAATTGAGCACTAATTGTCAACAGCATCATATAGCAGAAGCTAAAAAAGATTCACATGACAGCGCTGATTTAATGTCGGATTCCGATATGGATGCACCCGATTTAAATACAGATAATATGGATAGTATAGATTCAGATCCTGATACCGATGACTCAAGTCCAGAAAATGCAAATTCTTCACAATATGTTGATTCAGCGCCCCGGCGTAGCATCTATATGACAGAAAAATCAACAAAAAAGAAAATGCTGAAAGACGGAAAAGTAACGGAAAATGAATGATCAGGAGAAACAAAATTATTCATCCAATTTATATTTCTAGATTGTGATGGGAAAGGCACAGCGAAAAGATAAGGGAAAATCACGTTTTACAGCATACATGCTGTGGGCTAAAGAAGCACGACAAGACATGCAATATTCACATCCGGAACTTGGTAACGAAATATTTTAATAAATTTTTAAATTAAATCAATGAAAAATTAGAATTAATATCTATATGTGATAAGATTTTGCAGCGATTTCAAAGAGGCTTGGTGAAATGTGGGCTAATGTTCCGAGTAACGAGAAATTAAATTGGAAGCGACGTGCAAAAAGATTTGCTGCTAATCGGAAGGACACAGATAAGCATGTGGTTAGCTCTAATGCGGGAAACAAAACGAACGCCTCATCGAAATTTTTAAACAAGGGTGGAGGGGCGAAAACAAAAAAGGAAATTCATCATGCAGATACAAGTAGCACCACAACCACGACAGCACGTGATAAACAATCACCTAATCATAATTTAAAGTCACCAAATTCAGCCGCTCAAGGTATTTATAAAGTAAATGGATCCCAGCCAGCAGATGTGGCTGCCCATTTAAAACTGCTGGGCGACAGTTTAACAATAATCGGCGAACGTCTAAAAGAGCACGAGGGACAGATTACAGTTTCTGGTAGTCTATCAGTCCTTTTAGATAGTCTGTTGTGCTCGCTCGGTCCACTCATGTGCCTTACTTATCACATACCTGGCTTTGGCAATCAAGTAACGCATTTAAAGGAAACGCTCCATGAGACACTGGATAACATAGCCTATGTAATGCCAGGACTGTGATCAATTAAAAAAATTATTTTGTTTGTTTTTGTTTTTATTTAAAATAAAATCTCATTGAAATTTTATCCGCATAATGGAATGTCTAGTATTATTTCTGTAAAAAAAACTGCATTAATAAACTTGCATAACTAAGCCAGATGCTGATATATTATCACCAGCACCAGCGGTCTGTTTGGCAACACGACAAACCAGTACCGGTGCCAAACATATTTCTATATTTAAATGTTTAATCTCATTATTATCTTGTTCAATATCAATTATTTCAGTCCAACATGAAACTGGTTCCATATCATTTAATACAATCCGTTTTGGAATGTTTTTCTCGGTTATAGTTGATGTTGCAAAACTATCATCTAATACTAGATACGATAATTCTGGATTAATAATATCAACACCGCATACATGACGATGTGCTGTTAATGATGCTTTTGCAGCTGCATTCTTTGTGTTGTTCCATTTTGAATCCTTAACCACTAATATTACTTGATAGGCAAGCGTATGCACATGTATACGAGTCAACATACGTAGATTAGTATCCTTGTCCATATTATTTAAATAATTTGAGTTAATTACCCTAAAATGGATTTTTTTTATTAATAATCGTGAATAAAAAGAAATGAAAATGTTAAACCCTCACCTGAATATTGTGCGCATTTGGGTTAATGTTTTCGCAACACGTGGATTTGAATCAGCAGAGAAACTTATTTTACCATCCACAATAACACTTTGTAAATTATCAATTTCTTGTTCATTCATGCCCAGGGAATCAGAATAGGGAATTACATATTTCAAAAGTAATTCTAATAATTCTAATTCCACATAACTGGCCATCTCAAAATGGACCAACGTTTCTTTATTTTGTTTGGCAATTTGATCTTGTACTTTTTGTATACGTTTCTCACGTAAATCATTAAAAAACGGATAATTATCTAACATTTGTAACCCGCTAACTACAAATAATTTTGGATTAAAATCAGGTAATAACTCATCGAAACTTTCTAATGAATTTATTGTCGGATTATTTTGGTCATTATGTAAAATATAACGATTGGCACGTGGCGCTATAATATCACCCCAGACATCACCGGCTTTATATTCTAAAATTAAATGAATATCATCGTCGACAACCGTTTTACCAGCCAACTGAATTTTTTTCGGTAGGGTTTCACGTAACCTAAAAATAAGATTTTCGTTTTTTTATTAAAAATTTAATTAAAAGAACAAAAAATATTTGACTTACCCTGAACTCATTTGTGCAGCTAGTAATACATCAGCACCTTCTTTAGAAAATCTTGCACCCATAACCGGTGCATTACCACCCAACTCCCATTTTATTATTCCTGTCGTTTTCGCTGTCTCGAGTAGACTTTTAAATAATTTATTATTGGATGTGTATCGCCTAAAAATGCATTTTTGATTAGTTATTTGCTAGAAAATTATTATTTTTTTAATTCAATATTTACTCAGCCGCTGCACCTCGTTGAAAATAATAAGCAAAACTGTTTAATAACTCTTGATGATTTGTTATCACCTTGTTATCATTATTTGCAGCCTCATAATCATGATTTTTGTTATTAATTAAATCGGAATAATTAAAGAATTTAGTCGCATGCACGTACACATCATTACATGATCCATAACCAATTGCTATCCTAGGTATCGTATTTACAATTATCTTATTTTCTAAGAACATAAGGCTCGTTAATATTGTTGTTAAACGTTGTAGATCTTTCGATGCTAAATATCCTTGGTATAAAATGGCAAATAATGCAGTAAATATCGTAATTGTGGTAAAAAGCGACATATATTTCGTCGACGTCATTTTTTTATTAAAATTATTATTAAAAACACACACGGGAAAAAAGAAAAGACAAAACGTCTTGTGTTTAAACAAAATAATAAGATTTTACTTAACAAAAACAGTACAACGTATATAATTAGAGACGATAACATGTAACGAATCCATTTATTATTGTTTTATCAATGATGACGTTACAAAAAAAAAAAATTTTTTATTTATTTATTCGTTTTATTAACACTATTTATCAAGAAAAAATTAATTAAAATAAACAAAATGAACAGAACGATTAGACGACGAAACTGTAATGTCAAAAGCATGCCCATACGGCTAAAGTGAAAGCTTTAGCATTGAGAATATAAACAACAATGAAGCTAACGTTATTAAATTTAAAAAAAATATTTATTTTTCCCGGAAGATTGTGCTTAAGTAAATTAAAAAAAAAACGATTTTTAGCAAGAAAAACATATTTTTGTAAATTATATTAAAATAATAATTATATCACAATCAATTGAAATTAAATAACTAATTAATAATTAAGAAAGAAATATTAACTATTTAATTTTGTTGTTAAATAAGGATGTTGCTCTGTGGGACATTTAAATATCGTAAACTCTTTTGGCCAGTATTCTGTTTTATTATTAAATGGTTCCATTGCATTATTCCAAATAGCATTTGATGCTGTAATTAAATAAATAATTCAAATTAATAAATTCGAATAATAATAATAAACTTACCTCTTGAATATGCTTTTTGGCTAACATGAAAACAATCAGCAGACATGTACGTGTAATCAGTTATTCCATTTTTATATTCAGGAAAATGGAATCTTCTTAGAAATGGTATTATACTTACTGTAAAATCCTATAAATTTTAATGAAATATAAGTTATTTTAAATTGTTTTAATAATAAACAATTGGATACTTACATCCTTTTTATGAAATTCCTCACGATTAGCAATATCAATTTCAATATTTTGCCATTTTTCCATTATTTTTAAATAACGTTTTTGATATTTCAAAAAACGTGTACCAAACATACATGGACATTCAACAACATGACCAGATACACAATGTAATGGTTTATTTGATAAACGTAATAAAACATTCATACTCGGTGCAATAATTATATTAAGAAATGTTCTTGGTAAATTATCACGTATATAACGGATTGTTTTTAATAAATCTTTTTCATGATTATCAACCGCTTTTTCTGGTGTTTGCATATAACATATGTCTGAACAAAAATCATTAGGGCCAACCATCAATGTTAAGAACTAAATAAGAATAGAAAAAAAAACAATTAAGTAATTAAGATATATATATAATTAAAATCAATATTTATGCAGGTAAAATAACGTATAAGTAAATTATCTACTTTCAAGGTTTCATACTTAAATACTAAAATCACAGACATTTTTTTTTATATTTCAGAATTATTATTATTATTATTATTATTATTATTATTATTATTAATATTTTTGCAATGAAAACAAGCAAATTTAAATAAGCAAATAAAATATGTTTTTACTATACACTACGAAGTGTAATTTAAATTATTTATAAAAATAATTAAAAAACAAAACAAAACAAAACGAAAGAAAAAAAAAATATGTTGAAAAACACGTGCTGCTATTAAAAAAATTTTTTTTTCCTTCTCTTTTACTTATGAATTCAAAGACTTTTTTCTGTTTAATTGTTTTATAAGATAAAAATAAAAGTGTTATAAATATTAATAAAAACAGGAGGAATTAACATTTGCATTTCCATGTATATATTTCGATTACAGATGAAAAGGTTTATTAGCAGCATTTTTGTTTGTTAATCAACTTTGCAAATGCATTTATTTATATTAAATTAAATTAATATACTAGATAAATATTTGATTTATAAATACAGAATAAATAATTAATATTTATTCTATTTTATTTAAATCAATTTAAATCATCTGTGATATAAATATGTATTATTAAAAACAATTTCCTTATCAAAGGAATAAAATTAAAAACAATATTATTATTGTACGCATGAGTGTTAATTAGCAAATTACACCTATAAATAATTAAATAAATTAATTAATTACCTTCCAATGATTTTTTATATCAACATTTACATCATTTTTCATACGTTTAACAAGTTCTTTTGCTTCATGCGGTATATCGCGTGACATTGCTCCAATTTCAGCGACATTAAATCTATAAAAATGAATTAAGTACAAACAAAATGATTTTCAATAAATTTTTCTATCATAAAAATTCATTAATAAAACTAGAAAATTACATTAAAATGTATAGAAGTTGAGTGAAGTAGAGAGATGAAGACTGAAATGATTCCTTCACCAAAAAATTATTATTTATGACGTGTTGTTTTAACGTATGCTGGAAAATAGTTTGTTAATCATTTTTGTAAATTATTTTAGCTAAAAAAAAAAATACCTGGCTGAATTATGTACCGAATAACCATCAGCTAATGAATAACCATAAAGATTTGGATTAAATTCCTTTATAATATTAGCAAATGTTAAAAATTTACGCCAAGTGGCTTGGCCACCCATAAATGAGACACCTTTATTCTCAATTAAAACTTCAACAATATTATTCGCTAGGGCACCATTGCCTGCTGTTAATGAATCACCCATTGCACCAACAATGTCAATATCGCCGGGACGTAATTTATGCACAGACGTTGGTGGCGTTGAACTTCTTCTACCCGGTCCATTAATATCACAAAAAAATTTATCTAACGGTGAGAATTGTGGCTGCACTTTCTGTTACACAAAGATTCATTAATTAAACTAAAAAAAAACTAAATTACGCGATGTTTTACTTACACCAATTTTTATTTGATTTTGCAAAACACTTTTACGTGATGTTGGACCAACAACACCGAATATAAATTCTCTTGTTGCTCTATAAAGTGGTAAAAATTTATCATCCAAGAATGTACGTTGACCATATACACAGTTTAGGTTTATTATTATGAAAATATTTACTAATAATAAGCACGTGCGATATTTTATTATTCCATGCATTGTTTTTGAAGCTTTTTTTGTTGTTGTCGCTGTTGTTTAATTTATTCTTCTCTGTTTGTCTCTCGTGAATTTGTGATCTAAAAACCACAGAAAAAAATTTACAATCAAACTGAATAATTAATTAAATTATTTTTAATTTCTAGTAACAAAAATCAATATATCAAACGTTTAAAAGATTTTTCAACACTCAGAGCTATTAACACATTTTTCGCTTTTCAAACATTTAATTTAATTAATAAAAATCACTTTGTTTAGCTTTAACGTAATTAATTAACGAAAAAAAAAACTTAATTATTCAAGGATTTAAAATATAAATCCGTCATCATCATCATCACTACACAAAAATGCTGTTTGATCGAATGTTGATCACGATAGAAGAAGATTTTTAAGTTGCTTCCGTCTTAATTATATTCCTAGTTAAACGAATTAATTTTTACTAAATAATATTGAAAATATTTGACTAAAAAAATCTTTTATTAGGTTGAACACCTTGATTCATGATTATAGGAAATAACAAAAATAAAAAAAATTGGAATTTTGATTATCGCGCTTTGATTAAAAACAAAATTTAATTTTTTTGAGAAATAAAAATTGAGAAAAATTTGAGTGAATAGAAATAAATTTTTATTTATTTATAACACCGAGTAAGTTATTTGTGTTGTGTTAGCTGCAATGTAGAATTTTTTTATTTAAATTTAATTTAATTCTTGCTAATTGTTATTAACAGAAAATTTAATTTTGTTGATTACATAATTTTTCATTTGTATTTTATTTGTAATCTAGATTATTAATATAATAATATAAACACACGGTAAAAACTGCTTAAACCGCATTTAATTAATCAACAAACAAACAAAAAAAAAAAAAAAAAAAACAATCGAAACACTGAAATTTATTGCGTTTACCAGGTTTAAACAAACAAACAAATCACCGCGGTATTAAACGTTAACGTTATGATTGCATACAAAAAATTAATTTTGTTTATCAATTTTCAAGTGCAAGGCTTTTTCATTTATTGGTTTCTTTGTAAAAGAGAAAAAGCTTTTTTTTCAACATAAAACGTGTTTACGTTATTAACACATCTGGAGTTAATTTATTTTTTTAACGTTTCTCATGTATTCAAGTCACATAATTTAATTAAATGAATTTTGTTAAAATGCCAAAAAACCAAGAATAATAAAAAAAAAAAAAAATTCAAAGATTAATTACATTTGCGTTAAAGACAACAACTTTGTTCTTCCTTAAGAGTATATCACAAAAAAACCGCACAAACCAATAACCAAAACCAATCAATCACAATACTTTATCAACTGTTTAGAAAAGTTTCGTTTCAATTTTATTTATGCTTTGCATTTGTAATGAAAAACCAAAAAAAAAAAAAACACATAAAAACCACTTGATTAATTAAATAATGTAACCAGGGGAAACAACTGTACACTTCAAAGCTTTTAATTTGAGTAAAATAACGTTTAAACCACGATCTAAACAACTATAATCAGCGTTTAGAACCCACCAAGATTTATTTTTTTTTAAACAAAAAATTATAACAACTGTGTGGTTTGTCACACTGTTTATTAACAACAAAAACTAAAGCTAAATGTGCTTTATAGTAAGCACAACAATAAATAAATAAATAAGCGAAATACTTGAAGGACTCCCAGATTTTTTTTATTTAAAGTAAAATAAACGCAGAGGTTTTTAGTCAAGAAGTTTTAATTAATAATTCACGTTATAACAGCTTTAAAAAAAATGTTTTCTTATTAATTCACATAAAACTCATTTTTATTACATGTGGATGTTGTTTCATTTGCTGTTATCTAATTAATTAATTAAAAAAAAAGAAGCTTTTTGTCGTTGCTGGTTTCGTTATGATTTGTTTGCAAAAAAAACATTAAAAACAGAAAAATAATTACCGAGAATAGGTAACAATGCGAGAAGTTTAATTTATATTTGTTGCCTCTTTAATTCAAGTTCAGGATGAACTAAAAAAAATTTTATTAAAACATAAAATTTGAATCTGGGAAGAGAATAGTCTAGCAAAATGTTTCGATACTGGAAATCCTAGAAAAGACGTTTTAACCGTAATAATTCTAGATTAATTCCTCGTTAATAAGATTAATTAATAAATTAATTAAAGGTAAACAACTAAGCTAAATTCTAATAGGTGCTCCACATTTGTTTTTTAAATAAAACTAAAAAAAATGTTTATGCATTATTGACTTAACTTAAAGGATTAATAAGTTTAATACGGAATACGCTTAAAAAATATATTTTTTTACAGATTAACCTGTATTGTATTTACCTTATTACGCATGTTTTAAACATTTAACTTAAAATCACACTTGAACTAAAGCGTGTTTTGTATTTAAAAAAAAAAATCGTTTTTCAAGTTTATCTGTGAAGCTGATTCAATGTTACACAGATGTATGTAGTAAATAACGAGTTTCAATAATAATAATAATAATAAGAATAATAATAATTAAACCTGAATGATATCATACCTGTAAGGGATTTAATAATTGTGTTATAGGTATCACAAAAAACCTTAAATGCCAATTCAAAAATGAAAAATTCCTATATCAATGAGACAATGCCATCGATGAGAAGAGTTTAATGAAACATCACAATGCTAAAACAAAGCTTTAATATAAAATAAAAAAAAATAAAATGAATTTTCATTAATCAATTAATCATATTGTCTAGACTCTATAAATACTCTTGAGCATCTAGAAATAAAATTGTATCACACATAACAGCTCAAGGTTAATTTTACTTTTCTTTACTCTTACTCTAACTTTACACCGTTTTACCTAACAAATCATCAGTAATTCACGCTAATCAATTTTGAATTAATTTTTATTAATCAATTTAATTTAAATAGACAAACAATAATGACTAAGTACTATTTACATTTTTTATTATTATTATTATAAAAAAGCTACCAACCACGTCAAGTTCAAGTTCACGCGTTTTTCTGTGCTTTTTTTTCTTACGTTAAACTAATCTCTCTTCACATTCTCGTTTATTTACTTTTCTTTAAATTTATTTACATAACAATCTGCCATATATTAGCTATGATAAACGATTTTTTGATTAATTAATTAAAAAAACGTAATAACCGCTTGTCATGTTTTAGTTTTTAAACAATAAATCGCAGAAAATTAAAAAAATCGCAATACTATAAAAATCTTTATCAATTTCAGAGACCCGGAATTCATTGTTTTTAATTAATTTTTTATTGGTTTTACATTTAATTCTTGTTTGTTTACTATTCTCAAGTAGTTTGATCTTATGAGAAAATTTTTGAAAGAATTAAAAAAAAATCATTTGTTAAGTGCCGCGCTTTTATTAACGAATTTTATTTCCGCGTTTTGTTTTTTTTTTTGTTATTTCTGCAAGTAATGATTAAGTAATTTTATGCTTTTGAAAGAATAAATATTCCAACGAATAACACACAATCGCGTACAGTAAGTGATTACACGGTTTTTTTTAGTCACAGTTTTTTAACATATTGCTCAATAAATATAAAAATTGATCTTTTAGCATGAGCTATGTAGTTACATAAAAAATTAACAACAATTGACCCATCAATCTGATATTTTCATTGTTTTGTTAAATTGTTTTTTTTTTTTTTTTACGTTTATTAACAACACGCTAAGGTTAGCGTTTTTGGAAAAATTAAACATAATTTTTTTTGTCTTTTTATCATTATATTATGACGTTAATTTAGCCAATTGATTTGTAATTATCAGTGAGATAAGCTTTGATACTTTTTTCAAACCAGTAGTTTCATTCATTTATAATTTTTTGCTTAGACTTCCTAAGAGGAATCTTGAGAATTATTAAAATGTAATTAATTCGAAAAGTTTTAACAAGATTTTTATAAATAAATCGTAAATTAATAATACTGAAGGTGAAATTCATTAAAAGGTTATGATACGATCATTTTGAATTAATATGTAATTTACGATGATAATATGCATGCCTTATGGGAAAATGATGCCACTTTTTTTCGCAAGTAATTAAAGATACAACATTGTTACAAATAAATTAATTTTTTTTTTCAGTTTGGATTGTCGTGCTTAGGAATCATTACTTAGCGCCTGTCTATTAGCCTAAGCTACCATTCCAGGTATTTGTAGTATACATTAATTACATCGCGGTATAAATAAAAAAGTCGTGGTACTTACCTTATCTTTCATAACCGTTTCGCTGTGTCCATCTATTCCATGCCGTAATCGTGTTTCACAACCTCTTTTGAAAAATATCCAAAACTATTATTTGTTAAAAAAAAATAAAACTTTTAGATCCACGACGTTTCAGGTATTTATGGATGTATGGGACAGAAGTCAAACGATGACAAATCGTTCAATTAAATAAATGTTCGGCTGTGTTCCAGTTCGTAACCTAATTTCACAACCTTTTTTTGACCAATGTCCAAAGCTATATTTGTTAACAAAAAAAAAACTGTTAGATCCATGATTTCGCGTAGGTGTTTAAGCGAGTTTTACTTATCTGTTATTTTCGATATCATTTAACAAAACGCACTAGTAATACGTGTACTCCTTAAACATGGTGTATACATCCAATTTTTACATTTAAATTAAAGTTTGTCTATTTCTATTGGGAATTTAAGACAGAAGCGAGCAACAAGGGTGTAAATTACAATCAAATAAACAGACAACATTTGAATTTAACTTGTTATTCATATTAATTAATTCTTTTTTTTTTTTTTAATATATATTTTTCATTTAATATTTTAATTTTATTAGTTTGTTTGTTTTTTTCTCTTATTTATTTTAAAATACATTCTAACATTAATAAATTATTATTATAAGGTCTTTTACCTCAATCACAAAATTCGGATGTTTTTTTTTATTTATTTATTTAATTATTAATTTTTTTTTGTTCATATTTATTATTCGTATCAATAGAACTATTAATATTCCTGTTAATAATAATTTTAAGAATAATAATTAACAGATTAACCAACTAGTACATAATAGAACAAAAACAATCAAATATAAAGGAAAATATATTATAAATTTAATTACATTTCAGATCGTTTGATAAATTTTAGAAATTTCTCAACGGTTTTACAAAAATTAAAATTAATTAAATTAAAAAAAAAAAAAAAACAAAAACAGAAAAAAAAATATATTTAATTAAAGGAGGAATAGGAGAATATATTATTTTAAAAATTTCTAATTAACTTGAATTAAATTTATTACATGGTTGTATTATAGACGTTTTTCGTACAGGCACAGATTCTGGTGTTGGTATTGCATCACCAGTAGGTACTTTATTAGCAAATACTTGTTTAACACCGCCACCTTTTTGTTTAGCCATTTGATAATCACCAGAATCAAAATATTTTTGCTAGAAAAACGTGAAAATTATTATTTAAATATAAAATTAATTTTTTTTTCTAATTATACCCCTTTCTGTAATCTTTTCTGAAGAAATACTGAATGTCCTGGTGCTCTTAAACCGGGAGCTCCTGCATATTTTGCTTTTAATTTTTCTTCTTCGATTTTTTCAATGTCATGAGGTGTCTCCTGGCTTTGCTGTGTATTTTATAAAAAAAAAAAAACAAAAAACATTAAATATTAAAAACAAATTAAGGATAAAAAGATATTTTTACATCAGCTGGAGCATCTACGTTATCGGTACTCATATTGTAAAACTGTTTTCTGAAAAAAAAAAAAATCATTTGTCAGGCGAGAGGTTTTTTAATTAATCAAACTCTATTAACATTTTATAATTAAATTAAATAAATAAAAAAAAAACTAATTTATGATGTTCCTTGAAACAAAATAATAATAAAAAAGCGAAGGAAAAGTTGCAAAAAAGAATAGAAAAAAAAAGCAAAAACAACTGTCAATTCTGGTTTTTTGCTTTTTCTATAAGAGAAATAAACAACACGTAGTTTAATTAAATGATTTATTGCAAAATTAATTTAATAATAATTATCTAAATTGATTAAAAATAGCCAAACAACAACTTGTTATAAAATTCAACTACTTGTTATTAAAACAATAAGATTAAAAGAGAAATAAAAAAGAAAAAAAAAATCGAATGTCAACCATTAGTGAATTTTTTTTTAGCAAGCAGTACAATAAAAATAAAGAAAGAAAAATATGATAAAACTCAAATTATATTATAATAAATTTACTTACTTAATAAAGTCGCCTTAAAACAATTTTTTATTTAATGCACAATTAATTACAATTATTTTGTTTTATTAATATTAAAATTTTTTGCAATTATAGATGCTTGTTTTCTTTTTATTTTGTACAATTTTATGTTAATTAAAACTCTACAAAGAATGGCGACTGAATATAACAACTGGTGGTGCTGATATGAACTTTTTATTCTTTAAATCACAATGGTACAAATTTACACTTTATACCATTTATCTATCGCATACACAATCCTTATATTATCCGTTAAAATTATTTACGATTATTACTAATTAATAATATAATTAATTTAATAAAACAATGAAAAATGCTTTTAAAATTAATTACAATAAATCTATTTAAAATAGTTTACTTACCATACTTATACCCGTTTCCATAGTGTCAAATAATTTGTTTGCATTATAATCGATTAGAAATGTCTTTGCAAGTGACAACATCGTCCACAATTAAAACCGGAACTGATGATGGGTTTTATGAAAATTTAACACTTGGCCTAATGAAAGTTTTAAGTAAAATTAAAAATTTATTTATCACTTAAATCACTTAATTAAAAGTTTAAAATCTAGGCAATGTACCACGAATAGCGAATGTTGTTTGTGAAAAACGTTTACCATGCGAACGTGGACAAATAACAACATGGGAACAACGACACAATGTGTATTTAGCTGATGATATGAAAAAATTCTATTTATCAACAGATGGTTTTATACTTAATTGGAGTTATCAGTATTCACGTTAGTATTATTAAATCCGTAATTAATATTAATTAATTTAATAAATTTAAAAACAAATTCTAGCAAACGATGTACGTCGCGTTGGTCATATTAATTTTCCGCATTTATTACAAATCGCTTTGCTACGTGAAAACGTTGAAAATTTAATAGCCGCCCAGGTGAATCAAGCGAAACCAACACCTTTAACAGCAACACAACTAATTAATCTAAATAATGATAATTATACGAGCAGTAATACTGGAAATATAAATTTACCAACATTGAATTCACGTACGAAAATATTCGAACTAAGTAATATTTGCGACATAGCCAAGGTAATATCCGTTGTGGTAATCTGTGGGGTTTTTCTAGCTTTACACTTGCTTTTTTAGGTTTGCCTTATATACGAGAGTACAGATATATTAAATCCAAAAATCTACTTACTTGAAATGGAAACGTATCGATGGCAATTTTTAGCTGAAACATTTACCGAATATCTTCGTATGACAATTGCACACTTGGGATTACCCTACTGGGAATTATGTTTCTCTAGTTGTGGTTTACCATCATGGACAGAGCAATTGTTTTTATTGTTGGCACCGCATTTACTGGAAAAGAATGAGACACGTCGTTGTCGTATTATACCGTCGAGTATACATGATCAACCACCACACAACATACTGGATACAACAATATTTCGGACAAAACAAAAATGCTCAAGACAAGTATTTTTAGTAATTTTAGTATTGGTTTTAGTATTTTTTATATATAATTTGTACATTTATATTTACATAGAAAAATTGAATTAATTAACAAAAATTTTGAGAAATGGCTTACAACGACATCAAGAATATTGGAGTTGGAAATTAATTTAAATAAAAAAATGAAAAAAAAAAAAAATATATTAAGTTACCTCCCACACAGTTGACTCAACAGATCTTCTAGGTCTTGTTGGTACTTCAATATGCGCATCTAATCCATCACTAACTCTACTCAATCTTCGTGCCCAACTACCACGAACTCCTAACAGGAATGGTGCAATTATACATCCAAATATTTATTTTATTTAATTATTTTAATAATGTAAAATCAATAGAATAATAATAATAATAAATAATAAATAATAGATCACTGCGAATTACCCTGCCTGCTACTATTATTTTGTTCCCTAAGCGCCTGCAATAAATCTTCATAATCACTTTCACGGGATTTTCTAAGACCGTGCTGATATTTAGCCTCTTTTGCTAATAATTGTTCTCGTTGAATTTGTGTTTTCACCTCGGCTGGTATATCTGGTATGATGAATTGCATTATGCCGGTTAGTACAAACACAATATGCTTGAAAAATAATAAAAAATAATTAATTTTTACTGATAATTATTTTTTACTGATTAACGTAAGGTGGTTTTCACAAACTTCAAAAATCACAACGAAAGCTAGCCGTGCTGCAAAAACATGCCAATAATGAGGACTTAATCCGTATGGCTCTTTCTCATCTGGTCCATTTCTATTTTATTAAAAAAAAATTAGCAAAGAAACAAAAAATGAAGAAAGATGAAAGTAAATCACCTGTAACCACGATATTGGCAAATATCTGGATCATTTTCAGTTGGATCAGCACCCCAGTCTTCACGATAATCCGCTGTATTAAACGATGACAGTGAATGATCTATGTACCCCACTAAATCATTATTACTTGAATATACAAATTTATAAACCATCCGTGGTATAAAGTCACTTGTATACGCTATCACAAATGCCTAAACCAAAGCGAATTAATCACCAAAAAAATCATAACATTTCAACAAGGGTTGAAAACTCACATTTGAAACAACAGCGACATAGGTAATAATTTTTAAAATTCCATACCATGCACCAATATCTTCTACACGTTCCGCCAACGGTCGTCTTGATTGTGTTACCATTTTATATGCATCTAATCTTATTTCAGCGACATTATTCAATAATGCGAATAGGGGCGCCAATGGAAATGCAGCCACAAACAATGTCACAAAACCGTATTGTATTACTTTAAACGGACAGTAAAGGAAAATTAATTAAAAAACGATGTAAACACAAAATAAAAAAACTCATTTACTCATTTCCAAGTATTCATCAAACAAAGCTAAACGTCCTGGATCCTGTAAATGGTAGTCTTGCTCCCACGCCATATGTAAATGCGTTTGATCTTTTGTTAACTGTTTATGTTTCCTTTGTCGCCACCAATTATACATTTTTCTGTAATAATTCAAGAATATTAAACACAAAGGGATATTTTATTTTTCGTTAATTAATTTGTTTACGGAAATAAAAACTCCATAAAGTTGTTCCAGCATTGTTTACCAACCATTATAATTGCTAATTGTATGCACAATTCACTAAGGCAACCAGCTGGATCACATATATCACCTGATGAATACAAATGTTTGTATGAATTATAACAAGAAATGAAATGGTTTGTTTACTCACCTTTCAATTTAAAAAATTCACTCTTTCTAGCTACATCATCGCCTGGATAATCATAGAAACGTCCTTTAAAAAATGCGATATAAATGAGTGAACTATAAAAGTTCATAAATTCAAAGAAGAATATTTTAAATGTGTATGATTCTTCGTATTCAGTCTGTGTCCGTGGATTTTCTAAATTTGTTAAGTAAATGGCGAGTCTATGGTATATCTGAAAGGTGGGTAAGAAAGCGAATAATAAGCCAAACGAATAATTAAAAATGAAAGCTCGTATAACACGTACCCTTGTTAATATCATAATAATAACTAAATTAATAAGAGCAGCTGTCATTGAGGTAAAAATTTTTGTATGAGTTTTAAAAAAGAAGCCACCGCCGCCGTATATAACGGATACTAATGATATACGATAAATTATTGTACCAAGTACAGCACCCAGTACGACACATATCTTTATAAATAAAACAAAAAATTCACAGAAACTTTAAACAGAAAACCAAAAAAGCTTTATAGTTACCATAAACAGTACAGCACTACCCGTTACCATATATCGTATAGCACGACTCCATGTCGGCATATACGGTTCCTTTTCACGTGTCACGGGATTTATACGAAATGTTTTAACTGTTGTCTCAAATTCTGGACGATTTTCTTCATCATTTTCTACATCTTGTAAATCCCATTCCCATACAATAACCGATTGTTTACGTTTCCATAACTCAAGAAATGTTGTCGCTAGTTTAATTAATTAAATAATAAAATTTAATTCTAATTATATCTAATCTAATCTAATTGTCTAATAATTTTATTCTATTTACCCCAGAATGACATAAAAATGGCAAAGAACACAGTTGATGGATTATCAAATAAGTAAGTCATACGTGCGAATAGACATGAATCTGATAATTTTTGATAACGACACGCTTTATCGCATAATGGACACAATGTTATATTACCAACACCATATTGATCACAGATTTCTTGACTAAATTGACAACAAACAAAAAAATTAAACACAAAATCAATTTAAATGTTAATAAAAAATTGAATTTTTTTTTTACCTGGGTGTATTATCAGCAGAGTTCATTGATGCTATACCATAAAAAAAGCACAGAGTACCTACAATCGCGGGAAATGTTAACATTTTCGTATAGAAACCCAGCCAACAGAAATAAAGTGCAATTTTATCACCGAAATACTTTCTAACTAAACATAACGGCTGCTTCTTATACCACTTAGACGGCCTGGCCCACTCAAGATACAACATCTAAAAAGTACATTATTCACGATATAACTCGTTTTCAAATTTAATTTAATTCAATTTATATGATTTATATATAAAAATAATTTTTTTTTTCATCTTCTTCTGCTATTAACTATAAAATTTTATAGCAAAAAAATATTCATACATAACACTGGGATATAATAACGATGGTAACGGTGATAGAAGTATTTTATACCCAATATAGTGCCAATTATGGTACAAAGATTTATTTTATTACTTTTTCATGCACTTTTTATGGATATTATAAAAAAAAAACAAATTTATTGAGTAATATAAATAAAAAAAAAAAAAAAAAAAAAAAATTTCTTCTATTTAGACTTACTCTTCTATCATATGTAGCACCGGAAGAATGTTCTTTATCGAAGCGTCCTTCGTGTAATGGAAAACAAGCTAAATACGTTGCATCATTTAACAGCATTCTAATTCCTACCTATTTAATTGATTTTTTTTTATTAAATTGATCGAAAATTATTGTTTATTACTCGTTTTACCTTATCAGCATCGTCGAATTTCGTACGGACCAATATCTGCATAACAATTAAACTACGCTGTGCACTTGTGTACGATGTACAACGATCCTTAACAATAAATCTAAATAGAAGAACAAGAGATGGAAAATTTATCAAAAAATATAAATTTAATTATACGTGTACTGACTGTTCCTCTGGATTACCACCACTTGTTGATGAATAGAATGATGGTTCGTCTTCAGTCAATATTTGATTGTAATCACGTAGCTCCTTGAATTTTTTCCACAATTTCATAATTAAACTTAATTTTTTGTTTGATGATTTCTCATCATCCTTTTATGTTTTATGGCAAATAAATAAACGAAATTTGATTACAAATTTAATAAAAAAATAAAAATGAAATTCGTTACAAACCCATGCTTTGACACTAATCGTAATAAAACGTTTGACGGGTAATTTCATATTCATAACTTCGGCATAACGTGTTTCTGTGCGCCAGGGCATATGAATTTTTAAAAAATAAGTTTTCTCATCAAATGACTTTGTTTTATCTTCCAGTTCAATTTCTAGTCCCTCTTTAATTAAATTCTCTTGAAATGCTTTACGTTGTTCACGACGTTTTGCTTCTGCCTCAGTCATAACGCCCTCATTTTCTTCCTCATAACAAATAACCATATCGATTTTACGTCTTCCATCCCGAAACATTAACGATTCAGGATCTAAGCCCTGTAATTATTGTTTATTTTATAAAGAAAATAGGAAGTTTTCCAATGGTTCAATCTTACTGTTTTAACTTCTGGTCTACTCTCACGTCTCCCATCTTTATTATTACAACGCTTATTATTCTGTTTCTTAGCACTACTCTGATTATTATTTATATTATTATTATTATTATTATTACTATGAGTATAAATATGATTATTATTATCCGTTTGTTGCTGTTGCTGCTGCTGATTAAAACCACCTGAATTATCACTAGAACCAATTTGTGAATCATTTTTATTTGTATCAGAATTTCTACGTTGTTCTAATGATGATTTTCTTCTATCAAATATATCGTTAATAATACTTGATTGTCCTGAATCAAAATTATCAATATTTTCTGATGTATCCATTGGTGTACCGGGTATATTTTCTAAACTTATCCTAGGACCAAAGGCATTACTTGAAAAAAAAAAAAATTATTATAAGGTGTCTTCTCTGCACCACAGGATATATTTTTAACAGAATTTAACACAACAAATACAGCACACAAAATGAGGGATTATAGGATTTTAATGGTGGAATTATAAAATTATTATTTCCCAGCTTAAAACCAATTATAGAACTTTGAATATTAAACTACAGACAACAATTGTACATTCAATGGTAAATACATTCACCTATGGCAAATACATTGAATTTTCTAAATCACCATTTATGGAGAATTTAACAGGTGCTTATAAATTATTAATAAGAAAATTTAAAATATTTTATTTACATTTACATAAATACAGAAAAAATATTTTCTTTTTTCTTTTTCTTCTAAAGTTATTAAAAATTTATAAATGGATAAAAAAAATTGATTTGTAAGAGGATTAAATTTATTTATATTATGTGGGCGAGAAAATGAATTTCTTACCTATTTTCTGGTGTAATATCAGCATTTAATTGATTTGTTAGACGTGTATTCTCCTGTTCAAACCATTTCTCTAAAGGTGTTTTCAACAATGGACTCTCAATTATATCATCTAAATTCATTGAATTACTTATTTGTTCTGTATCAATTGTACTTTTATTCATTATTTGTGCTTTATAACAACTATCCTGATTATTATTATTATTCGTTGTATATTGTGTTCGTACATTATCGGTACTATGTCGCATTAATACTAACGGATCGGTATAATTAACCTTAGTAATAGAAATAAATTAAATAGAAAAAAATCGGTAATTAGTAAATTCAGGGGGTTACAATAATTAATTTAATTAATAACGTTGGACATACATTTAGATGATCAACTTTGTTTAAACTTTTTGCAGTAAATGAATCTTGGCTGAAACGTCGTGAACGTTTTATTGGACTTGAATGTATTTTCCTACGATTACCTTGGGAAAATTTACGTTCATTCTGTATAAAATTCGGTATAATTACATTTAAATACTCAACACTTGGATTCTCACCATTATTACTTAAAATTATGTTTCGTATTTGATTTGTATTTTGTGTATTTAGATTCAGATTATTAATAATTGTTTTCGAATGTTCATCGTCTGTATTTTGTAAAAAGGATGTGCCCGATGATGAGGATGTTGCTGATGAATATTTAATTGTATATTTTGGTATATTTTCATTATTAAAATATTCATTGTTGTCATTCATAATGAGTAGTTTTTGTTATCACATTCAAAGTGAGTTTTTTTTTGCTCACAAAACAAATAGAAATCAGTTTTTCGTTGATTATTTATTTTACATTGATGGTTTAACACCCCTAATCAATTTTTTATTATTGATAACATGAATGCAATAATTTTAATCAACATTATTTAAAATGAATTAAACATTACACAAAACACTAGATACTTCGTGATCGTAACAACACTTTTAGTAACAACACATGCAAAAGAAATTTCTTTTTACAAAATTATCGAAGTTTCGAAAACGTTTTTTGTATTCCATTATTTACGATACAATTATTATTATTATTAAAAAATTATACTTAATTATAATAATTATTAAACAGAAAAAAATAAAGAAATAGCTTTAAACCAGAGCGTGTATATATCAAAGAGAATTACATCGATGTAAATATCTTTTGTGTTTTGTTATCTAATCAATAAAATTGAAACATAAATAACATTGTATCCTTTTTTAAATCCTTTTTAATATATTACATAAATAATATTAAATTTTTTTTTATTCTAATTTCATGTCCTTGTGTCACGTTAGTTAATAATTTTTTTTTCTGTATCTATTTCTAAAGCAGTACAACAAAAGCTTTAGTAATGTTTTATCATGTTATAGATCAGAATAATATTTTTTTAATGTATCAAACACGCACTTTATGGAGACATGTGTGCTTTTATAGCATAACCATGACCCTGCACAATAATAAATATTATTTATTTTCACTAGTTTATTCTTACACTTAAAACAGAAACTTTTTTTTTAGTTTTCCCCTTTTTTTTTTGTTACTAGAACATAATTTGATTATTAATGATCGTTTTACTTGTTTTTCATTTTTTTTAATTAACTACGATTAAGATAAATTTTGTTAAATGTCATGTTATTGTTAATTTGATATTTATTTCGATATTAATAACAATAAATTTTTTTTCTACATTTAAACATTAAAAATGCATGCACAAGGACGACATGGGTTTTCTATTTCAATTTTTTTTTTTAAAGATTCAAACCACTATCAATCGATTATTAATTATAAGAAAACCAGCAAAACAATTAATTTAATTAAAATTAAATTAAATAAAAGGGAAAAATCACAAAAAATTATTTAATTTCACTTGATTATGGTATAAAAACGTTTTAATTTTTGTCTTTCGTTTATTAACGTAACACAAACTAGTAAATCAACCTGTCTCTTAACAAGCTCAACGTTTAATAAGACTCCTTCAATGGTTTTATTTAATTATTTTTTTTTTTTTATTTTGTATTATTAAATATCAGTAATACACTGTATGACATTAATATATTTAATAGTTAGTTAATTATGTTTTTTTTCTTGTATTTTACCTTTTTTTTTTAACATTTGCCCCATTTAATTTGTTTTCTTTTTTTTAATTTTTTTTTAATACAGCTGGCAGGAATATAATTTTATTTAAAAACCGCTAAGTTAAAAATCGCATATTGCATAAAATTATTTAAAAATATTTAAAATTAGGTGAAAATAAGATTGAAACCACAATATTTGTCGGTTCTTCGGTTCTTGAATCTTAAAATATAATAACCGCTGTACTGATATTCAAATACAAATCAATGAAAATAATTTTTTTTTTACCTTTACCTTTACCTACAATAATATTGAATTGGTAATAAATAATGTATGATCACTACATATGCCATGGTAACACGGTTAGGTATACACATTTGTATGTTACTTGCATTATAATACTTGTACATGGTATTTTACAATATGTATATATGAACTTCCTTCCTTCCTTTATTATTTAATTAAAAAAAAAAATCGTCAACAGCCAACCCACTTACAAATAGATATATAATAAAGTTTAATACACAAATACTTACGTGCAGCAACAGCAACAAAGCTTTATAATCAAATAATTCCTTTTCTTTTATAATCTTTATTAAATAGTTTGAATTTGAAGCAACGTACTTAAATTCAAATATCAAAACTTTTTTCGGAACATGGTTTAAAAATTACAACAAAAATCCACCCACATAATTTTGTAAAAGAAATAAAACTTTAAAGGTTATTTATCAAAAATTATTCAATGAATTATTAAATTTTTTTTTATGACGACATTAAATAGTTTTGTTTGTAAAAGCTTCCGTTAATTAATTAATTTATTTTGTTTGTTTGAATACGCTTTCTTCACTCTCTCTCTCTCTCTCTTTGATCTATTTGCAGATTTTTATTAATAATAACAATAATTATAGTTATTATAATATAATATTCCATAATAGATATATAATTAATTGAAAGAGATATGTTAAAAAAACTTACAAATTTAAGGGTTGCAGCTAGTTTAATTTAATTAAACCTCCTACCTTTAATATCGATGTTATTAAAAAGGGTAAACGTATAAAAAGTTTTTTTTTATGATGGTCGGTTAAATAACAAAAACAATAACAATAACAATAACTAGCCAGGTATGTATTATTTTTAGGAAAGTATTAATAACAACCCGACACCATTAATCATAAATAAATTTCTTTGTTTTTTGTCATTTAATATGAGAATAGAAAATTATCGTTTCCCACGTAATACGTGTGTGTAGTATTTCATACATGAATTTTATGATTATTATACATCTCACGCTTGTGTCACACTTTTAATGTGCGCAATGTATGTTGTAAAATAGGATAAATATTCTTACAAACTTACAAATCAACATGAGCATCCAAAGTTCTTGCTTTTAGTTCTGGTTTGTTGATTTGCAAACCATTATTAACTATTATGTTATTCTAGAATTATTTTTACCTTTCTCCTGTAGCATCATCATCATCATCCACTTTGTGTAAAAATTATATAATCTCACGCATTTTGTTTGCGTGTTTATTAGGCTAAAGTAGACTGAAACATGATTGTTGAACAAATAACCAGCTTTGCATATCAATAATGTAATTTATTTGATGTCGTTTAGGAGATTACTTATTGCTAAAATGGCAATTCGCTTTCATTCTTTTAATTTTTTTTATTTTACTATTCCACTTCTCATTTTCTTTTCTTTTTTATGTTAATGTATGTAGATGATTAAATGGAAGCAATGATAATGTTGACAATGATTTAACTTTTTATTACTATACTTCCAATCATGTAATTGAAGTTTTTCACTCTCACTCTCTTGGTTTTTATTTAAATATTGTATCTACTTGACTTATGCTTTTAAGAAGCTTTTTTATAATAAATTGTTTAGGGTTTATGACATAAAGTCTTACTGTGACTTTTTTCAATCGAATCGCGATAAAATGTTACGCGTTCGCTGGATACATCCATGCTAATTTAGTTTTAAAATGTTTTCATGTTAAATTTGGGAGGTGGGAATACTGGTGAAAACGTTACATTTCGTCACGATACGAATAAAGCTTAATATGTCCAAGCTTAAATAATTTTTAATGATTGATTGTGAGTGACCAACTTCTAGTGAGTCTAAATTCTCTATTTGAAACATTCGCAAAGCGTTATATCGCAAAGCATTTGTAGCTTCTCCTCGGGTTCATTTAGGCGCGTTTAATCTGCAAAATAAAGTTAAATAAATTAATTGAATTATTTTTCTGTTTTTTTTTCTTTCTTTCTTTTTTTTATTAGTATTTTGATTAATTTGTTTCTGTTTTTTTTTTTTATTTTAACATTAAAACATTAATTATTAATTTGTTTTCTGTAATTTACATTGAAGATTTTTTCTTTCTTTTTTTTTTTCTTTTTTATATATAATCTATAATTAAATTATTAGGCCATGATTTTTATTATTATTATTATTATTATTATTATTATTAATAAAGATATTTTCTGTTTTGTATCTTTTGACATTATTTTTTTTTTTAGTTGATTATTTAATTAACAACCTTTTGCTACAAAAAAAAAATCTTTTTTTAAATAAAAATTTTATTTCGAAGAGTCATTCTCTGATAAATCATTATTATTATTATTATTGGTTTTACTAACCACAAAAATGAAAAAAAAATTTTTTTCCTACATCAACCGTCTAATTTTATATTTATTTTCCAAATTTTTTTCCCTTCTTCTTCTTCTTCTTCTTCTTCTTCTTCTTCTTCTTCTTCTTCTTCTTCTTCTTCTTCTTCTTCTTTTATTATCATTAATAATAAAATTATAAATAAAAGGACTTACGATTTCAACTTACGTCATAATGATATAAGTTTACATTATGCTTATTTTTGGAAAATAATTAAAGGGTGTGTCTTAATGGGTTAAATAATTTTAATTTTGTTCCCTAAATTACAATTTTTTTTTTCATTTTTTTCTTTTCAAAAAACATACACAAGAGTATTTTGTATGTTTTAATTAAAAATTGAATTTTTTTATTTATATTATTAAAGCAGCGATATTATCGGAGTCGCAAACACCGTGTGTGTGAATATTAGAAAAATCTTTTAAAATTTGTTTGTTTGTTATCCACTAAATGGAATTATTGTACGGACAATCAATTGTTTAATAATCACTCTGTTAAAAGTGATACTCGTAAAACATAATATTTATATTTATTATCAACGATTATTTAATATTTAATTACATAAAGGATACTAAAAAAACAAAAAGAAAAAGAAAAGAAAATTAAATGCCGAAAACAAAACAAAACAAGTAAAAAACCTATAAAACGAGAATTATTTAAAATTAATTAATTAGTATTTAAACAAAAAAAAAATTTATTGCTTTCTGTACGATTTTTTACTATTAGCACCGAGTACAATTGACGTAACGGATGATTTAAAGCGTTGTTTATACGTAATTACGATAAGAAATACAAAGAAATCTATTCAAATATTATATTTAGTTGAACATTAATTCATTTTTTAATTACATTATTCGTTTATTTACTTCATGTAATTTCAGTTATTAAGAGTTAATGTGACATTTCTTAAGTTACCCTTACGTTAATTGTATTCAAAGCATAGTGCATGCGTTATTTATGCAAACAGGATGATTAGTTTAATCGAATTGTAGTATAAAACGCAAGATGTGTACCATATTTAAGCATACAGGACCTTTAGATTAATAGAATCGTTGTATCAAATCCAAGACTGAATATTATCAGTTAAAGACTTGATAGAAACTTGTTTCCTTTTCCTTGATTTCCTTTTAAATTAATAAATCATATGACTATTCTTCGTTATTGACTATAATTGCAATAATTATTTAATTTAATTTCTTTTTTTTACTCGAAGACACGAAAAGAAAAGCAAAAATCAATTATTGGGTTTTCATTGATGTTTTTTGATTAAATAATTAATTTTTAGTTTTTCTTTCTATACTTTTTATAGTTATAGGAAAATTTATTTCATTGCGTCACTGATTGCATGTTTTAAGTTTATTTAATAATAAATAAAAGAAAAAAAAAAAGAAATCCTTATTGCTTTCGACTTATTATAGAAACAGAAAATAGATTTTGGTTAAAATAATTTCTAAATGTAAAGCTTTTAATGTGTAAAGCTTTTACTGTAAATTGCTTATATGAAATTTGTTTGTTTTTTAAAAAAAATATAAATAAAAAAAAAAAATTCTTCTTCTTTTTTTTTGTCTACATTAGAAAACCGTATTAGGTTTTCGTTTCGTTTTCTACATTTAACTAAGAAATAGTAAGGTAAAAACGTATTAATAGTTTATTTATGTATTACAATTGTATTCTATATTTAAGATATGCTATTATATATGTTTTATATTTTATGTAATTTTATGTTTATTTATAGTTTTATTTGGTCAAATAATCACTTGAATTAAAACTCCTCTTCTTCCTCTTGGTTTTTATTAAATGTTACAAAAAATATTAGTTTTACGTGTATGTGTGTATTTTATGTCCTAATATTAATTTATTAAATATTTTATAATGATTTCTTCCTATAAATATTCTTCTATTTAATTTATAAATTTATAAAATGACTCCACCACCACCCACACTCTTTTTTTTGTTACCTTGTTATTGCTTTTATTATTTGTTAATGTTTTATGCCTTTAAAAAAACAAGCAAATTTGAATGAAAAGGCCTTTTTGACTGTTGTTGTTTAACTGAGCAGCTAACAAGTCTTCTGTTGTTGATGCTTTTCCATTTCGTGCTTCTTTATAAAACTTATCTCGTTTATCTGATTAATTTATTTAAGTACTCGAGTACACTTTTACCTAGATGCTTAGAAATGGGTTTTTTTGACAGTATAGTGTTCACTGATTTATTTATACATTTTTTGTCAAATAAAGAAATTGCACTCAGATCAATAATTTTTCTCCTTTTTTTAATTTAAAAAAAAAATCCATTTTTGTAACATCTTTTAAAAGCACAACTCTGCATGCATATGGTAAATTCTACGAAGAAAATTAATGGATTATCTTAAAAGATGCTTTCAATAAAAATATATACACATTTTTTTCATCTTGCTTATGGTTGATTGTGCATGAATAGTTAAAGCAAAAATTTGTTTTTTTACATTTTCTATTCTTATGTGTTGTGTTTACTTTACATTTCATCGTTTTTCTTCATTTTTTTTACAATAATATGGTAAATATGCTTTATTTATTTTTTTTTTTAGCATAAAATTTGAATAATGTATTTTACATTACACTATAAATTCATCTTTTGTTATGTAAATGATTTACTTCATACAGAAAAAAAAAAACTACAAAAAAAAAGAAAAATGATAAGAAATCCTTTTATACATTTTTTATTTTACTAAAAATATAAACTTAAGCTTTTCATTGTTTTCCCCCTATTGTGTATTTTAACATGGAAGTACCAACTAAAATTCTCTCTGCACGTCCTACAATAAAAGCCGACTGAGCTTTACAGTTTTATACCGTAAAAATACTATCAAAATCCACACACTCTACCACGTATAGAACGTGTAGAGAGAATCAAAGTAGTTTTACCTCGTTAAAAAATTTAACGTAAATCAGTAATTATATTGATTTAAAATAGTGTTGTGAAAAAGTTACCACCATTCTCATGGTTATTTAAATTTCTTTCTTTCTTTTGATTTAAATAATAAATTTTATTAAATAAAAATCGAAACACCTGTTTAAATACTCATTAAAAATAAAAATAAAAAAAATGAAAGTCAGTAAACTGGTGTTAAACTCCTATCCAACCATAACAAACATTTGCATTAATTTCCCTGGCTTTCTTTTTTTCTGCTTTGTTCTCTGTGTTTTCTGTTTTTTCTGTTTTTTATTAAAATATTCTCTATTGCATAAAATTAATTATTTATTTATAAACGTGCTCAGCACGTGCGGTGCATGTTCACCATATATTAAAATTTTTTTTTATATTTTACCTTTTAAATTACTAATGAAAAATTGTGGTCAATTCTGTTTTTTCTTTTTTATTTTTTTTTTTAATGTCTAAAGCACTTATTGAATATTATTTGTATTTACTACTATTGATATTACTACATTTACTATTGATTTACTAATTTATTATTTATTATAAATATTAATAAAAAGTTTATTAATTTATTTATTTAATAAAAAAAAGTTTCCAATGACAAAGTTTTAACTAAAATAAACAAACTTTAAATAAATAAAATAAAATAAAAAGAAAAATCGCTAATGCGAACCGCGAGCATAATTCATATTTAATTAAATTTATAAAAAAAAATCCAGATGTTGCACTAAGTTATTTAAGCTTAATAAAAAAAAACTCCTGCTTCACTGCTCATTCATTATTAAAGAAAACGGAAAAAAAAGTTAGTTCACCTTCTGTGTGTATAAATAAAATTAGCTTTCATCACAATTAAAAACACAAAACAATAAGGTTAATAAAAAAAACGATAAGGATGCTTAATGTTAAGTTAATTTAAAGTTTTTAGTCCAAATAAATCGCATATTAAACCATTAAAGGACTAATTCATTCTACAAGATTAATTCATTTTTTAATTTTTAGTCTAAAATTTTGGTCAAGTTTTTTCTCTGCGCTTTTGCTTTTTGATTAATTTAATTTAATTTTTGTATTTTTTTTTTTTTTTTGATTAAAATGTTTTTTAGTGCCATTAGGGGTTTTTCTTTTACTTAGTATTATCTAGTTTTGATTAATTATTTACAGAATTCTTATTAGGTTTTACATAGGTTTTTTTTAAATTTGATTTTGAAAAGTTTTTATTGTCTGTCCGTTAATTAACAGACAAATTACAATTTATTTACAATATATAATTAATTAATTTTTAATTCAATACATTAAAATTATGTAAATTTGATATAAATATATTTTTTTTTGTTTTATTTTTTAAAAAGTTAATTAAATTATTTAGAGCCGTTTAAATGATTTTTTTTTCTTTCTTTTAAATCGTTTTATCTACTATGTACTTACTATATACTTAAAAATATCAAAATTTCTATAATTAAAAGTTTTTTTTTTCATTTCAAAACTATATTTACAAAATATTTTTCTGTCGAAAATAAAAATTAAAAAAAATTTCTTTGTTGAGTAAATCAGCTTAATAAAAACCCTACTAATTACATAATTATCTTCCACCAATTAATAATAAAAACTTTAAAATGTATTGATATCAATAATTAAATACGTGTATACATTCAACACTCTCTTTGTTTGAACAATATACATTCTGCTGTTAAAATAAAATTAAATCAAATCAATCAAATTAATAAACAATAATAATAAACAACAACAACAAACAACATCAACATAGAATTTACTTATTAATTAAATTCTCTCTCTTAAATTACTATTTTAAATTTTTCTCTAACAATATTAATTTAATTAATTAATTTTTTTTAAATTATTTTAGAAATGTTTCGCTTTCTTATATAATAAAAAAAAAAATTTTTTTTCTAAATTTTTCTTTTATATATACAATAAAAATCAATTAAAAATAAATAATTATAATTTAAAATTATTTTCATGTATATAATATATAGTTAAATTTTACAAAAAGCATATTTATGTACAAAATTTAGTTTTTACTTTTAATTTTCTAATTTCATCTAATTAAAGCTAGCTCTCTGTTAGCTAGGTTAACTAGCTAGATAATTGGCTAGCATTTTTGGTTACATATACACATCATAAAAGAATAAAATCAATTAAATAATTAATTTAAAAAAGTAACAATTAAATCAACCTTTAAAGGCATTAGGCTTATAAATTAAATAAATAATTTATCTTTTTTATACAAGTTATCACTAACTATGCTTCTACAGTTTTACAATTATTTTTTCTTTTATTATTAAAAGCATTTCTGGTACTTAACAACTCTTTGTTTTCATAAAAATTATTTTATTTACATATTTTCATAATGTTTTGTGGGGGGTTTTTTTTTTTTAATAATTCGATGAAAATGGTTCTCATTTATACTCTGGGACAATTATCTTTCAATTTTTTTCTTTCATTTTTTTTGTATCACTTTTTTAGCTGCTGCTCTACTACTATTTTCAATTTATTAATTAACTAATTAATTTTGATAATAAACTATTTATAAAATTATAAATAATAAAAAAAAAAAAAAAAAAAAACAAAAAATTTTTATTATAAATATTAAATAAATTATTTTCTCTACACTTCACTCTCGTTGCAATTGTTATTCGGTGAACTTTGTTCAGGCATCGTTTGTGATTGTGTTTGCTGATATTGTTGCTGTAAAAACAGTTGTTGTTGTTGCTGCTGCTGTTGTTGTTGCGAAACACCAGTTGTTATATTATTAACACTATGTTGTTGTGGCCATATAAAACTATTTTGTGATGTTACATTACGTGTTTTTACAAGTGGTGGATTCTTAGTTGATGAAGATATTGCAAAACCACGTCTCAATGTTGCCCTGTTTGTTTGTTTTTGTTTTGTTTAATCAATAAAATTTTATTTAGTTTACAAGAATAATATTAATAAAAGTTGATTAAATATTAATATACCTAGTTGGTGATGGCGGTGGATATGATATACCACGTTGACTAGGTGATAATAAATTCGAATGCCCTGATGAACTTGCATGACCACTGTTATAACTGGCTCCTGGCACTGATAACGTATTATTACTGAAATTGTATATTTGTATTGTTTATTTGTTTGTTTTTTAATTAAATTAAGTTAAATTAATAAAAAATTATACCTAGCATGTGGATTTAGATTTAAATTTGGCATACTCTGTCCCAGACTAAATGGTTGTTGCACAATCAACGTATTCGATGTTGGTGTTGCTAAATTTAATTTTTGTTTTCTTATACTATTCTGTTGGACTTTTGTTTTCGTTGTAACACCATACGATGAGCCTGATAAATAAACAAATAAAACATTAAAATTAAAAATAAATAATAATTTGTATGAATAAAATAGAAAATATCACCTTCATCACTTGATAGCGAATTTGTTTTTTCATAATCGACCGATACATTGCGTGACTCATTTAATTCCACCGAACCACTGTTTAAAGAAATAATAATAATCAATTTAAAGGATTAAATATAGGTCGTATTTATATTATTATTATTATTATTATTATTATTATTATTATTATTATTATAGTGAGTATTACATAGAGTAAAAGAAATAAAAAATTAAATAAACAAAAAAAAAAAAAAAAGACAGCAGAGTGAAACACTGCTCGTACGTTATATTCATTGAAATTTCTATATCATGAATAATGACTTTTAATCTATGATTATAATAATATAATACTCTTAATAATGATAAATCAATGTTTAAAGTATAAAGAAATAAAATTGTTGTATTCACTTACCTATGGCTATTATTTAAACTAGAAACTCTACTACCAATTGAGCTATCAAATGGTGACTTTCTTACATTTAAATTTTCACTATTATTATTATTATTATTATTATTACTATATTTATTATTATCATTATCCCATTGTGATCCTTGTTTAAGTCTTGTATAAATATGTCTAGCTTTTATAATAGCATCACCCCAACTCTGGATTTAATATAGAGAAAATGAAAAAGAAAAATAACAGAAAGCAAGATACGATACGATATTTTTTAATAAATAAAGAAATTTTTGTAATAATTTGTAATTAGGTTAATAGTGTATGCAATTTATCATATTTCTTCATTTATTTTTTTATTTAAATTAAGAATTTTTAAATGAGTTTTTAATGATATTTACCTTTGCTTCGGGACATTGCAATGTAAATGCTGTCACCGCCATATTATAATCATTTAAATATACACAAAATAAAATATTCTCTTTAACTTTAATAACAAGCTTATCAGTCATAAACGGCTGTCTAACTACCTGTGTATTTGGATGAAAAAAAAACGGATTTTTTTTTATTTATTATTAAAAAACCACATAGATATATAAAGTAGGGTGAAATGTGTACAACCTTTAAATTGCCATGTCCCTTTTTTGCTGAAATTTTACATACAAGCAGCATATCCGTTAATAAAAAACAATGAACGTCCACCTGGTTATAGTAAAAGGAAAACACATTTCTATTGCATGAATTAAAAAGTTTTTTGTTATTTATTTGTTGTTAATTAATGATTACCTTGCTATTATTGTCTTTAAATTTTAAATCACCTTCCATAAATAAATGACGTCCCTGTGCTACGGCACACCCCTTCATTGAGCCACATAAATCCAACATGCAACTATATTGTTTAACCATTTTATCTAAATGTTCATTATTCGAATCCTTTTATAAAAAGCATAGTAATCATAATTAAAATAATAATGTGATATAGGAAAAATTTGTTTTACTTACAACAACATCATAAGCTTCAATTCGAACCATAATACCTTTTAAACGCTCCTGTTCTTGTCGTGTCGTTAAATGTGAATTAACACTACATACAAAATCCTCAACAGAATGAATCTAAAAAAAAAAAATGAACAATTGTGTTAAGTACATAATGTAATTGAATTTTTTTTTTCTGTTTTTCTATATTATTATGAGTTCACTACTCCTCTTCTTTAAAAGGAAAAAAACGAGAGAAAAAAAACTCCAATCACAAACCACATAATGCAAAATGCATGTAATGTAAAAAAAAAAAAATCAAAAACCAACCATTGCATCCATTATTTCTGCTTCATTTTCATCACTGATATGTTTTCGGATTGCCGATAGTAGCAAACTGTATTTGGTCAGCCGTTGCATGGGTCGTACCAATATATCAGCTAAACGTAATCTAATTGAAAAAAAAAACAGTGAACAGGTGAATTAATTATTTATTTAAAAACTTAAACAAAAAAAATAATCATTAATGACGCACCGATTGCATTTTTTCTGCGATTCACACCACGCTAAATATGATGTAAATAATGGATTCGTATTATTCAAGTCCTTGCAATAAAATTGACACATACTTTGCTCCGCACAATATTTCGTGTACGGTTGGAATATTGTCGCGAAGGTTACAAAACCCGGCTGAAAATAATCAACGCACATTGTGTGACCAGTTATAATGCTATGCTTCACCATTGGATATAGATAAAGTGACCAGAATTTTAAATTTGCTTCACATAGTTCACGTATATTCGAAAATAAACGTGACTGATCAATATCCTTTAGAATGTTTTCATCTTTAATGCCCTCTAAACAAGCTAGAAACAACTGATAAAAACCAAAAAAAAATTTTTAATTAACCACACAACAAAAGGATAATTAAAGGAAGCTGGAATTACATACGTCAGTTACTGTTTGTAATGCATGAATATAATCTACTTCGGTGGTTACCAATTCCCATATTGCTGATTGAATTTTTGTTTCAGTTTCCGTCATACCTTTAGTTAAATTTTTTCGTTGTTTTTAGTTTGTTTTAAATCAAAAATAAATAATCTTACCTGAGCAATTAACAAAATCTGTCCATGTAGAATGAATATTTTCTAAATAATTAAGTGCCTCGTGAAATTCAGGCCCCGTAAAACTATGGGAAGACTCAATTGGCTGTGGTACACCACATTTTGCATAATTATTTAATAACTCGCATAACGTATTTTGTTGGGGATTCTGTTAAAGAAAATTACATCGATTTTTTTTTTACAAAAATTTAATCTATTTTATCAGTTCACATTATCCACTTACTTTAATACCAAACAGTACCGACCATCGTTGTTTTGGTATTTTATTACCACCTATTGATTTTATTTCAGTCTGTTGTTGTTGTTCTAAACATTCTTCAGTCGATGCGGAAAAGAATAATTTCGCTGGTTTCGTTTTGTATCCCTTAAAATAAGAAATACGACATACAATAATTTATTAATTTTATTTAAAAAACGTTGCGTGTTAAATGTAAATTAAAAATCCCCTTTAAAATAATCCCTTTATCAATGAAAATTACTACTAATTATATTTAATTAAATAATTTTTGTTTTTTTTTTGTATAGAAAACTTACAACAGAAGCAGCTTTTTGTAATGTATGATGATTTGTCCGCTTGTCATCTTTTTCTACATTAAAAAAAAAGAAGGAAAAAAAAAATTAAATCAAGCTTTTAAAAAGGTTTTTAAAAGCTTCGCTTTTTTTTTGGCAAATAATATTTTCGGCATTTTGCCAACTCATTACAAATTAGGGGTTAAATGCACAATACACATTTCGTCTTATTATTAATGTAAATATTGTACTATGTGGCATTATGCGACGTCGACAATGGTTTATAGTAAACAAAGTATTCTAGGTGATTAATGCTGGGGGCATTTAAATTTTCTTAACAAATTATTGTGTAAAATAGAAACAAAAAAGATAATTATCAAGTGTTTATTAAAGGCATACACACATACCTTGGGTATTTTGTATAAAAGGTGCAAAAAAAAAACACGAACCATACAACAAACAAAACTCTTTTCAATAATTTCCATTTTTTTTAATGTTTCGTACCTTTTAAATCAATAAAATTTAGTTCAAGTAAAGTTGGTTATTGTTTTTTCGTATTTATTTCTGTAAACGCCCCTTATATATGAGTAAAAAAAAATAATTTTTTTATATGAATATAATTCGCGTGTTAAAACAGATTGTGCAGATAATTATTGATTTTGGGTGGTCGTGGTTGATGGTGGATAAAACTTTTTTTTTGTTTTTGTTTATTCCTAGAAATTTTAATAACAAAGTTTATTTGTTTTCATTCTTGTAAATATACTACACACGATATACAATGTTTAGGGGTTTTTTCTATTTTTTATTAAGTACAATAGTTTTCTGATTTTAAGATTTTTATTTTTATTATTATCGTCTGAATGATTTTCATTTCTTTTTTATTTATTATTTGCATTACTCACAATATGCACGTAATAGCAGGAAAAAAAATAAAGAAATAAATGCAAACAGTATTGTTGAGTATAGAAAATGTATTATAACGATGGTAAAGTAAAATATACAGAAGAAACAAAAAAAAAAACCCTTAAATATGTAGCCTCTTACATTAGGGACTAAATAAATAAATAAATATAAAAGTCGACAATTTATTTCATTATTTGTCTTACTTATAGCAAAATTGTCATGCTGTTGTAGTTTTTAACAAAAGGGAAATCTTTTGATGTGGTTTTTTCACAATTTTTTTTTTTGTTTTATTACATTGAGCATCAACATTGAGAACATTTTGTTTAGCGGAACAACAAAAAAAGAAACCAAAGGAGCTTTTACCTTTATTATTCTACAAAAGCAAAAAAAAACATTCAATGTATGCATAATAATTGAAGTGAAATTCTTTAGAAGTAAATATGCTTTGCAAATGTCATTAACAATATAAAAGTAAGTGGAATAAAGTAGAAAAATTTACCAGTTACTGTGAGGCTTTTACCAGCTAACAGTCCTACATCTGTATTTTCATCAACAAAATCCATATATGTCGGTCCTGCGTTACAAAGAACAAAAAATGTTTTTTTTTATTAATTATTTTTAAATTCAAAAGGTAAAAAGGTATCATCCTCACCTATATCAAAAATATTTTGTTGTGAATTACGTAACTCAGCTACTAATATTTGCGAAAAGCTTAAACCTCTACGGCATAATGCACTGTAAAGTGCATCCCTAGAAACAAACAAAGAAATAAACAAAAATCATTATTAATAAAAAAAAAAGTTATTTTATTTGATTAAAAACACTAACGCAATTGTTGATCCTTTTGTTGCTGGTATAAATTCCTCCTTTTCTTTACAATCACTTTCAACATCGAAATATACAGAAAAATATTCAGAACTTGATACCTGTAACGATGTTAAAACAAATAATTTATGTAATATGGTGTTAGTTTTGAAATGAATGTAAAAAAATGAAGAAAAATTTATTTATTTTATTTCAAAAAGCGTGAAAGTTATACTGTAATAGAAAAAGTTATGAAATAAAATACGAACGATATGCCACAAAATATATTTTTTGTTTTTTCTCCCTTAAGAAGTAGAAAAACAAAAAATTAAAAAATAGAAGGAAATTTTCTTCTTCTTTTAGTTTTTTTTTTTGGGTGAAGTACAAAAGAAAAGAAAAAAAAATTACGAGAATAACACAGCTGGTGGTCTTGGAAAGCAAACAAAACAAACAAACCAACCATGTCACTCCCATTATTTTTTTTTTTTTCGTCTGCTTCCTATTTTTTTTTTTTTTATATTTTTATTTGCTATAATATTCACGCATTCTATTCGGTTTCTTTATGTATAAAAAAACATAAAAATGAAAAAAAAAAAAAATCTTAATGGATATTACAGGCCAGTGATAATCATCTTGATTTACTTTTATAAACTTTATAACTTCAATTATAGTTTTATTATTATTTTTCCACTATCATTATTATTTTTTTGTTTATATTTATATATAAACCATATAAACCATCAGTAAAAGATCGTATAACATTGACATGTGATAGACATAGTTAAACAGTCATTTAAACTAGTTTGTAGTAGTTATAACAACTATATACCGAATATAAAAGAGGAAAAGATTATTTTCCTAGACAAATAGATATATATTGGGGAAAGACGTTTAGACTATTTTAAATAGTGCTTTTTTGGCTTTATCCTTCATTTCCCATACATTGATTTATTGACCGAATAAACTAATAAAATTAAATTGCTGATGCATTTTTTGGCAGAATTATGAAATTTTAAACATTTTTTTTGTAGAAAAGCTTTGCCAAAATGTCTTATATAAAACATATAACTTTATTTTACTTAACTTTACTTTAATTAAATTTGTTTTATGAAAATAATCTTCGTTTTGTTACGTTTCGTTATAAGCGATTTGTTTTTATTCGTTTTTTATGTTGCACAATATGTTACGATAAATGATAAATATTATTATTATTATTATTATTATAATCTTATCAATTTAATATTTAATCTATTAACTTACTTGACTTCGTGCAAGAACTGGCTTCTTTGTATCTCTATGTAAAAATGATGATGATTTCTTTTTGATTGAAGAAGATGATGTTGGTGCTATGGTTGGTGGAGATGGTAAACAACATATTTTATTACCAGTATTACCCTGAACTTCTAAGTAATCAGCCTGCTAAGTAATAAAATAATAAAAAAATAATTTTTTTTAAATTTTCTTTTAGATAAATATAGACAAAATTACCTTTCGTTCACTACTGTCAAGGGCAGCATTTTGTATTGTTGCATTCGATTCTAAACTATCCAAATGTGTAAGGCTTCTTGATTTGAGCTGAAAATTTAAACAGATAAAGAGAGAGCAAATTAATTAATGATAAAATAAATATCTATGCAGGCGCCTGGTACTTTTAATTAAAAAAAACATTCTTTCTTTATTAAACATGTCTTTGCATAATAAATAATTAATTAAAGTATCATTCAATGTTTATGGATCCTTGTTTGTGTAATTTTTATTCATTAGTTTCATTAAATAAAATATATTTACTTGTAATAAATATTATAAAAAGCATAGAAAAAATTCCTCAAAGAGTCCTCGTCTTATTATTATTTATCGGCATGAAATTTATTTACACAAAAATAAAACAATTTTCCCTTATTTAAAAAAAAAGTTTTTTATGCTTACAACATACAATATTTTCCAGCATTATTATGCCAGAGTGTTGTTTGTTGTTATGTACGCTTATAATACATTTGAATTGCATACAAATTATTTATTTATAAAAAAAACCTAAAAAGCAGCTACACAAAACTACTGTACCATAAAAAAATGTTTATAAGTGGTTTGTGAATTTCTTATTAAACTTTTTTTTTTTTGTTAATTACTATAGTGAAGTTTTTATTGTATCATTATGATTCAATAAATATTCCATGATATATTATTTCGTATTTTGCTACCACACATAGAAAACACTTTCATCAATTAATAGAAAACATTTCTAAATAAATAAATAAATAAATAAATAAATAAATAAATAAATAAATAAATAAATAAATAAATAAATAAATAAATAAATAAATAAATAAATAAATAAATAAATAAATAAATAAATAAATAAATAAATAAATAAATAAATAAATAAATAAATAAATAAATAAATAAATAAATAAATAAATAAATAAATAAATAAATAAATAAATAAATAAATAAATAAATAAATAAATAAATAAATAAATAAATAAATAAATAAATAAATAAATAAATAAATAAATAAATAAATAAATAAATAAATAAATAAATAAATAAATAAATAAATAAATAAATAAATAAATAAATAAATAAATAAATAAATAAATAAATAAATAAATAAATAAATAAATAAATAAATAAATAAATAAATAAATAAATAAATAAATAAATAAATAAATAAATAAATAAATAAATAAATAAATAAATAAATAAATAAATAAATAAATAAATAAATAAATAAATAAATAAATAAATAAATAAATAAATAAATAAATAAATAAATAAATAAATAAATAAATAAATAAATAAATAAATAAATAAATAAATAAATAAATAAATAAATAAATAAATAAATAAATAAATAAATAAATAAATAAATAAATAAATAAATAAATAAATAAATAAATAAATAAATAAATAAATAAATAAATAAATAAATAAATAAATAAATAAATAAATAAATAAATAAATAAATAAATAAATAAATAAATAAATAAATAAATAAATAAATAAATAAATAAATAAATAAATAAATAAATAAATAAATAAATAAATAAATAAATAAATAAATAAATAAATAAATAAATAAATAAATAAATAAATAAATAAATAAATAAATAAATAAATAAATAAATAAATAAATAAATAAATAAATAAATAAATAAATAAATAAATAAATAAATAAATAAATAAATAAATAAATAAATAAATAAATAAATAAATAAATAAATAAATAAATAAATAAATAAATAAATAAATAAATAAATAAATAAATAAATAAATAAATAAATAAATAAATAAATAAATAAATAAATAAATAAATAAATAAATAAATAAATAAATAAATAAATAAATAAATAAATAAATAAATAAATAAATAAATAAATAAATAAATAAATAAATAAATAAATAAATAAATAAATAAATAAATAAATAAATAAATAAATAAATAAATAAATAAATAAATAAATAAATAAATAAATAAATAAATAAATAAATAAATAAATAAATAAATAAATAAATAAATAAATAAATAAATAAATAAATAAATAAATAAATAAATAAATAAATAAATAAATAAATAAATAAATAAATAAATAAATAAATAAATAAATAAATAAATAAATAAATAAATAAATAAATAAATAAATAAATAAATAAATAAATAAATAAATAAATAAATAAATAAATAAATAAATAAATAAATAAATAAATAAATAAATAAATAAATAAATAAATAAATAAATAAATAAATAAATAAATAAATAAATAAATAAATAAATAAATAAATAAATAAATAAATAAATAAATAAATAAATAAATAAATAAATAAATAAATAAATAAATAAATAAATAAATAAATAAATAAATAAATAAATAAATAAATAAATAAATAAATAAATAAATAAATAAATAAATAAATAAATAAATAAATAAATAAATAAATAAATAAATAAATAAATAAATAAATAAATAAATAAATAAATAAATAAATAAATAAATAAATAAATAAATAAATAAATAAATAAATAAATAAATAAATAAATAAATAAATAAATAAATAAATAAATAAATAAATAAATAAATAAATAAATAAATAAATAAATAAATAAATAAATAAATAAATAAATAAATAAATAAATAAATAAATAAATAAATAAATAAATAAATAAATAAATAAATAAATAAATAAATAAATAAATAAATAAATAAATAAATAAATAAATAAATAAATAAATAAATAAATAAATAAATAAATAAATAAATAAATAATAATAATAATAATAATAATAATAATAATAATAATAATAATAATAATAATAATAATAATAATAATAATAATAATAATAATAATAATAATAATAAAGGAATAAAAACGAAAAACTAATAATAATAAAAAAAATGTTTACAAGATATTTCGCTGATTAGAGAAATACTAGAGAATAAAAGGAGGAAAAATAAATAAAAACACACAAAAACAATAAAAAAAGTAGAGAAATGATGTTACAAATAGAACGATTTATTAAATGATGAACAAATTATTGGTTATTGGATATTTCTTTCTTTTCCAATTCTATTCTTTCCCCCCTATTTTCATCAAATTAGAAACATTAATAACGTAAATCAAATAATAATAAAAATCGCAATTTTATGTGACAGTTTAACAGTCGAATAATGTGTTTAAATAAGCCAAAAATATCTATAATAAATAAACACTTTACAAACCACCACCCCCGCACATATAATTTATTTATTTCATTTAAAATTCAATTTACTTTACTGCAAACTACGAAATTTAAAAATAGAATCAACACACGCAGCCACAAACAATTACAATTAAAGAAATAATAATATAAAAAAGCTCTAGTCTACTTAAGTTATAAATAAATATTGCATTACGATGATATCCTATAAAAATGTTTCATCATGCTAATTTTATTCAATGAATTTGCTATCTGATCCTTCATTTCTTTGTTTTATTTATTTATTTACATAAAAATTAGTTAATATTTACATAAGAGACCTGGAATTTTATTCATTTTTTCTTTTTTTTTTTGTTAGTTAAGTAAATGTTTATGTGATTTCACTGATTTTTTTTTATAATTCTCCGGTTTATTTTTGTTTATACTTTAAAAAAAAATTAATTAATGAATGAACACAAGATGCTGAATGCTGGACCACAAAAAAAAGAAGAATTTAAAGGGATTCATACAAAAAAAAATTATATTTTCAGCAGGTGAATAAGAAGATTAGTCGTTTCTATGTTTAGGGATTTATGCTAACGTTGAAAAAACCTTTTTTTTTTCTTATTTTATGTAATAAAAACAAAAGAAAAAAATTTTATTTTAAAATGAGCTCTACACAATATGCGCTTCGCTATTTAATTTTTTTTTTACCTTACAGAGCACAATTCATGTTGTACAAAAAAAAAAAATTTTCGGCTAGGTGAAATGTTTAAACAGAGAATTTTCTTACTTTTTCGTTTTCCTTTTCCATTTTTTTTTTTGTAAATTATTCACATAATTTATATTAATTTATCGTTATCTTTCGTTTAGTTTATGTTTTTTTTTCATGTTATAAAACATGTTTTCGGATTGCTTTTAAGTTAATATAAATAAATGAATTGTTTACAACCGAAAGGTAAAACAAAAAGAAAAAAAAAAAAACACACAAGACTAGCCGAATAATAATAAAAAGAAAAATCGTGAGCTTGCGATTTTTTCTTCATTCTTTCTTTCTATCTATCTTTCTAACTTTTGTAATTTAATATATTTAATGATAAATATTAAAGATTTTATAGAAAAAAAATTTGAATTTCATGCAATTTTTACCTGTAATTTATTTGAAGGCGGTGAAACAACTAAACATATACGCATTGTTGCTTTTAAAAATTCATCACGTTTTATATTTTCTGTGAGAAATGGATTTGTTGATGGTTTTTTATTAATATATTGTTGATGATGATGATACTGTTGTTGTTGCTGCTGATATTGCTGTAGTACACTTTGATTAATATTTTTTTCATTAAATAAATTGTTTATATAAATAGCATTACTATTATCTGTTGATGTTGATGTTGGTACAGTTGCTGTTGTTGTCGTTGTTAATCCTACATTTTTTATTAATTGATATTCATCATTACTTGCTATATTATAAATTCCATTATTTATTGTTGATGCTGCTGCTGCTGCTGTTGTTGTTGTTTTATTTAAAAATTCCATACAACTAGCTGATGCTGATGATTTTAAATTACCAATAATATCATTTGTTGTTTTATTTTTATTTAAAAATGTTGTTGTCGTTGTTGTTGTTGGTGATAATATTTTTGTTTTTGTTGTTAAATATTTACCAGATAATGGCATTATTGTTGTATTATTATCTGTTGATGTCGTTGTTGTTCCGATTGTCGTTATACCTGTTGTAGTTGCTGCTGTTGTTATATTTTTTAAACAACAACCCGGTATTGTCATTGTTTTATTTGTTTTTATTAATTTTGTTGGTGATTTTAATTCAATAAAATTATTGCTTTTTTGGTCCATTTGTTCTTTGTTGTACTTTATCAGTTTTATCTTGGGTTTTACAAAATTATTATTTTCGGTTCTTCTTCTTCTTTATTTTAAATCGGTTTCTATAAATCTTTTTCCATTTACTGCTATACTTTATATATTAATTCTTCTATTCGTTTCATTTCATTGATTAATTTAATAAATAATTTTAATTTCACTGTCATTATTAAATTCTTTAATAAATTTAAGACAAAAAAAAAAAAACAAAAATTTCTTACAGATTTAATTCTATTAAACAAAAAAATTCCATGGTGTTGTTGCTGTAGTTGCTGCTATAATAAATATAAAATTTTGAGCTTTATTGATTCACTTAATTTTCAACACAACTATATTTAAGTAATTTGCTAAAAGAATTATTTTTATTTTATTTTTTAATTAAAAAATTTTATATTTTAATACGAAGCGTAGGAGAGATAGTGAGAGAGAATGTACATTCACTTTATACATAAAAAACAATCAAAATAATGATTCTTCATTTAAAAACATTAAATGGAGACGACATTGATTTTATTACAAATGGAAATTCAATTATAAATGTTAAAATCAAAAGAAAGAAAGCAAAAAAACACAAAAAAGGGAAAATTTATTAATTTATTAAGCCTTACAGTTCGATAATTTTCCAATTTATGATATCAATAAAAAACGACGATGAAGATGGTGACGACTCTGGATAAATAACACAAAAGAAGATGAAAAAAACCCCAAAAAAAAAAAAAATTATTACCCAAAATAGATAATAAAAATTATTAATTAAAAAATCATTAAAAACTCAGCCAGCATACATTGGTAATGTCAACAGCAAATAATAGACGAAGTAAATTTTATTAAAACAACAGAGTATTTTCTTTTGTTAGACAATTTAAAGCTCTGTTTGTGTGCTGTTATTGTTAGCTAAGTGTTTTTATAAATCCTTTTTCTCTTTTATGTTATTGTCATTATTAAGCATTTTAATAAACAAGAAAAATAAAATTAATTTTTTCTCTCATGACAATTGATGATGATACTAATTAAAAAAGGATTTATTCCTATCTACTTGTGCTTTATATGTGTGTTGTTTACATTTGGAAGATTTCGTTTTATTTTATGTAAATAAGAATTAATCTTTCATATGCCCACAATGTTTATGAATATCGAGTTGTTTTTTACTAATAAACATTTATATATGTGATGTTATCCTTGTGATAACTTATCAGCCTTTTTATTTAATAATTATTTAGTAAGGGTAGTAAAGGTAATGTTTATAACAAGTTTAACAGTCTAATACTAACGTTTAATTATATTTACTACTGGTTTAGGTCTTTCAACGTTAGAACAAAACAGACTTATAACGACCGTTTTAAGACAAAACGTTGTTAATGCACTATAAACTACTTAACAAATATTAAAAATTTAATTAATTATTATAGATCAATAATCTATTTTTAAATTATATAAAACACCTGTTGCCTTTAATATAAATAAATAATTTAAACGAAGTTCTACAACTGGTATATAATACAAAAAATTGGTATAAAAAGCTTGAATATATAATTAAATAATTTTTTTTTATATTTGTATATGTATATAAAAACACTTTTAATATTCATTAAAACACAATCTAACAAATGAAAATAGTAATAAAAGTTTATCAACGAATGTTACAAAAACTTTTATTGTTTATCTTGTTGTATTAAACAGAAGTTACCTTGTTACCTCTGGTACATGATTTAGTTATAGTAACATTGGTTAGATAAAAATTAAGTTAAATGGTTTAATGCTCACTAATTTAATCATTCACGTATTTATTAAATAAAAACATCATGTAAGAAAAGTTTATCCCACGCATTTATATCCTACTTGATAGTGATTTAATAATGAAACGAAAAGCTTTCCCCCCTTTTTTTTACATAAAGATGTTTAGTTACTAACTATTATATAATAAATTAAGTACCATTACCATATAATACTTTTGTATCTCATATACACATAGATTAAATGTAAGTAAATAAACCTTAAAAACCCTAATCATTTAGTTGGATAATCTATAGACAATTTTCTCTTCTACACATATATCATGGATACACTTTCCTTCTTTATATCCTTATATAATCATAAAAAAAAATTTATTAATTTTCACTTTTAAGCTCTCTCGCGTTTGTAATAAAGTTTTGTTGTAAAAATGAATATTTTATTGCAGATAATAAATAAATGAAAAACAAAAAGAAATTTAATTGAAAAGTTATAAATAAATGTTTTTTTTTTTTTTTTTTGAAAAATGGGGGTGTTGAGGACACACTGCTGAATTTCTATTATCACAACCAACAAATAAAGTAAAAACAAATTTTTCACTCTCTCTCTTTGTGATAAATTTCATGCTTTTTTAATGTTTTTATTGCTGATTGTTATGTTTTTATGTTTTGTTAATAATGATAATAAAAAGTCGGGACATTCTCCGATGTAGGATGTTGATGTTTTTCTTTTTTTTTTTTTGTATTCTCATTTATTTTATTACTAATATTACTGCTTTGATTATTGCTCTTTTATTATTGCCTTTTTGCCATTTTCGTTTTTTTTTTAATTGTATTTTATTTTAATTTAATTATAGCATAACGCATCTGTTTTTTTTATTATTATTATTATTTATATTTATCGTTAAAAGTTGATGAACTTTGACAATTTTTTTTAAAATATTTTTTGCGTATAAATTTTGTTTATTAACGTTCAAAAAAAACTTTTTTTTAATTGTAATTAAATTTTATTTATTCATTTCTTTAATGCAAATTTTATAATTTTCACAATTTTTTTAACTTATTTATGTAACTTTTATAATTATATAAAATAAAATAATTTTTACTGTAGGATTTTTTTTGCATTTTATTTTCTTACACTTTGTGTCCATTCGGACAGTTTTTTTTAATTACAAACATAGACAGATGATTTGATTTGTTTAGATGAATGTAAGCGACACATTTACGCCTACTTTATAGACTCATTTTTCATAAAAATTTTTATAATAAAACCCGAAAGTTTACTTTAATCATTCACTCATTTACACAACAAGTTTAATCTTTAAAATATTATCAATTTTCCATTCCATTTCAACGGTTTGACTTTATAAAAAGCTATAAAAATTATTTCAACATAAATTCAAGTCAAGGTAAGGTAAGAAAATTTCTTTTTTCTTATTTTTTTACCACTATTGTTGACTATCATAGTCATCAGAAAATTGTAAGCAAAGAAAGAAAGTTAAAAGTGATATGATGTAAAGAAAATTATTTATCAAGATAAAGAAAATTAAATAAAAGAATCAAACTAGCAAAGAAAATCCTTGATACTTATCGAGTGAAAAAAAAAGTTTGTTTTTTCGTTTTCTCTGGAAACTTGAAATCAATTTTTTCATACAACCATCGGTGTAACGATAAAGAAAATATTTTTATTAGAAATTCAAGTAAATGGTGAAGAATATTGCATTACCAATGGTTGAAATATTTCTGTTATTCATTTCATTATTAAATGTGAAAAAAAAATGAATTTTTTTTTAAATTTTATTTTCACACTTTAAAAGCATTTTTTTTTAATTGAATTTATGTAAATAAATTAATTAAAGTAAAAGCACTAAGTTCTACGCTTGTTTGGTTTTCTTATTCTTCTCAATTTAAAATATTGCTTCTAAATAATTAATTTTCATGTATGGTTTCCTCCTTCATTAAAAATTGTTTTTTATTTTTTGCTTAAAACAACACTAGTGGTTTTTCATAAACACAACCGCCGATAATTGTGGCAAGGATTTGAAAATACACAAAAATTAAACGGATGTAGCTACTAAATACAAAACAAAAAAAAAAAAAAATTCCATTGATCCTTTAATTTCAAAATCGCGTTTATGATTTTAATTTTTTTTTTGTGGTCATAAATTAGAAATTTTTCTTTCTGTATATTAAACAAAAAAAATTGAAGCAAAATAAATATGCGAGAAGAGGCTATTATCAAAACGAAAAACGAAGAATAAAAAAACATATAATTCAAGCACACAATCCATCATTTATCATTCATAAAACATTTTGCCTTTCAATTTGTTACTGAAAAAAATCATAAAAAAGATCATAACCAAGCCCACATTGTATTGGCAAAAAAAAAAAAAATAATAACATCGCTGTACCCATAGTTTATCATTAGACCTTTTCTGTGGCTTTTGGCATTCTTTTATTTAATTTATTAAAAAAATACAAAATTGCGATATTTATTCCTTTTTTTGTGGGTGATTTAATATATATATATATATATATATATTCTCAACCGTCTGTTGATAAACGGCGCCAGAAGTCGCGTACAGAATTTCATCTCGTTAAATTAACATAAAGCTACTTGCTTGCAATTTATTTTCTTTTTTTTTCTTTTTGGTTTTTAAACAAATTTGCTAAGTTCAAGTGCAGAAATGAGTTTTTGATGTTAAAATAAAAATTAATTGCGGTTATTTTTGCACAAAACAAGTAATAAAAAAAAACAAAAATTAATTAATGAAAAAGAAGAAGAAAAAGAAGAAGAAAAAGAAGAAGACGAAAGATAAGAAAATTCAATAAAAGCAAAAAAAAACAGAAAAATATTTGTATGGAAAAAAAAAGATATAAAAAAAGGGTAAACATAGGGATATTTGCATTATAAATGTAACGACATTTGTAAAGGATAAACTTTAAAAATGAAACAATTTGTTGATCCATTTCAAATTTTATTTGGGGGTCAGCAGCAAGTGTTACACCACTTTGAAATATATATAAAAAAAAAGAAGCAAAATCTTATTCGACTTTATGCTAAAACAACTGATCCCCACTTTAAAGTATCGTCAATAAAAGAATTTTTTTCTACGTTACGTATAGAAATATCTGTCTTACCCATCACTCATTTGCATTTTTTGCTGCTTATTTATTTTGTACAAACGTCACAAGTAAATGAAAATATTAATCCATTAACAAGAGCATGTTATAAATAGAAATTTTCGTTCATTTTTTTTTTTTTTTTTTTTGTTGTTTTTAAAAGACATTTCCTATGACAAATCAAAATTATTGTAATTAATTTAAATATTAAAAGACGATTACGTTAGATTTTTCTACGTTATTTGAGTAAGACATATTACATGCTAAAAAAAAAGTAATTTTTTACCAAGTTAATTTCATTTCTAACTTCTGAACACCACACAGCACGCAATAGAAAAAAATAGAAAATCATTAATACATAGTTAGGAGCAGAGTTAGAACCAAAGAATCAACCAAAAATTTACTAAAAAAAAAACCCATAAATCATTTTCAAGTTAAATTAGTCAAGACCTAAATGTAATTATTATATACATGTATAATCAGACTTATTTTTGACTTGTAACTTTTCAATATAAATAAGGGATGTTGGAAATGTGTGAGTAAAATTTAAAGCTGTTTTTTTTAAAGGAAATAAATTAAAACAAAAAATTTAATCAAATAATTAGAGAAATTCAATGAATCTAAGCTTTCTACACACCACCTTTCTAGACAAAATAATAATAATAATAAAGGATTAAAACATGCGAAAGCTTTTTCCTGTAGTTTATTTTACACAACAGAACTTTACATTAAGTTACCAGAAGCATTACACAGATCACAAAAACTTTTTATGTGGTAAAACTTTATATATATATAATAAATTGTGTGCTTTAAAGCACAAGAAGAACTTTTATAAAATGAAATTTCAATCAAAACTAATAATAAATAAATAAATAAAAAAAATACTTAAAATACTTGAATGAAAAAAAAACACGTAAATATGGTAAGAGAAAGCTTTTATTCTTTGTTCTATTATTCTGATTACTTTAAAAATATCTGAACCACTACCGCCTTATATAAGTGTATTTAATGTGTGCTTTTTTATTTCTTCCTGTTAACTTTGAATAAATCTTTTATGTTTTATTTGACATAAATAAAGAAAATGTTTCTCACGATTTTATATAGAAATTCTGCTTCATTCTTATTATTTAACATAATAGAATAAAAACGCTCTTCATGTAATTTTATTTCCTTTTGTTATAATTTAAATATTTGTTGAGCTTTTAATTTTTGTATGAAATATTATTTAAATTATAATACTAATAAATAAATAAACGAATTAACATATGCTTTTAGCTGTAGTTTTCTATAAATTAAATTGCATTTGATGATTAACTTTTATTAACAACAAAATAAATAAAAATAAAATTTTAACCCTTGTAGTTTTATATAAATACAAAAAAAATATATTTCTAGCAGCAAATACAACAAAAAAAAAAAAATTAATAAAAATTCCCAGACGATTGGTTGTATAACCTATGCAAAAAATGCCAAAATAAAAAAGTTTTTTCCACCTTCGAGAATATATAGGAAAAATTCAATCCATAAAATATTTAAAAAAATTTTATTAAAAATAATAAATACAAACAAAAACTACCAGGAATTGTTTTTATGATAAAAACAAAAGATAAACGAGGCTATTAATCTTTAATATAACACACAACACACAGCCTTTACACACAAGCCACATAAAAATTAAAATAAAAATTCATAAATGTTAATAAATAAAATAGGAGGAAAATAGAAAGAAAATGAGTAGAAATTATAAGAAAAATTACTATAGATTTGATTTAATATCTTGATTTTATAAGAATTTTCTTTTTTCAGTTTTCAATTTTGTTAACTTTAAGGGTCAAAATGCTAACGAAACCCTCTTTCGTACATTAATCCAATAAGCTTAATGTTGTTGATGCGTACTCAACACAGAGTCTTTGTTGCTTTCTTTTTAAAAAAATTCTTCTCAAGATAAACTTTCACAAATTAAAATATTAAAAAAAAAAGATAGAAAAGAAAAACAGACAAAATTTCGCAAAGTATATGACATTGACGTTGACAATCAACAAATATCAAATAAAATACGATAAATGAATATTTACTTGTGCTATTAAAATATGTTATTCTGTATTGTGTACAGCATAAAAAAACAAAGCTTTTTTCGAGGGCACACATAAACATAAACAAATAATAATTTATAAAAGAAAACGAAAAAAAAAAAGGAAAAATTATTATTAATATTTGTATATTGATGTAGCAATAGCTTCTGTTGTTGTTCACTGGCTTTCTTCTTTTATATTTTCCCTATTTTTAACATGACACACAAAATAAGATTTTACAATATTGATAAATGAAAAAAGCAATAAAAAATAAAATAAAAATAACAACAAACGAACGTTAGAACAGAAGAAGAAAAAAAGAAAAAAAAATTATTAAGAAAAACTCATTCTAATGAAAAGTACGTGACTGTATCGATTTAATTTATCGATGATATTCAAAAAAATGTATTACAGCAAACGACAAACAAACCAAAAAACCAAAAAAAAAAAATTATTTTATCATAATTTTCCTTATTGTTGTTGTTCTCTCATCTAACTAACTAACTAACTAACTAACCAACCAACCAAAAACACTGTGCACAAATAGAATAAAAAAAAAACAAAAAATCATCTCTTAATGTCCATTTACTTTAAAATAAACCAAACGTTAATAAGAAATGAAATAAATCTTGTATGGAATTTTTATTATTATTAGTAGCTAGCCGTTTACGTCATACGATGACTTATAACGAAGAAAACAAAAAAAAAATTCATTGAATCGAGGTTGTGTCTTAGTTATTTCATTTAAGCTTTTATTAAAGCGTGTCGCTTCGTATCAATAAATAAACAAAGAATCAAATGTAAAGAATAGAGAAGAAAAAATAAATACTTTTTTTTCCACTCTTTATGATTATTATTATTAATAATAAATTTCCATTGAAAAATATCTTAGAAAGAAAAAAACCACCCCCAAAATAAAAGCTATTAAAGTTCAGCTTTTTTTTTCTTTTACAGTTTTTGGTTGAACGTTTTCAGAAAGCCAAAAATGTAATAATAAACCATAAATGATTGCAATATTTGATTAGAATGTTTAATAAAGAAGAATATAGGGGTGATACAAAAAAAAATAAAATAAAATACCTAATATCAGAAATTTAATTATATTTGCTATAAAAATTCACTCAATTTTTCTCTATTTATTTTTTGTCCAAATATTAACTAAGCTTTTTGTATAAAAATGATGGTGATGATGATGATGATGATATCATGATTTGATATAAATGACTAGACTTTTGAAATTAATTATCCATAGAATTATTTTACCAACAAAATACAACACAACTAACTAAGAAAAAAAATAAATATATAAAACCGAATCATCATAACGAGTTTAATATTCAGCAGGAGTGATATAAACAGTAATAAAAAAATCTAATTATTTGTAATTTGTCCAATTGTTTTTATAAACAAAATAAAAGCTGAAACCACAATAAATTTAATTATTGAAAACGTTAATAAAGTTTTGTTTGTTCGTTTACTGTACATAAATACAGGAATACAGTGGAGAAATACTGTGCCCAAATAATATTTTAAAGTATGCAGTGAATGATTCATCGCTTTGTATTTTTAAATAAAGCTACCGCAAAAATTCATTATTATTAAACTTTTAACGAAACAAACAACAACAATAAACAAAAAAAAAAAAAGCTTCTGTTTACCAAGAGATAACAAAAATGTATTTTTTTTCACTTTCCTTATTTTCCTTGTTTGTTTCCTTGTCATTTTAACTAATTAGAATAAAAAAAAATTGTTCAAAACAATTTCAAAAGTCATTTAAAGAATATTATTATCTGTGTCTGTACAGGAACTATTACATAAACGTAATAAGTGATGTAACATGAACATCACAGCGTACATCACAGCACAAAAAAAAACGTAAAAAACATTCACGCTCTGTTATTATAACTTAAATTTAAATAATATCATCCACCCCCAACTATACTACATACGTTTATTTATGTATTCCGTTGATTCTTTATGTTTTATTTATTTTATTTAACATAAAATGGTAAAATAATTTTCGATCCAAATACGCATAGATTATTATTATCATTTTATTTTTTTTTTTATTCACCTTGAATTTTAACCCTTTGACTAAGCGAAACAACAAAAAATAAATAAATAAACAAAAAATCCACATAAATCAGCAAGAATATATTTATAAATAAAAAAAAAAGTACAGAACAAGATATGAAATATTTTATTTAATTAGAAAATAAAACAAAAATAAAAAAAGCTCAGCACCAGCAGTACTAATAATAAAAAAAAAAGAAAATTAATTGAAGATGAAGTGTTTTTGCTGTTGTTGTTTAAGTATTTTCTGTGCAAAAGTTTAACTTTTAACACAATGATTTATTGAAGTATATAGATATATATATATATATATATATATATACATATATAAAGACGAATTTATTACTTAAAATCAAGGATCATAATAAATCAGTTTGACAATTGAAAACATTAAAAAATAGCAACATTTATAGAAGAAGCCGAAGCAGCAGAAGAAAAAAAAATACAGACTTAAGGGATGTTTAATAGTGTATTAGCACTTAAGAGGATATTATAAAAAAAATAAAAAAAATTTAGTTATGTTTAAAATACTGGAATAAGGAAGATTTTATATATTTTTACAAATTCTTCTATAAGGTGTTTATAAGGTAATTGTACCCATAGCTAACACATATTTTGCGGTCGATAATCTTCTATATTTTTTTTTCTTAACAAACGATGAATGCAATAAAACATAATCCACCAAAGTATTTACTTTTCGTTCGTTCGTTTTTTTCTTTTTTAATTAAAAATATTTTTTCTACCAAACAAACGATTAATTAAGAAAACAAAAAATTATATATTAAAGCTTAATTAATATGTAATAACATTGTGTTTGTAGTTAACAGTAAAAACATAAAATAGTAATAATAATAAAAATAGAAGTAGGAGGTTTGGAAAACGTAACGAAATATTGATAAACATGATAATGAAATGAAATGAAATATGGTGATGAAACAACAAACGAAAAATAATAAAGGAGTTAATTAAACAAATATCCTTTTATCGAATTTAAGAATAGAATTATGTATCCAACAACAAAACATAATATTTTTGAATATTAGAAGAGAAAAGTAATAAAAATTTCATTAATTAATATATAAATAATAAAAATAGAGTGAAATTAACAACAATAAATAGATAAACCGATTAATTATCGAATATTTATTTAGTAAATAACTTTTTAATGCTTTTAACATCAAGTATTTTGCTTATTTTTTTATATTACGTTAAAGTCACCTGTGATAATTAAAAAAAATAATTTATGTTTTATGTTTTAAAACCTTAATAAATTCCCTTAATAAATATATTTGCATAAATTAATAGAAGAGAAACATTTTTTTTTGGTAATCCTTTTCACGTTTTATGTACATCTCTACTTTCCCCCAATAATATCACTATAATAATGATAATAAACACGAAAAATATATTTATAACACCACCATCACCATCACCAACACCACCTTTCATTTACAATTCATTTTATATCCAATTTCTGTTTTTTTTTATTTTCTGTTTTGTAAATAAATATTTAAATATATTAAACGTTTATTTATTATTATTATTAATACATAAATTAAATAATAATTTACATAAATTAAATAATAATTTACATAAATTATGGTAAACCAATAACACAT